>CM076577.1:1054036785-1054533358 GCA_034641835.2 Pinus albicaulis | reverse complement strand
ATATTCAGGATTTATGCCTGAATTTAATTTATTATAAATATGAGTTCAAGTGGGATGATGTAGCATAACATTAGGCAAACCTAACCATAGTCGATTAAGTAATAATGACTAGTTATTAGTTATGTAACAAAGGGTCCCTAGGGCTGAGTCCGCCTAATGGTAGAAAAGATGAACCCCAATCTCTTTGCCGTCGCCTCCTTCCTCCGCCCGTCGACCGGGCCTTTTGCACGACCGCAGAAGATGGAGACGCGTGCTTCAGAGGGGCCCCGACTCCATTCAAGCCAAACCCGGCGATTAAGATCGCGTGCAACCCTGAGCAGGGGAAAAAAGAGAAACATGCACGGGTTGGGCCCTTAGCTTGCTGCACTTGCACTGTAGCAGCTATGGCGGTGGACACTCTACTGCGACAGATCATGGGCAGCTTCGCTGAGAGGATGAGGAAGGCGCTCGGCCTCGAGGGACTTCTGCAGGCCGCCAATTTTTTGGATTTTTTGGATGCTTGGACAGGTAACAAATCAATCTTTGCGGGTTCCAGAGCTACCTTGCATCCCAACTGCTCATGGATCCAGCACGACATAGCCAGGAACCCTCGCGCAATATCTGTCTTGGAGCAAGGCCACGATTTTTCTAGCCAGCCCCTGCTCCCCAACAGTCCATTGTTCCATAGAGCTACCACAGAGTTCACCAGACAGCCAAGCCCCAGCTACCAGGGAAACAACCCTATCTACGAAGGAAGCAACGCCCTTCGTTGCAGCGCAGATCCGGCCATTAAAACGCGCCATGCCTCTTTTCAGATCCAACTCCGGATGCTCGGCGGCAAACCTAATTTGCTTTGGGTTTCTCCATCAGACCTGATACAGACTCTGAAGCTCAATCTGGAACAACGGACTGGGATTCCCTTGACACAACAGAGACTTCTTTTCCAAGGTAAACATCTTGAGGATCCTCTTCCCCTCTCTGCTTACAACATTAACAGAAATGACTCAATCGTGTTTACCCTTCGTTTCAGAGGGGGTGCGGCTGGACAATCTTCTTCAGCCCCCACCTTCTCTTACAAAGATGTTGTTCATTCTCAGAAACCCAAAACCCCTGCAGCCCCCCAAACCCAGCCTTTTCTGGTAGACAAGTTGGATGAAGTACCTTCTGTTGAGATCTCTCATCCAGATCTCGCAGAAGATCTTCAGAAATATGCAGATAGAGCTATCATTGGCAGATTTAATGGACTTTGGCCGCGAACCAAGGATCTCTTTGATTGGATCCACGAAAACTGGACAAGCAAATGCCTGGTAAGCTGCTGCTCACGAGGATTCTTCATAGTATTGTTCGATCATTCAAAGCATTATGAACAGGCCTTACAGGAAGGTCCCTAGTTTTATGGAAATGTTGGGCTCTTTCTAACCCCATGGTTCCCAGATTTCGACCCTGCTACAGCTACCATCACCAGGACTCCTGTTTGGGTCAGGCTTCCCAACTTACCTGTTCATCTATGGCATCTGCCAGTGTTCAGAAGCATGGGCGATACCTTGGGACGATTTATCACAGTAGATCTCGAAAGGGCACTTCAGAGCCTCTACACATATGCCAGAATATGCGTGGAGGTTGACATCAGCAAAGGCTTGCCTGATCAAATCATCATCAAAGTCGGCGATTTTGTTTGGACTCAGATCTTAGACTATGAGAACACTGCATTCCGTTTCCGCCATTGTCATCAAACAGGGCATATGCAGAACTCCTGCCCCTCTCTCGCAGGAAAAAAAACAAAAGGAAACAACACAAAGTCCAAACCCAAAAAATGGACTCCCTGTTCTCCGCCGCCTGCTGCAGATTCTACTTCCTCGAGCTCTGATGATGACGGGAGTGACGCAGAATTAGATCTTGCTCCTCAGACTAAGAACTTGTCCAATGATGGACCCGAGCATCCCCCTTATACTACCGTCACTCAGAAGCGTGGTCATGAGTCTGCCTCCTTTGATTCAGATAAGGAGGCCCCTCCTTTGGAGAACTCCAGTATTCAAATTGTCACAGCACTTACTCACCAGAATGGTTGGGTTAAAGTCAACAAAAAGAAAGGGAAGAAATTTCGTGTGGAAAACTCTACCAACTCTGGGTAGGATTCGGTTCCTTCCTACCTTCTAGTCGCTTGATGCTGCTCCTTGCTTGTCTCTTCTCTCTTTCCGGGGACCGATGTTGATATTTTATCATTTCCGGTTGGCCGAGTTTTTGTCTCTCTTGATTGTACTTTCATATGTACCATATTTCGCTTAATATAATTAGTCCAATTCAGAGAAAAAAAAAAAGGGTCCCTAGGGCATTAAAAAAATAATTTGTATGACTATTACAATAAAATTCAATCTCGCGGATAGATATCTTGAGGTTAGCAATGAAATTAGAATGGTACTTCTTTTAACTAAAATGTGGAAGCACAATGATGAAACTTGCCTACACCTTAAGTGGCATAGGGAATATATCATGTGAATATGGTTAGTGATAAACTAAAAATACAAAATCAAATGAATATGGTTATTCTCTCCTTTCAGTTGACAAAGTGTGGGATTGATAATGATTGTGAAATTTATATTTTTAACGACATGAAGAAATTTTCCAAATGGATAATAACATATCATAGATTGTATACTTCAATAAAAAAAAATCCCCAAATCGGTAACAACAATATATATATGGAATACTTCAAAAAATAATATGTCAAATAGAAATCAATAGTCAATAGATTACGAAATTAGATATCATCACTTTTGATAAATTTCCAAATGGGAATTTGAGTTATTTTTCCACTTTACATATTTTGTGGAACATCATTTCATTTTGGATTTGAGTAGCAAAATTAAGACAACTAATTTACTATTCACTTTCTATTTAGTAGAATTATTGTTCAATGCCTTGCATTTGAATCTCACACCCGATACATGTTTGGGATGTTGATTGACACTATTTGTGTTATTTTTTGGAATTGTTTTATTATAAAAGAATTTACTTGGATGGTCATTTGACATAGAAAAGGGAAAATAAATGGTTCTACATTACAACTTGGCATTTAATTGGGTTCTTAAGAATTTCCAATGACATGTTAAACTTACAACTAAGTCACATTTCTTGGCTCACTCTCATCATATTGAAGTGCACATTAGTTAAAAATGATAAAGAGGTTGGCAATGATTTGTCCCTCACTTTTTTAGTAAAAGGAGTAGAACAAAAATGTAACTCACCAGATCACGACTTTATTAGAAGGTGCATTATAGAAGATATTTTTTTTTTCATATACAACATATTCATATGTAGAGTAGCCCTTTATTAGAATCATTAAGAGTTGTACTTTCATCATGAGAGATAAATAGGGCATTAACACACAAGGAGTTTCATAAACTCATCAAAGTAATCATGCACATAAAGGGCACATCTCGTTGATGTTAACAAGGGTTATAGAAGCATGATATCAGGGGAAACAATTCCTAAATTATGAAGTATCCATTTGTAGTAATATTCCATCCTTTTACATTGATGTCAAAGGAGGAGAAAGAAGAATACTTTACGATATTTGAGATCAAATATGAATCTTTAATGATGAGCGAAATCAAATAAGCATTTTTAAGGGGAAATAAGTAGAGAAAATAAGAGTTTGTCGATAGTGCATCAATAACTAGATTATGTTTGGTGGTGTTGCCATCAATGCCGAATGGGGAGATTTTTGCAGGCATGTAATTTATGTCAAGTTATGCAATGTTATTTATTTCAAGCTTATGGGGAGCCAAGACAAGGTCATGCAGTAGATAGGAAAATAGGGTGATTTGAGTAGGGAGGCAACCAAGATCATGGAGTAAAAGACCAATAGGGTATTGGATTTTTTTTCATGACATGATCGTGTGGGAATAGTATGTGAATTATTGTTTCATAGACCAAAAAATGGCATTTCCATGGCAATCACCCTTCTTGTAGATCAATGGCCCAGATCAATATCATGCTCACAATGTGTGTGCTGGTTTAAGCGCTCTTAAAAACAAATTTTTTGCACCAAAGTTGGCATTTCTATTGGATAGCCTAGTGTGGGCCCTATGTTGGGCTACCCAAGTAAATGGAGGTAAAAATGAACATGTATTAGAATAGTTTTGTATGAGGAGTCTGATGCGATGAGAAATTTCCAACAATTACAGGGAAGTTAGAATTTTTTTCAGATATAGTTATGTGTACTAGATATTAGTGAATCAAGAACACTTAACTAATTTTGATATACAAACGAGGTTATAACCTGAAACCTTCTGTGATATAACTTGGAGAAAAATAATTAAATCAATATCTTATATGGAGAATAGGATGTTTTCACCTCCCACGATCATGAGTGATTAAACATCTAGTACATGATGCTCATTCATATGGCACTTGGAGTTGAGGGATTTGAAGGATCTCTGATATTCATTATGTGAAGGAGATGGTCACAAAAATATATCAGGAAGAGCTGAGAAATACCTTCTGAGTTTTAATCATTCGTGTACCATGAAATTCAAAGTGAAAAATGTTCTTCTATAGAGAGCTCCTAGTATGACGGGCTCATGGTTATGGACATGGCATATGCGACATATGTAAAGAGATAGGGTTGGACAAAAGGGAGATAACAATTTCACACCTTTAGGAATATAAATTGCATCTTAGCAGATTAAGAGTTGTGTGTAAGATTTGGGAGACTCAAGGAAATATTGAGAACATACAAACATGTTGAATTGAGTGACCAAGTCAACCTATGATACCATGGGTCAACACCATTTATCAATTCCCATGGTAAAAGATGCATTAATCTATAAATAAAAAGTTAAATGATTGAAGTAGTTGTTGAGGCTATGCATATGCGAGGGTGAGAGATTTAGTAAATTTTGTGAGAAGAAGAAAATTTGTTGCATAGGTCAAATTTTGAATGATACAAATTGGTTGTAGTAGGTGTCTTCTTGGAAG
The DNA here is from genome assembly GCA_034641835.2 of Pinus albicaulis. Lineage (NCBI taxonomy): Eukaryota > Viridiplantae > Streptophyta > Pinopsida > Pinales > Pinaceae > Pinus > Pinus albicaulis. The sequence continues at coordinate 1,054,528,399 of CM076577.1, read as the reverse complement.
CTAGATTTACTTTTACAAGTAAAACAATTTCATCAAGTTAATTGTACATTCTCTGGGGAAATTGTTTGACCAATGGAAAAATGCAAATATTCGATATTTTAGAAGTTTTAACCATGTTTTATATGACTTATCTATATTTATGTTGCACTTTCAATACCATGTTACACCTCTAACATTTCATAATTACTATTGGTAATGGTTCCTAACCAATGAATAATATTTATGGAAGTCTTCTTCGGAATTAAACCAAATCCTCCATACATTTGTCACCTTTTAGCTTTTTCTCTTTTAATTATAAGTATCACAATTTATTTAATACTTCCATTTATATCACATTTAATTATAAATACAATTTAACTAGCATTTAGTATGTTTCAATATTTCATTCATAAAATTTATTAATTCCCCATTTAATAAACATTTTTTTAATTTTTTGAACAATAAGTATTAATAATAAAAATCATATTTACTATAAAATTAATAATATTAAATTAAAAACTTTTTACAACCAAATATATACCCTATATGCATCTTTAAAGTTACATTCACTATACATTTTTCTTATAACAAAAATATATACATTTTTCTTATAACAAAAATGTTAAAACGTTCAAATGGTTTTTTTTTTTAAATTGAATTGTCTTTTAGAACGATCTGTTGTCATTTTTATTAAACATAATTTTTTTTCATTTAAGAAAAATGTTAAAAAGGCTCGAGGGGTTTAAAAAGATTCAATTATCGGGTTACATAGCCATTCAAAACACTGAGTTAAACTAAACAAGACTTTTCTAATTTGGTGTTTGTTATCTCTGGGTGTTTGTTGGGTAACCTGCTGCTCTCAAAATCCTTTTTGTATGTCTAATAAAAAAAATTCAATGAGATTGATGTCTCTCTAATGAAAAAAAGTCAATCTCGAGTATGATTTACTTTACATTCATTGGCCCTCTGGCTCTCTCCAAATGAGAGCCAAATAATTATGAATCATGTTTTCTCATGTTTTCTGTTTTCAAAAATATTTTATTGTATGAAATTTCTGTCCGATAAAGTGGATGCCTTTACAACTAGTAATACCCAAGGGGTGATCATGTTCCGTGTGTATTATTGGGGTGTGTATTATAATAGAATTTTGATATTTACGCTGCATCAACATTTTGTTTTATTATATATTATTTTTGAGTATCACTTTGAATACGGTGAGGTGGACACATATGATTTGCATGGATTCGGAATAAAGAAATTCATCTTACTAAACACATATATTAGGTTACTTGCATGGTTGTGTTTGTATGGATTTAATGGAGTCAAAGAATTTGTTTTACTTTTCATTTTCTATTTTTGAAATATTATTTTTAGAATAGATAAAGTATTTCTCATTTGAATTTTCTAAAATTAAAAAATATTCCCAACATCCATAATAGAGTTATATTCAATCTAAAAATGAATTTTTAGAGTTGTTGAAGCAATTGGAGTTTTTTCTGAGGCTCTAGATTTTGCTGCAATAAATTTTATTTATTTTTTGTGATTTTTATTTATATATAATAAAAGTTTGATTTTTTTGAAGATCTAGTTTAAATTAATTAGTTCTCTCTAAATGATTTTTAACTATGCTCTTACATTTCACAATTATGCTTTCACATTTTACAATTATGTTTTTAATTTAAATTATAACATTTTATGTAAAATTTACTTTTTATTAAGTTTAATATTTTTAATTTATATTATAATTTTGTATGTTAGATTTAGTTTTTATTAAGTTTAATATATTTCCACTTTTAATTTGGATATTAATACATTTAATTTATTTTAGATAATTTTTGTGATATTTAATCTTCTACTAATACTATTCACTTTAATTTATTCTTTAAAATGATTTGGAAATTTAACTAATTAATATGTTATTAATTTCTATGAATGGTACAATGGAATGGTATGTTTGTCTAATTAAAATAATGTAACAAATAATTAAAAAATGTTTGAATTTATATAATACAAACTGATAACGCCTTGATATTTAAATCTATATGATAAATTAAATTGTAAAGTAAGTTGTTCTTAAAATTGATTTTGAATATGTGTTTTATTAAATGTTTCAACTATAACACACACACATACACACCTATATATAAAATCTTGTAAAACTAGATTGTGTTAGAGTAGGCTAGGCTAAATGTTGGCTTGGATAGACTAGGATACAAAAGGATAGAATAAACTAAGCTAGGGTAGGCTAGTTTAGGCTAGGTTAGGCTACTTAAGAGTAGGATAGGATAGGATAGGATAGAGTAGAGTAGGTTAGGCTAGGCTAGGCTAGGCTAGGAGACAGTAGACTAGGATACTCTAGAGTAGAGTAGGTTAGGATATGCTAGAGTAGGCTAGGGTAGGCTAGACTAGGTTATGCTAGGCTAGGCTAAAGTAGGTTAGACTGCTAGGCCTGCCAAAGCAGAGAAAATGTTAGGCTAGGCTTAATGCCTAGGCTAGAGTAGGCTAGACCATGCTAGGGTATACTAGTCTAGGCTAGAATAGGCTAGGCTAGGGTAGAGTAGGCTAAGCTAGGATAGGATAACCTAGGCTAGGTTACGCTAGGCTAGGCTAGGGAAGAGTAGGCCAAGCCAAGCTAGGGTAGACTAGGATAGAATAGACGAGGATAGGCTTCAGTAGGCTCGGATAGTTTATGCTAGGCTAGGCTAGGTTAGGCTTGAGTAGGCTAGGATAGTTTATGCTAGGCTAGGCTAGACTAGGTTAGGATAGTTTAGGATAGGCTAGGCTAAGCTAGACTAGGTTAGGATAGTTTAGGATAGGCTAGGATAGGCTAGGGTATTATATGCTAGAATAGGTCACACTAGGGTAGGGTAGCGTAGAGTAGGCTAGGCTAAAATAGAGTAGGCTAGGATAGAATTGAGTAGGCTAGGATATTTTAGACTAGGCTAGGCTAGACTAGACTAGGTTAGGCCAGGCTAGATGATTCTAGACTAGATTACACAAGGCTAGCCTAGGCTAGACTAAGTTAGAGTAGGCTGAGCTAGAGTCAGCCACACTAGGGTAGGGTAGGGTAGGGTAAGGGTAGGTTAGAGTAGGCTAGGCTAGAGTAAAGTATGTTAGGCTAAAGTAAGGTAGGTTAGCATAGTGGAGGCTAGGTTTGTCTAAGTAAGGCTACAATAGACTAGAGTAGACTAGTCTAGGCTAGGGTGGAGTAGGCTAGGCTAGGCTAGGCTCGAGTAGGCTAGGGTAGATAACGCTAGTCTAGGCTAGTGTCGAGTAGCCTAGGCTAGGCTCAAGTAACCTAGGCTAGGCTAGGTTACACTAGGCTAGGCTAGGCTACAATAGGTTATGCTAGGCTATATAAGACCACGGTACCCTAGAGTAGGCTAGGTTACACTAGGCTAGGCTAGGCTACAATAGGTTATTCTAGGCTATATAAGACCACAATACCCTAGAGTAGGCTAGGGTAGTCCTAAGCTAGGCTATGCTAACATAGGCTAGATTAAAGTATGTTAGGTTAGAATAGGTTATGATATTGAAGGCTAGGTTTGGTTAGGCTAGGCTAGAGTAGGCTAGACTATGTTAGACGAGGCTAGGCTAGTGTAGACTAGCCAAGAATAGTCTAGACTAGAGTGGGCTATGGTAGCCTAGGATAGACTAGATTAGGTGAGGATTTTCTAGAGTAAGGTAAGCTAGAATAGGCTACGGTATGCTTAAGTAGGCTAGGATATGCTAGAGTAAGCCAGCCTAGGGTATGTTGGGAAATGGTAGGGTGAGGTAGGGTATTAGGCTAGGCTAGAATAGAATAGGATAGTTTAGGCTATGCTCGAGTAGGCTAGGCTAGGCTAGACTATGTTAGGATAGTTTGGGGTAGGGTCGGGTAGAGTATGCTTGGGCAGAATAGAATATGATAGGCTAGGATTGTGTAGGCTAGGATAGTTTAAGCTAGCCTAGGATAGACTAGGTTAGGCGAGGCTAGGCTAGGCTAGACTAGGTTAGGTTAGGTTAGGTTAGGCTAGACTAGACTAGGTTAGGGTATGATCAAATAGAGTAGGCCAGACTAGGGTAGGGTATGGTAGGTAGAATAGGTTAGGCTAGAGTAAAGAAGGCTAGGATAGAGTAAATTAGGTTAGAATAGTGTAGCCTAGGCTTTTCTATGCTAGGCTAGAGTAAAGTAGGTTAGGATAGTGTAGCCTAGTCTTTTCTAGGCTAGGATAAACTAGGCTCGAGTAGGCTAGGCTAGGCTAGGTTACAGTAAGTTAGCCTAGGCTAGAATTTGTTATGCTAGGCTAGCTAAGAGTAGGGTACCCCAGAGTAGGCTAGGGTAGGCCTAAGCTAGGCTATCCTAGGATAGGCTAGGTTAATCTATGCTAGGCTAGGGTAACGTAGGCTAAGGTAGAGTAGGTTAGGATATTGTGGATTAGGTTTGTCTAAGGTAGGCTAGAGTAGGCTAGATTATGTTAGGATAGGTGAGGCTAAGGTAGGCTAGGGTAGGTTGGGCTACAATAGGTTATGTTAGGCTAGCTAAGAGTGGGGCTAGGCAAGGATAAATTAGGCTACATAGGCTATAGTCATTATGGTTACTACATTCTACTCCAGGTTGCTGCTCTGATAGTCTATGTTAAAGTAGGCAAGACCTAATCGTAGTTTGATAGCAACTATAGGCTAGGTTTGATTAGCATAGAGTAGCTTAGGCTAGAGGTTAGTTAAGCTGTTACTATAATGTATAAACTATAGAATAGGATTGGATAACATTAAAGCTAAGAAAGAAGAGAGAATGGTAGAATAGGCTAGGCTAGAGTACGTATAAGATAAACACTAGGACAAGTAGGCTAGAGTAGTATAGGATATTGCTTGAAATAAGTATGTGAGGGTAGGTTAGTCTAAAGCGAGCTAGGCTAAGCAGCAATAGGCTAATTTAAGAAAGATTATGATAGGCTAGGCTAGAGGAGGCTACATTACAATGGGATAGCTAGTAGACTATGTTAGAGTAAGTTACACTAGGCTAGGCTATATTAGAAGAGGCTATAGTAGGTTAGGTTAGGCCAAGGTAGAGTGGGTTGACCTATACTAGTGTAGGCTAGGATAGGATAGGCTAGATTAGGATAGGATAGGATAGGCTATAGTAATGTAGGTTATGCTTGTCTAGGTGAAGCTAAGTTGAAGTAGGCCACACAAGGCTAAAATAGGCTAGAGTAGGTTAGGGTAGGCTGATATTGGGTAGATTAGGCTAGTGTAGGCTAGGGTAGAGAAGATTGCATCAGTAGTTTAGGCTAGACTATGAAACACCAGTATAGGTTAGGTTACGCTAGACTAGACTAGGATATATTAGACTAGGCTATGCTAGGATAAGTTACGATAAAGTAGGCTAGGTTAAGAAAGGATAGAGTAAGGTAAGCTAAAGTGATGAAGGCTAGGAAATAATAGGCTAGGATAATCATGACTAAGCTAATATAGGCTAGAGTAGGCTACAGTATACTATGCTACACTAGATTAGGCTAGGATATGTTGGTGTGACTAGGCTATAGTAGGCAAGCCTAGGATAGGCTAGAGTAGGCTAGCCTAGGATAGGCTAGAGTAGGCTAGCCTAGGCTAGCTAATAGTAGGCTAGGGTTTATTAGTTTACGACAAAGTACCTTACACAAGGCTACATTAGGAAATACTAGGCTAGGATAGGCAAGATTAGGCTTAAGTGGCTTAGGCAAGGCTTAGATAGAGTACACTACACTAGAGTAGGTTATACTAGAGTATGATCGGCTAAAGTAGGTTAAAGTAGGATACACTAGGTCACATTATATTAGGTTAGGCTTGGTTGTGCTAGGAGAGAGTAGGTTAGGCTTGTCTAGTTTAGGCTAGAGTAGCCTAGGGTAGAGTAGACTAGGCTAGAGTATGCTAGGCTAGAGTAGGCAAAGATAGGATAGGTTAGCCTAGAGCACACAAGGATAGGCTAGATTATACCAAGCTAGACTACACTATTCTAGGATCGAGTAATATATGCTCGAATAGCTGATGCTAGAGTACATACAGTGTGGGGTACGTTAGGCTAAGATAGGATAAAGTAGGGTAGGCTAGGCGAGAGTAGGCTAGCCTAGGATAGAGTATGCTAGGGAAGGCTAGAGAAGGCTATAATAGGCAAGAGTAGGTTATACTAAGCTAGGCTAGAGTAGGTTAGGCTAGGCTAGGGTATAGTAGGCTATGTTAGGCTAAGCTAGGCTAGAGTAGACTATGTTAGGCTAAGCTAGGCTAGAGTAGACTGTACTAGGCTAAGCTAGGCTAGAGTAGACTACAGTAGGATACATTAGGCTATGCTAAGATAATATATGATACAATAGGGTAGGGTAGGTGAGGAAAGAGTAGGTTAGGCTAGGAAAGAGTAGGCTAGTCAAGGAAAGGCTAGAGTATGTTAGGCTATTCAAGAGTGGGCTAGGCTATGTTAGGCTCTAGTAGGCTAGGCTAGGCTAGAATATACTAGGCTAGACTAGGCTTGAGTAGGCTAGTCGAGAGTAGGTTAGGCTAGGCTAGGCTAGAGTAATATAGGCTATTATACAATAGCCTAGGCTATATTTCACTAAATTAAGATGGAGTAGGCTAGACTATATTATCATAGGCTAGAGTAAGTAATGCTAGATGACAGTAGGCTAGGCTAGAGTAGGTTGTGCTAGGATAACATAGAGGAGGCTAGGATAATCTATTGAAAGTTAGGCAACAATAGGCTATAGTAGGCTAGTCTATCCTATAATAACTTAGGCTTGGGCAAAGCAAGGTAGCAATAGACTAGGTAGGGATAGAGTAGCCTAGGATAGAGAAGGATAGGCTAGGCTAGAGTAGGATAAACTAGGCTAGAGTAGGTTAGCCTAGAGGATGGTATTATATGTTAAAATAGGTTAGGCTAGGATACACGAGGTTAGAATACACTATGTTAGGCTACGTTAGGCTAATCTATGTTAAAACGTTTTACTCTAGATCATTTGGGATTTATACTGCCTTGGTTTCCGCCATAGTCACCAAGCTCAAACTAGAAGTTTGAAAGAGGACCATCGACTTGGACTATGATATATATTTGATGCTTTCACTAGTATTGCAATGACAAATTATGTAATAGTTAATTACATACTTGCAAGTATTTTTTAGGGTTAATTACTTTTTTGTTTCTCCTGTTGACGATATTTTCTGGATTTTTATACTTATTCCTCTCCCTATTCCATAGTTGTGTTCTCCATGTGCGATTCAATTCCTTTGATTTCACAATCTCAGACTTTAATCAAACACAAAAATTTTGTGCAAATTCACTGATATTTCAATAATAACCCTCAAATTCAAAATGATTTCTTCGATTAATGGATCCCTAAATTTTCGAAACATCACTTCGCTCTCGAATTTTCAATGTCATGCTATATTACAATTACCCTCCTTTCAATCATCAAATGTAAAAATCTTGGAGGGCATAAATGAACATTTCTCAAAACCCTCCTTTGCTTGAAGATTTGAAATTTTCATTGACTCTCTCATGATATTTAATCTTCTCATAGATAAGCACCATAATTTTTCTCTGATTACTCATGCATCTATTTCCATTGTGAATTTCTTAAAGTCAAACTCATTTTTCCCACCTCAACACTTTGAGGGTCGAACCCTATTTTGTGAAAATAATTCTCGAAAATATTATATATATATATATAAGAAAGAGAAAAATAATGAAAAGAAAAACTCTTTGAATTGACTATGAAATCTCGATTTTGTGGTGTCTTGTTAGTCAAAATATTTATTTATTGAAATATAACAGAATGACATACATGTGAAGAGGAATCAACCCATTTTTAAAAAGGAATATATGTAAAAAATTCAAATGTATCAAGGATTTATATAATTTCAGGGTCTGATTTTGTAGCATCTCGAATTTCATTTCCTTGTTAACTTTCATCGCCTTACATACTATCATTCCTATTACAGCCCCATTTATTTTAAATGAAAATATTTTTATTCCTATTAATGCATGATAGTTGTAGTAAGTGTAAAGGGAATTAGGCTAATGTTTCAAATTAACCTATTTAGGCTAGATGTTATTAACATTTGGTTGAATTGTAGAGATGAGTTTGAAGTGTTGATGTCAAGGAAATACCCAAATCGGATGGGGAAATAAATAACCTAGCTTGTAGGATGCAAGGAGGAATAAGGAAATTCACTTCTCAACACATTTTACTGAAAATTCTAATGAGTTTCACCACTTATATACAAAAGGCCACCTATATCTTGAATATCCTAATGTTTCTTATTTTACTCTTATATATCAAAATAGTACAATTCCATCTCTTAGGCCTCATTCCAACATACATAAAATTCCTAAACCGGAGCCTGGAAATAACACTTGGACTCCCATCATTGATTATCTTCATATTTATAGTAAATCTTGGGAACCTAACGGCATGACCATTCATCATGATTATAGTCATTATCATTCCCCTGCCATTCACACATCTTCTTCACCTTCTAGGGAATTTGATCCTTAATTGAATTCTAAAAAAACATCTTACTCCATTGAAAATCCTTCTGTTATGTTAGGTCCTGATAATACTAGTGTAACCCCTTTATTATTATTGTTAGTGTACATCCCCCTCATTGATATTTTTGTGCCCATGTAGCACCCATATTGTTATTGTTCTGCCCCATATAAGCCAATTATTTTTATTGTTTTTCCCTTACATTATTATTCTTATGTAAGCTTTTATTATATTGTGACCCCTTAGACTCCTATATATACAAAGGAGGTCTTGTAATTTGTATCATACAAGAATTGTTCATTTATGTAATGTAAAGGAGGTTGCCCCTATTTGTGCAGTTTTATCACTCTTAAAACTACTGAACTATAACCATTAATTATCAACCAGGGTAGGTATTTTTATTTCAATAGTGTATGAACTATCTGTGCCAATACATAAACAACCAGAGTAAAATGTAAAATTTTGTTGAACACACTTGCAGGATTTTAAATCATTCTTGCAAAAATGAAATTCACACTTGAGAAATTAAAAACACACTGTAAGAATGACATTCACTCAACAAACAAAGAATCCACACTTCATAAAATTTAAAATAGGAATACACGCTCCATGCATCATTAACTAGATTGCAACAATAATTTAATATTATATGTCTGACCAAATACCCGGTGTAATGACATATAATGAGTTTGAAAAAAAAAGTGTGTATGTTGTAAAATGTATGCAATGACAATAATAAATCCGTGCCAGTATATATAAAGAAAGAAAATAACCTACTAATATTGCAATCCTGGCTAAAAAGGAGGGTCCTTCCTCCTTAACAGGGTGTGGGGATGGAACGAAATCTAGTTAAAGATTCAACACAAAATTAATTCATAGAATCATCACCAAATACATGTTGTATTAAAGTAACTGAAATATAGAGTATCAAATGTTGGCATTGTTCGTGTGTTTTGGTCCCCTTCTTATGATACTAAGCCTTTTTATAAAATATTTTACAAGCACCAAAATAAGGGAACGAATCAGTCATGATAATCTTGTGATTCTCGTGCTGATTGAATTAAAATAAAATATAAATTGTTTCAAATTGTTTTCGATTAAAAGAACTATTACGGTTACACCATATTTCCAATCGTAACTTCTCAGATATTTCTTCAATTAACCACATAAAGTTACGTCTCATGGTATTCAATAACTATTTCTTCCAAGACCATGTAATAGGACCTGAAACAAGAGTGAATACATAACCTGTAATAGACTTTCGATCATAAGAGTCACCAGCCAAATTAGAATCGGTGAAAGAAAATAATAATGGGGATGCTCTTGCACTGTAATGAATCCCGAACTGAATTGTACCTTGAATGTTTCTAAGTATTCTTTTTAGATTATTTCGAGTGAATTTCATGAGGTTTGTGCATAAATCGAGCAACAAGACCAATGAAAAATGAATTATCAGGATAGGTATGGGTTAGATACAAAATTTTACCTACAAGTTGAAAATATAATGTAGCATCAACTTCATGGGAAGTACAAGTGACTGAAAGCTTGAATCTAGATTGAAAGGGATAAAGGGCTAGCTTACAGTCTTCCATGTGCAAGTGGCATAGAGGAGCACATGCATACATGGACTAAGAAAGGGTAATGCCTTCCTTGGATTGCAAGACTTGAAGACCAATGAAATAATGCAAGTTTCCCAAGTTTGTCATTTAAAAATTCTTTTTGAGGTCAGACTTCAAACATGTTATATGGTTGGGATCACTACTAGTAAGGATAAGATCATCAACATAAAGAACAAGGATGATCAAGGACTTACTCTTGGTGTAGACAGTGTTGTCGGAATGGCATCTACAAAAGCCATTATGTAAGAGAAAGATATATATTTTGTTATACCAAGCCCGAGGGTCTTGTTTGAGACCATATAGAGACTTCACAAGGTGAAAAAATGCTAGAATAGTTTTGGATAAAGCCAGGGGGTTGTTCCATGTAGATTTTTTCATGTAATTCCCCATGTTAGAAGGTGGATTTAACATACATCAGATGGAATTATGATTTAAATGAGGCAGCAAGGGAAATAAAAAGATGAATATAATTCATTTTGGAAATAGGGGAGATGGTTTAAGTATATTCAATTCCTTCAACTTCTCAAAATCCTTTAGCAACAATATGAGCTTTATGTTTATCCACTTTTCCATCTGGTCCAAACTTGGTTCTGTAAACCCATTTGCATCTGACAAATTTTCTTCCCTTTGGAAGAGGAACAAGATCCCAAGTATCATTTACCAATAAGGAATGATATTCTTCAGTCATAGTTGCATCCCAATAAGGATGACCTGAAGCTTCTTCAAAGGTATTTGGATCATGATTTTCTGGAACTTGAGCCAATAAGGAAGAGGCTGAATCAAGTTGAGAACGTTCATCTAGAAGAGAACATGCTACATCTCGAGTAAAGCGGAACCATTTTTGAATATTTAGAGCTGAAGGAATATCCTTAGGAGGTGGATGAGGATTTTCATCCTCGTTGTCATCATTTTATGTAGAAGGAATGTAGTCAGAAGCAGAAGAGATAGAGAGAGGTGGCACATATTTCGAATCATGCTCACAGGGAAAAGGTGGCACGCCCACCAAACTAGGCTCATAGGAAGATATATTTTCATCAAATTTTACATCTCTTCTAATGATTGCATTTTTTGATTTGGGTTGAAGAAGTCTATATCCTTTCAAATCTTCATAATATCAAAAAAAATGCATTTTTCACACTTAGTTTATACGGCTTTATGTTTCTCATCGGGAATATGGGCCCAAGCTTCACTTCCAAAAACACAAAAGTGAATTCCATCTGGTTTGATTGCACTCAAGGCTTATTTTGGAGTGATACTCCTTAAAACCTTAGTGGGAGTGTGATTTACTATGTAATTTACAAAATTAGTTGCTTCTACCCAAAAATTAAGACTAAGTACTTTAGATTGAAGCATACAAGTAGCCATTTATTTTAGAGTGCGATTCTTCCTTTCAGTTACACCATTTTTTTGTGGATTATATGGAACAATATGTTGCAATTGAATTCCATCCTCAGTGAGCAGTCGATAAATTTGTTGTTAACATATTCTCCTCCATTATTAGATCTTAACTTAAGAATGTGATGTCCATATTATTTCTCAAGAAATATCTCAAAGGCCAAGAACATGTTAAAAACTTCAATCTTGAGTTTTAAGAAGTATACCCAAGTGCGTATGGAAAAATCATTAATGAAAGTTAAGAAGTACATGTAGCCAGAGATAGAAACATATAGAAATGGACCACATAAATCAGTGTGCTGAAGCGATAGAGGTGTTGAAGCATGCAAAGAGTCACATTTTTCAAAACTAGCATGCTCATGTTTTCTGAGTACACAACTAGAATAAACACCATCTCGGCAAGATACCATAGTAAGACATGTCACCATATTTTATTTACATAGAGTTTACAGAGAGCGATTGTTTAAGTGACGAAATCACTCATGCCAAAGTTTTCTCAGTTCATCATTATGAGAAACAAAAATGCAGGGAATATAGGATTACCCAAAGTTTTTAAACTTTTACAACCTTGTGGAATCATCAGATATTCCAGTAGCTAAAATAGTATAGGATCTCTTATGTCCTTAATTACAACATCATGAGATGAGAATTCCACTATTTTCCCTTCACCTGAATGAGTTATCTGATCAACAGATAGAAGGTTGCAGGACAAGGTAGGAACACATAATACATCATTAAACTGACCATTATCTAGATTAATGGTTCCAGACCCTACAATAATAAGAGATCTATCATCACCAAAATAAATATTTTTGGTGTTAAAATCATTTGAAGAAGAAAACATGGCTTTATTTTTGGCCATGTGGTAAGAGGCCCCAGAATCAATGAGCCACTCATGAGAATGAGACAAGGACGATACATTCAATGCATAAACATATCTTGATGCTTTAAAACCACATGTAGAAAGTGCCATTCCTGAAGATGAAGTTGAAGAGTTTGGAAAATTGATGTAGTGCTGCTTCATTGCTGCTTCCAAGGCTTCCATATTCTTAAAACATTTTGACTCTACGTGGCCATCACGATTATAAAAATTTCAGTCTAGTTGTCTTGTTACCTTTTTTTTTTTTTTTTCCTTATCAGTTTGTTGCGTTGCTTTTTCAGTCTATGACTAAGATTTCTTAACACCCTTGTTTGGTTTAGGACCATTATTTTTAGGATTCCACTTCTTAAGATTCTTTGGATATGGTTGTTGTTGGGCTGCTAAGGCTTTCATAGAAGAGTTTCCTGTATTAATAAGACCAAGATGTAAGATTTTTTCCTATTCTCTTATCAAGGAATCGCAAAAGGCATCAAAATAGGGGGACATGGAGGGTGTTCCTTGAGAAATTAGGGCTTCTCTAGTGGATCAGAAGGTGGAAACAAATACAGAGTATGCAGGGGTTGTTTGACACCATAGAGAGACTTCCTAAGGCGATGAACAAGGGTAGAGTCATTTTGGATAAATCTAGGGGGTTGTTCCATGTATATTTCTTATTTCAAGTCCCCATGTAAGAAGGCAGATTTAAAATCCATTTGATGTAGGAATTTACATGCTATCAAAGCTATTTTGTGGTCACATCTGTTTTTGATCTAAATACGAAGACGGTTTGACTATATGCTACTGACATTTTCTAGATCTATTATTTCTGACTACTTTCAGGCCAGGAGAACTACTCTGTTGTGTCTAAAGCCTCTGTTCCAATGAGGAATCCCTTTTGTTTCATGTGAAAAGGTTTATAGTTTCCGAAGTTATGTCATTTTAGATCTAGAGGTACAAAGTATTTTTTTGTAGTTATATTTATTATTCCTTCATTTATTTCGGTTTATAGTTTTTTTTTACCATATATATACCCTCATCTTTGTGTATGCTCTTTCCTCTATGTTTTCTACGATCTGGAAAACCAGAAACATAAAGATGAGGTTTTTATGCTATGTATGCTCTTTCCCTGTGACTTTGTGTGATCTCGGGAAATCAGAAATAGTGAGAAAAATATATAGTTTCCAGACAGAATAACCATATATCTAAGATTTTGTAATAAGGCTTGTATTTTTGGTTTTGTTTGCATGGTTAGTTTTTTGCAAGAAAAAAATACGCACCTCGAAGAGAAACAAAAAAAAAACAAAAAACCCCTCTTACTCCTTTCCAACAATTACATAATCATTTTACTAGCTCACTTGGTGTAAAGTTCCTTTATGGGAATAGAAATCTTGGGTTCAAGTCTCTTTGTCAAACTTATTTTTCTAAAAATATTTTTGTCAAGTTACCTTTTCATAAAAAGAATATTTTTGTCAAGTTACCTTTTCTTAAAAAGAATTTTGGTAAGTTACTTTTTTTTACAAGGGTTTTATTTAAAAAGCCAATGTAACTTTTGTTTTAAAGTTACTTTATGTAATATTGTTTCTCATCCATTATAAAAAGCGAGTCACTTACCATCTAAAGTCACTTTATCTTCTACTTAATTCAGATTCTACTTTATAATTAGTTCATATAGTAACATTGTAAAAGTGACTCTCACTTATTTATAAAAGTGGGTCACATAAAGTAGTATTTTTCTTTTAAGTTAGCTTATTATATTAAGTTTGGAAAAGGGATATAATTTATTTTTTTAAGTACAACTTTATCATCAACTTTCAACCTATCACTTGACTACTCTACATATACTACAACTTTTCTTCAAAAAGGCATAACTTCTTCATCTGAAAGCTGTTTTTAGAGCTTTTTTTTTAAACTGGCCTAATTTTTCAAGATCTTTCCATTGGGGAAGCTAGTTTTAACCTTTTCTACTTCGTTTTTAAAATATGGAAAGTTAATGCCCAATTACTCTTAACAACACCAATTATTTTTAATGGCTATCCTACATGGTAGAATTTCTTAGAGGTAAACGGATTTATAGAGTAGCCTCAGGACTAGAATCTAAATCTATTTATGGAGATAAAAAGACTAAATAGGAAAATAAACAAGTTGAAGCATGAGGGTTTTTAGGCATGTCCATTGGTCAAGATAGATTTGATATCCAAGAAAATCACTCCCCTGATGAAGCTATGAAAAAGCTAAATAATTTTTTTGGCATTAAAAAGGAAATCAGAGCCCACTAACTTAAAAAAGAGTTGCCTACCATGGACCCCAATAATTTCTCCTCTATAGAAGATTTCTTTGTCCAAATTTAAGACCGTTAGAATTCTCTTAGAAGGTTATAAGTCAAAAATGAATATGGTAGTCTTATCTATTCCATTCTTGCTAAGTTAGGCCCTGCATAGCCTATAAATTCCTACAAATACATTTTCCAATGTTTTAAAATTTTGATAGTGTCATTCATTATTTTGGAAAAAGGAAAACTTATGATGTTATATTTATTAAGTTAATTATATTTAACAAAGCTTAATATTATAAATATCATATTCAATATATAATATATATATAATATTAAGGATAATTTAGTATTTAATAACAAGTGGCAGGATATGAATAAAATATTTTAATAACAAACACACACAATGGCTGGTAAGATGGGATAGTATCTAGGCTGTTATAAGAACATTATATATATATATATATATATATATATATATATATATATAGAGAGAGAGAGAGAGAGAGAGAGAGAGAGAGAGAGAGAGAGAGAGAGAGAGAGAGAGAGAGAGAACCATTCAAATTGTGGTCAATTCTAGCAAAGGATTGTCCACGATGTGAGAGGAACATTGAATATATCTTTCACCTAGGGCCTCAACCAATTATCAAGTGACATTGGAAAAAAATATGTCCTTTTGTTACTCAAACGAAGGAGGAAAACATCACAACTCTCTTATATTTTTTAGACTCAATGATATAATATAATGTTGGAACATCCAAATGTGATAGAAAAAAACAAAAAAAACAAAATTCTTAGATGTAGAAGGAAACCTTATATTTTGTTACTTGGTAACATTTTACCACATCAAATGAGACTTAAAGAAAGATCATTCAGTGATTTATACTAATGAAAGAATGAAACAGAATAAATAGATAAACATAAACATAGAGATGAAATAGAAATAAATCTTCATTTCATTAATATCAAAGAATTGAAATATACTTACATACAAAATGGAAATAAAATAGATCAAACGATTTTAGATTATATCTCAGAGAAGAACTTGTCAATACATGCCTATGAATTGCATTACAATAAGGCTAAAGGGCCTTTTATTATTGAAAAACAAAGGGAAATGCTAACCAATCAAAACCTTAACTCAAGGATATGGAAAACCAAGATTTTGTGGGCCCCACTGTGATTATTTGGGTAGCCAACTTGCCGAGGTCATAAATTGGTCATATGACCTCGATTTTGTGCATAAAATACCTCGTTAGAAAGACACTATGAGTAATACAATATTTTCAACTCAATACTACAATATTTGGACCAGGCTTTCGACCTATTGTGGACCTTTAAAAAAAATCCTTTTAGGGGGTCAAAACAACTCTCTAATATTAGAATCTAAAAAATGCTAAAAATAGTACATTGTGTTATAATCAAGGAAATTTATGAAATTAGCTGGATGTCTAGGTGGAATAGGAGGGGGGCCACCAATATCCATCAAGATCATTTGGATAAATAAACTAGTGACCTAAGTCTTGGAATTTTATTGAGAAATGATGGTCATGAATTCAAATTTATCCATTGAATATCTTGGTTAAATGGGTTCCACACTCTCATTTATTGAATGCATGAGGGTAATCTAAAGAACACATTGCAAGCGAATTACGATGGGTGAATTGATGATATATTTCGTTCCTCACAAGATGTTAGTGACATCCTTGTTCATGTTCATTGAAGATGATTTATCCTTGTAATGTTTGGTATAAACTCCAAGGGATAATAACTTGGTCAAGGTCTATAATTAGATGCCTTTCCAACTATCATAAACAAGTTCCTACCTGTGTGTTAATCAATTTGATAGGCCTTGGGTAGTGTGTCATTATTTACTCTCTTTGGAATGCTTTTATTCTAAATAGGGTCATTTCTAAAGCGAATTTCTTAATGGTTTGCTAGCCTTTATGTCTTAGAATTTTTTTCTTTGGCCACTAGGCTAGTCCTTCTTATGTATCGCTATATTATTATGTCCCCTCTAATACAATTCATCTGAATATATTCTTCAATTTTCAATGATTGCATGTGTAAAATAACCTATTTTACCCCTTATTTTTAGTAATTGTAAATGACACTGCAATGCTAGCATCAAGAACTAGAGTTAACTGAAACATAAATTATGTATTTAATTATTATTATTTAAAAATTAATAAAAAAATTTAAGAAAGAAGAACTTTATATATCCTTATTCTTATGGATTCCATGCTCTTGTTTTCACGTCTTGAAAATCCATGACCCAACTGAACTTAACTTCTAAAGAAACTTACAAATTTGAGAAAAGAAATCCCTCACAGAAATGTTTACATGATGTCATTGGGGGAAGGGTTGAATTCCATATATTCATTAATATATTGGAATGGGCCAGAGATTGTGCAAGGGTGTCCATTCCCTTTTCCTCTTATGGATCAATAAGATGTAATATTTCACCCTCTAGAACACATAGGGGATATAGAGTGAGGGAGATATGAACAATAGAGGAAGACAAGGAGTTGTATCACTCGTGGTTTCATATTTTCCTTGAGTTACTTATTTTTATTAACAACTTACTATATGACTCTCATTGTTTATCCATCGACCATGTTCACTCTCTCTCTTAGTTTGGTGTCTGGGCACTATCGTCCTCCTAGAGAATAGAAGGATTTAATACCAATTATGGATCACTTGTAGATGGAGAATTCATAGCAGAAGTTGAAGTGGTATCTCAGCTACATATAGAGCTTGTAAAATAAAATTTACCAACTAATACCTCGAGACTCAACCTTGGGTTACATCCTTCAAATTTTTTGAGTGATGTTCCTTGCTAATTGCTTTATGAGACCATTTGGATATTGCAAGCCATATTTTGAGAACCTACCAATATTTTAGTGTGAATTTACCCTATGGAATAATTCCCTTAGACTTTAGATCCACTTTTTATCTGGTTAATTGTAAGAGGGAATGTAGTGTAGTTGGCCTATGGTCAATTTCCAACCATCTTAAAATAATTAGTAAGTATAAATATTTGTGCATATTTGGATTATGGAATATGAAAATGTTTGTTATGTGTATTATATTTGTGTTTGAAGAGAATCAATTGTGTATATGTATGGCACTTGAATGATGCAATATGTATGTATATTTTTGGATATATGAATGAAAATATTTTTAAACTTTTACATTTCTCTTATGATGCAAAATCCATTTATAAAATTTCATGGAAACTTGTGAGTAGTTGAATTTCTAGAGCGTGACTAATATATGAAGTTCAGATCATTTTATGGAATGTTGAATATTGGAATATAAGATATGCTACAAGCCAAATAGATTCTATAAAAAGGATTTACCAAAGAGTGTATGTCATGGTAGGAAAGTAAGTAACGAGAGTGGTAAGCCAATGCGTACAAAAGGAATTTGGTAAGAATTACTTTCAGCTATATTTTATGTCTTTTGTTTGAAATTAATGCATGCATTGCATGAATGCTAGGAAGGGGTCCAATTCAGGTATGAATTATTTTGTATCAAAAATACTTCTTTGACTTTTGGCTATGGTTAGTGGTTTAAACTACATAATGTAGCCTATTAGATTGTGTTGTGACTTGTACATAAGTATTTTAGTTTTTGTTTCATGTGTGATGCAAACACTTTTTTTTAGTGCGAGTTGTATATTTTTTATGTTTATCATTCTTGTTTCATGATTTGGATTTGTTAGTGACATACTCTTGACTTGTCATAGGCACACACCTACTGAGACCAAGAGGTTACATGTATTATTCCTCTAGTTATTTCAACATCTATCACAATAATTGAGCATTTATATAAGCATGTAGATCCACTAAAAATGGATTTTGAATAACATCCTTAGAATATAGAAATAATTTCCAAACTAGAGACTGGTAGTATGTAATAAATTCTGAAAATACCAACAAATTATGATACACAAAAATGAAAAATTATTTTTTCTGGTTTTAACCTGATGCATGTTTTTTTTTTTTATGTCGTCCCTCCTCTCCCCCTCTCTCCCACATTATATATTAGAGGAATCGTGGTTTTTAGGGGAAAATTCTAAGGTAGCATAAGACCTCTTTTAGGTTGAAAGTTGGCCCTTCAACTTGCAGAGAGATCTCTCCCTAAAACAAAACTACCCTAGTTCATTGTAGTAGTAGGTTTACACCTTAAGCTCAATGGCCATATTTGTCTGAGAAGTGATGAAATTTGGTTGGATTGTATACAAAACACACCATTGGGCATGGAGTCCATTATTAATAGATGAAACTACAAATTTAATGAGAATAATACAAAAATCATGGTAGTAATAACTACTTTGACAATTTTGAGAGATTTAGAAGAAGAGAAATGAAAACAAAACAAAAATATAGTTGAAAAAAGAACAAGTACTAATGACGAATAAATAATGAGAAAGGACCATAAATGAACACCAATCTCATATACTAAAGTTTCCAGATATGAAGAATATTTTATAAATAAATAAATAACAGAAAGATAACTACAACACAAGAAGTTTCTACAAATCCTCATCAAACACTGCAATATATGTAATATCTGCTCAAATACACCAGAATGTTATGTTTTTCAATAAAAACCAACCCTTTTCCATTCTTCATAAATTGTCTTTATAGACATTAAATAATTTGATCATAGGATTATAGTTTCAAGCTTAATTACAATAATCTAATGTAGCAAAAATATTATAATTTCATGCATGTGGAAAATACCTTTTAATTACATTATGTATTTCTAAAATAAAACTATCTATTGGAAAATATGATAACATATAGGATAACAAAAAGTATATTCAAAATATCTCCCTCTATAATTAGGTCCTTGAGTGATAGTAAAAACTCCTCACTAGAAAACATGTCCCTCTGCAAAACATGGTGGAGCGGTGATTAGTTATGTTAATGCTCTTTTTCCGTTAAGATTTGAGGTGAAATTATTCATACTGTCACTATAGCTTCTTTATTTTCCTAACTTGAAGATTTCACTGAAAACTTGAATGTCAACATCTTCTTTCTACCCATTTTCAGAATTCAGTGACAATGGGAATGTCAAATTTCTTTTCAAAATATGTTGACAACATAGCTATCGACTCTTCCCTTCAAAAATCACTAACAATGGAGATGTTAGCCCTCCTCCTCAAAATTGCTGACAATGGAGATGTGAACACCTCTCTGTATTTTTGTATGTATAACATTGTGAGGCACACAGTCAATAATAAACCCAAAATTTTTTATTTCTCAAATGCATAATCAAAACTTTGAAAAAGACCCCAAGCCTCCTATCCAAGGGTGTTGGTTGCTTTTTAAGAGCACATCCACCTTCTCCATCCATTTTTATTTTCTTTTCCTTGTCTTGATTGGATATCTTCCCTTAGATCCTTTGTCTCTACTCTTTTTAGATCCTATAATCTTATTTCTGATGATTATAAGGTCCCTTAAGGGCACATTATCTACATCAATCACCTCCTTAGCCAAATATGGATTACTTCCCAACTTGAATTTAACCTTAATTTACTTGCTTTCCTTGTATGAGGTTGTTTGCCTCCTTTAAGGGTTTTAGGCAACATAATTTATTCAGTTTGTGTCTGAATTTCAACATCCTTGCTTTAATAATTTATGGAACATTTTTGTCTATAAGGGTGCTTCAATAGGTTAACTCATGACTTGGGGAGAACTGATAGTAGAAGGTAATTTTTCAGGCAATGCACGGTCTAGTTTACTGTTCCTAGCACTTCTTCTTTGGTATATTTTTGAAATTTTAGGGACGGAGGTTGTCAATGGGATATTTGTTTCCTTTTGGATAGGGGTTGGCTCAGTAGGAGTTGCTACCTTAGTCTTTCTCCCTTGTTTAGCATTTTTATTTCTTGTTGTTAAAGCTTTAGAAATTTGACGTTGAAAACCTCCCCAAAATAGAAAGTTACTCCTCGTTCCCCTATTTTGGCTAGTCAGTTTTCAATAAAAAACTTAATGAGGGCCTTGTGGTAGACATAATTGGTGGAAGTGCCTAATATTGTTCTGAAATGAGATGCCATATTTTTTAGACTCTCCCAAAAATAGAAATAGGTATTCATCCTAATCTAACCATCTAAATGTGCAAGGAAATGAAAGTGATAGAGTTTTACCTAGTGGAACCTTCCTTCATAGGTGAAGTATGAATGAGTAATATTCAATAGCCAATTCCATTTTTCCTATAACCAGGTTCTCTGAACCTAAACTCTCTAGTTTCAATTCCTAAAATCCTCCTTCAGAAAAAATTGAACGTTGATTCTTGCCAATAAATGGCTCCTAAAAATATGTTCTCCATTAGTTGGAAAGGTGGTTGCCTCCATTATTAGATGCTCCATGACTAGGAAGGAGAGTTCACCTATTTCCACCTCGTTTCCAATGCAAACATGAGCAAATGCATAAGCCACGGAATCATGGTAGTTAGTGCAACAAATGAAGAATTCTCCCAAACATTCCTACTGAAATTGATGGTGGATGTTGGGATAAACCTCCAAAAGGTCAACTAATTTTGGCTCGTCCCAGTTAGCATTGACGCCTTTCCCCATTGGAAAATCTATTGGAAAATGAACACAACACCTCCCCAAGATTTCATCTTAGATCTTCGTAGAAAAAATTGGATGTATTTTTGCCAAAAGTAACCAAATTAAAAAGTGAAATGACCAAATTACAAATTGAAATGACCAAATTACAAAATGAAATGACTTTAATCGGCAGAGCGAGTAATTACAGATCGAGGGTATCATTAAAATTTTTTGAATTCATGTTTTTAACTCATGTTTAATCAATAAGAAAGCATACTGATGACAATGGAAAAATCAGTGATTTAACAAAACACTTACTTAGCGGCACATTTCCAAACGTCATTATTGCTGCTCACATGGTGAGCCTAATTCTAGAAATAAACTTTAAAATTTGTTTTTGGCACCGATACTCCATATGTAACTGATATCAAAAATATTTATAAGCCCATTGGTAGCGCATTATTCATAAAAAATTATTGAAACACCAAAAGTATTGATAGCCCCACTATCAATTGTTTCCCTTTTTATTACAGCTAAAATTTTAACACTCAATTTGTCGGCATTTTCTCAAAATAAATTAAAAACATAGTATAATGTGATAACACCCTCTCTACCCATCCCCAATCCCTCTCTACATTATCTCTCTCCCCTCTCCCCATCTTCCTCTCACCCACTCCCCCCTCTCTCCCTTACTCCTTCTCCCTCTCTCTCCTCCTTATGCCCTCACTCTTTCGCCTATTTCTCTCCCCCACTGCTCTCACCCTATCCTCCAACTCTATTCCCAACCATCTCTCTTACACTTTGTCCCTCTAATTTTCACTCTCTCCCTCTCCCTCTCTCTTCCTCTCACTCCATTTCTCTCCCCTTCTTCCTATCTCCCATTTTCCATCCATCTCTCTCTCCCACTCTCTCCCTCTCTCCATCTCTCTATGTTCCTCTCCCTCTCCCTTACTCCTTATTTTCCTCCCATCTCCCTCCCGATATCTATTCCCCTCCCTTACTCTTTCCATTTCAACCTTCATCCCTCACTCCCTCACTCTCTATCACCTTTTCCTTACCTCTCTATCCCCCTCCCTCTCCTTACCACCTATGTATACCTCCCCATCGACTCTCTCAATCTCTCTCCCTCCCTCTCCCTAACAACCTTCCCCATCCCTGCCCTCTCCATCCCTCCCTACCTCCCTCTCTCCCTCACTTCCCTTCATTTGTCTCTCAACCACTCTCTATACTTCCCTCCCTCCCTATATATCCCTATCTCTATCTTCCATATCCATCCTTCCCTCCCTCCCCTCCCTCTCCCTCTTCTTTTTTCCCTCATTCTCCTCTCTCTCCTTCTCTCCCTCTCCTTCTCACTCCCGCTCTATGTTGCTTTGTCCATCCCTCTCTCCCTTCCCCTTCCAATCCCTCTGCTTATCTCCCTCCCTCTCCATACCTCCCACCCTTTCTCTTCCTTCCTCCATTTTTATTTTTCTTTCCCTTCCTCTCCATCTCTCTCTCTCCTCCATCCCTTTCTGCCATTTTCTCTCTCTCTTCCTCTCCTTGATCATTTCATCTCCTATTTTCCCCCCTATCTCTCAACCTCTCTCTCCCTCCTCCTCCATCTATAAATATTTCCCTTAGTCCCTATCCCACCCTCAGAAAGTCTCTATCTATCTCAATACCTCTCCCTCCCACTATCTCTCCCTCTCTCTCTCTCTCACTTTTTCTCTCTATTTGTCTTTCTCTTTCCCTCTCTCTATCCCTACATCTGTATTTGCCTCTCTCTCTCTCTCTCTCTCTCTCTCTCTCTCTCTCCATCCCTTCATCGCTCCCTTCCTCCCTATATCCCTTCAGTCCTCCCTCTCTCACTTCATTCTTGATTCCTCACCCTGACTCCCTCCCTCTATTCCTCTCACTTCCTCTCACTCCCCCCCTCTTCTCCCAATCTCTCTGCCTAAATATTTCTCTTTTTATCTACCACTCTTCCTATCCCTTTCTCCCTCTCTATAAATCTCATTCCCTCTCCCTCTCCCTTTATCTCTCCCTCTCATTTCCTCCCTCTCTTCCTCTTACTCTCTCTAGCCATCGCTTCATCCCTCCCTACCTACCTTTATCCCTTACTCCCTACTTCTCTCCCTCCTCCCTTTATCTCTTATGCCCTCCCTCTATCCCTATCCTTCCCTATCTCCCACTCCCCCCCTCCCTTCCTCCCCCCTTCTGACCCCCCCCCCCTCTCACCCATATCCCCCTCACCCAATTTATTTCTCCCTCTCTCTCGCTTTCACTCCCTCCCTCTTCCTACTTCCCTTAATCCATATTTATTTCTCTCCCTCTCCCTCCAAGCGACCCTCCCTCCCCCTTGTAATTCTCTACCACTCAACTTCTCTCCTTCCCTCACTCCCCCCCATGTCTTTTTCTACCAATGATTCACACATTATGTCTCTCCCTCTCCTTCCCTTCCTCCCCCCACCCTCTCCCTACCTTCATCCCCCCTCCCTCTCCCTACCTCCTTTAATCCCTCTTTACTTCTCTTCCTCTACCTCCAAGCGACCCTCCCCCCCTCTGTATTTCTCTAACATTCACCTTCTCTCCTTCCCTCACTCTCCCCCCCCCCCCCCCCCGACGTCTCTCTCTACCTATGATTCACACAATATGTCTCTCTCCATCGTCCTCTCTCTCTCTCTCTCTCTCTCTCTCTCTCTCTCTCCCTAAATCTATATGTAACATCCCCCTCCCCTATCTCTCCCTTCAGCTATCCTTCTCCTTATCTCTTTCTCTCTCCCTCACTCTCCCCACTGTATTTTATCCCTTCTTCATCACCCCTCCCGCCATCCCCTCCTGTGCTTCACCCCTTCCCCTCTCTCTCCCCATTTTCCTCCTTTCCTTGAGCTCTCTCTCTTTCCCTCTCCCTCCCTTCATCACTTTCCACGTTCTTTTATCCCTATATCCACCTCTAGACCCAATTCTCCCTCTCCACACTCAACACCATACCTCCATCCCTCCCCCCTCTCTCTCCACATATGAATCCTCGCATCTCTCCCTCCCTGCCTCCCTCTCCATCCCTTTTCCATCTCGCACTCTCCTTAGTATCTTTTCCGTCATATCTCACTCTCTCCCCCTCTTTTTCCCATAGTCCCTCCCTCTATTCCCTATCTGTCTCCCTCCCTGACCCTCTCCGTCTCCTTCTTTCCCACCACTTGTACACTACAAAATGAAACACTAAACAATAACATTAATGTATTAAAAAAAACTTTCATTTTAATATATTATATATTAATAACCCATAGAAATTTGAAATGAATTAAGAGTGCATTAAATTATAATTTTTTTAACAAAATATATAGCAAATGAATAAATACATTATAACCTTTTAAAAAATATAATTCAAAAAATTAATTTATAGAAAATAATGAAAAATATTTCTATAATAAATAACCATCATACAAAAACACAAAGCAAAACAATATATTTAATATAACATATAATAATTAAAACAAGAAGAGTAGAATGTAAATGGATAAAGCATAACTTATCACAAATAACTTAAAATAACACAACGCACAACATATTCTTAATAACCCATAAAAGAGAGAACTAATAGGGGAAAAGTAGAAAGTAAATGATAAAGTTAACCTCATCGAATTTTTTTTTCTTAAATCACACAATATGGTTACATGTAGCACTTCATTTGTATGGTTAGAAATATATTGACGGCCTTAGAATATCCCATCCATCCTGGTTGATTTTCATCTTGAGAATTAGGGTTAAGGATAAAAGTAATTTTAATCATCATCTATTTAAAGGACATCATCACCATCTACTGAGAATTAGCGTTAAGGGTTAACGATATTATGTATTTAAAGGATAAAAACAATTCTAATCATTCTGTATATTTCATCTTGCGAAGGTGAATTGTTCAATATTTTTAATATCCATAAGGGGAATTTTAAGATTTTTTACCAGATGAATGAACTTTTTATTTTTTCCAGTTTTTTTTATTTTTCAAATTTTTCAAGTGGTTTTTTTCAACATAAAAGTTGTTGTTTTCTTTTATGATATTATTAATCATGTTTGGTATTTTACGTAATATTCCAGAAAGAGAAATTGCCACAACCACAATACTAAATGTCAGCTGTTTATATGAATATCTTATATTTCCTTTTGCCAACACTAACATTGACACGAATTTCTAATATTTTTTTGAGAAATTAATCTTATAGATATCTTATATTTCCTTTTGCCAAGACTAACATTGACATGAATGTCTAATATTTTTTTAGTGAAAAATTAATCTTCTAGAATTTGAGTTTAAGAATTTTTTTGACTTTCTATAAATTTGTATCATAAATCAATGTTTGTTTTTTAGCTTTTAATAGAAATATTTATGCATATGGAGTCTAAATTTATGAATGTAATGTATACTTAGATTGAGGCATGATATTATTTTCAATCTTTACCTGGTAGTGTGGATAACATAATTTCCATTAAAAATATTATTTTATGTGAAATTTTTAATTTGAAATGAAACAAATATTAAAAATAAAAGTGGTTTGATATGGAATTTTTAATTTGTAATAAAATTTATATTTAAAATTTTTATATACTAATTAATTAAAACAATAAACAAATTTGGAGCATTTCTTAATAATTAATAAAACCTAATAAATTGTAAAATGAAAGTGTGTAATAATAAATTTAATAAAAATTATAAGTAATCAATATAAATGTAAATTATCCTAAAAAAACCTCATACTTTCTAATTCATGGAATTCAATGTATACAATTACTATTCAGTTACATCCGCTTGATCGTGATTGTCAAGAGTTATGACATGCTTCCAATCCATAACATAAAATAGTCAAGCCCTTTAGGTTTATCATAGCATAAAATAGTCAAACCTTTTAGGTTTATATTGAGTGTTTCCAAAGGTTGATTATTTTTATTTTAACAAGATTTAATTCTGGAAAATCATATAATGAACTCCTATCTAATATATCATTATAGTGATTTCATTTTGTTATTATATTACTTTCAAGAATGTAATTAATTAATAATTAAACCATTTTAAATCCATAACTCTATATTTAGAAATCTAGAAAGGGTATATCCAATATATAGTTATGGTGATTTCATTTTTCTATTAAATGATTTTAAATAGTTTAATTAATTAATAATTAAACTAAGCTATGTTTTCAGTGGAAAAGAGTTTTGATCCCTCTCTTCCCTTATATAGATCAAGATTTAATATGGATAGAGGTTTGTTCCAAGAAAACAAAAGACATGTAATTCTTTCAAGGTTTAGTATGGAGTCAAAAAAATATTAGAAAATCTTAATAACAACTAATATTTCAATGTAAGAGATGAATAAAATATTTTAATATGATACACATACATATCAAGGTAGTAGGATGGGAGCTATCCCAAAATAATATGAGAGAGAGAGAGAGAGATCTAAATTGTGGAAAAAAGTAGTGGGGGGTCTCCATGATATTAGAGGGGCATTAATTATATATTTCACCTAAGGCCTCAACAAATTTTAAAGTGACATGGAAGAATGGCAGAAGAATATTCCCTTTTTGGTGGAGTTACTCTAATAAAGGAGGAAAACATAAAATCACTCTTGGTTTTTGGAGACTAAATGATAAAACATAAATTTTAGAAAATTCATATGGAAAAAAACTAAAAGATGCCACTGCTCATATCAAGAAAGAATATTTCTATTTTCATAGCATATCCTTTTGCCACATAAAATGAGACATAGAAAAAATTATATCATTTGGATAAAAGACAAGTGGCCTAATTCTTGGAATTTTCTTAAAAAATGAGGGTTATGAATTTATATTTATCCACAACATACCTTGGTTAGGTGGGTTCCACACTCTCATTTATCGAATACATGGGGATAATATCTATAAGGCATTGGATAGGCATTGGGATGTGTTAAAAAATGATAGATATGATTCCTCATATCATGTTACTAAAATCTCTTTTCATGGAAATTGAATAGGCTCTATCATTGTGATGTTTTGTATAAATTTCATGGCATAATAACTTTTTCGAGGTTTTCAATTGGATGCTTTTTTATCTAGCCTAGAGTAGATCCTAAATATATGGCTATCAATTTGATAGCCCTTGGGTATATTTTCATTCTTTATTGAAAGGATTTTATTCTCACTAGGGGCATTTATAAATCCAATTTCTTGACAGTTTCCTAGCCTTTGTATCTTAGATCTTTTTTCATGGGTCACTAGGCTAGTCCTTCTTATCTATCTCTACATTCTTACCACTCTAGTGTGTTTCATTTGATTTTTTTCTGAGATGAATGGATGTTATCTAAAATATAGAAAATGTGTTGGCTGATTTTCTTTAATTTGGAATGTTGACAAGTGTAACATACACTCTTTTACCCCTTATGTTTTCTAATGTCAAATGTTACTGCAACATTGACATGAAGAACCATGACTGAAACATTGATAAGAATTTACTCATTTATCCAGTTACACATTTAAAGCATATTGGAGATCTCTCTTGTGATCATAAAATTGATAATATCCTCATTCACATAAGTTTAATAAGCTGAAAAATATACACAACAACATCACCTCATTAAAAAATAATTCCTCCTTGGACTCTCCCTGCCTCTTCTAAACGCACCCCATCACAATCCATATAACGAGACTCTTCACACTATGCATATACGAAACAAGGAGTGCAATAAGTTGTGTGGGACAGAAAAATAGATGATATGAAAACCAAAATGAAATTCAAATTGCATTTAAAATTCACACTTACATTACATTTTCACAACAATTTTTTGTATATATTCTTATCCAAGAATTGAATTATTAAAAAATATTTTGATGGTGACCACTCCAATGGTAATATTTAAATTTTTTGCACATATAGAATTTTAATAATGAATTTTGTCTATTGTTGGATTATTATAAATATACCTCCTACTATGAGGCACATTTAACCAATAGACCACTAGAATTAGTTGTGACTATCCCAGAGAAACAACTCCAATTGGTTAAGAAACAACTAGTATTTATTTTAAATGTTATACTAACATAGTATAAAAGATAGAAATATATATAAAGTAGTTTAATTTTTAAAAATATATTTATTTCGTTGCATGATTTTTATTTTTCAAAATAAAAAAGGAATTTTTTTTTTCAATGTTTAATATAGAGTGGCTAATGCTCTTATATGATCGATCTCTCTCTCTCTCTCTCTCTCTCTCTCTCTCTCTCTCTCTCTCTCTCTCTCTCTCTCTCTCTCTCTCTCTCTCTCTCTCTCTCTCTCTCTCTCTCTCTCTCTCTCTCTCTCTCTCTCTCTCTCTCTCTCTCTCTCTCTCTCTCTCTCTCTCTCTCTCTCTCTCTCTCTCTCTCTCTCTCTCTCTCTCTCTCTCTCTCTCTCTCTCTCTCTCTCTCTCTCTCTCTCTCTCTCTCTCTCTCTCTCTCTCTCTCTCTCTCTCTCTCTCTCTCTCTCTCTCTCTCTCTCTCTCTATATATATCCATGACCTTGGAGAAATTCAATTCTATGTTTCACCTATGGACTCAAAAAATTATCAAGTAACATGGCATAAGCGAAACCTAAGTTCACCTTACCTTAGTTTTTCGCTAGAATGCAAACCCCTTTCATATTTTTTTTACTTATGTTAGATTCATTCAACATTAAAATGGTGAGATTACATAATTGAGTAATGGTTCATAATTATTACACTGTCACAATTTCATAATTATAAATAATAATTATTTAATAATTAAAAAAAGGTTCAAGAGTTTTTCATTCCCGCAGAGATCCACTTGACTTAATTGTGTATGAGTTGGCTAAGGGGCCATTATTGTATAATATTCCTAGCTCATCAATATTATAGGTGTCCAAATACATTCTCCAAGGGGATTAAATAAACTTATATAATCTCACCCAGTCAAGATGAAAGGGGTTGGATTGAATTAGAATCAAATATTTAGAAAATGAGGTATATAGTCATTATTATAGTGAAAGAGAATTGTCTTTGAGGGAGCAGGAGGAGACTAAGGTTGTAAGTTGGATAAGAGGCTACTCTTATCTCTTGGAGGTATATTATTGATGTAATTAATTTTTCTTTAATATATGCATATGGTTTTTCTTCATTGTATTCATTGTTTTAATGATGTTATAGTTGTCATGGGATATTTTCATTATGTTTATGGTAATATGCCCTCTAGAGAAGGTAGACTTTATTTTTGGGTTGTGTAGGTGTGTAGGATTTATGGATGATGATATCTAGGAGTAGGATATTCATGTAGATGAAGATTTTCCACTTACAAGTTCAGATCCAACACTCATCACCAACCTGTTAGGGTTTGTATGTGTCTCTTTGCTTCACTTATTTGGATTTATGCATGAATACAATTAATTAAAAGGTTTTTCATTTAATCTCCTTTTTCACTTGTTGTACACACATCTCTCTAGTGATCCCTACACAAGGATCATGAAACATACCTCAGAAAAATTTTCAACCACTATTTCCCATAACTGGTTGACTGTAAATACGAAATTGTAAAGATAAATTCTAAAGGATATAATATTGAATATGAAAATAATTTTGGAGGATTTGATCACAATATATAGTGGTTGAATGGGCACCAAAAGGGAAGTATAAATGTTCCGTTTAGAGGGATATAACCTTCCAAAACTAGAATTTGAATTTTAAATTTTTTAACAATTTCAAAGTGAGAAACCCTATATTATCCTTAGGGAGACTAGCTTTAAAAGGGGAGAGATTATAACTTAAAATTTGAATGTTTATCCCCATATGAAACAGAGTTTCAATAACTTTTAAGTTTATTAAAACTTACCCTTAATTAATCAAATTTACTTTTCTTTTGACCTTTGACCAAAGATAAATTTCTTCATCCTTAAGCCACCCTATAATGTCATTCCACCTCATATCCCTTTGGGTTTTTTTCCTATATAAAGGGAATTTGAATTTTTATCAAGGATATCTCTCCAATCATGAGCCCTCTCATTGATGACTCACTTACCATTGGAATCAACATGATGAGATTAATATAATGATATAGTTTCTAAGCCAATGATACTAGATCTTCACCCCTAGAAGCTTCAACAAGTTTGGGGATTAGGACACTTTAAATATTGTATCTTACAATTGATGATACTTATTAAGAGTGTTAAATAACTATCATTGGCATAAATGACAACACCATTTAAATAACAAATAATAAATACTTATGCACCCCCCCTCAACATTTTCAATATGATCTTATGGATATATTTATTTATATTGATGCAAGTTCCTATTGTATCTTTACCTATAATGAATCAAGCTTTATAAGGTACGTATATTTTATGTGATGTGGTAGATTGATTGGCTATATTGTGGAAAAATCATGACAAATTTTTGAGGCTTAACTTGGCACTTGGATCACTGGTTAGCTTCACTTGGATTTATCTTTTTGAAAAGGAATATATAAAGAAAGGAATGATGGGTTTTCCCCTTGTGGGATTTTCACTAGCCTCTGGTGCAATTTTTGGTGTATCTTGTTCTTTTATGCATTGTAATTGCGTAATTTCTAGATGATGTAATGAATGAAGAAAATGATAAAGTAAAATCACACATATATATAAATCGTCACAAGTAATTTTCAAGATTATAAATTCTATCTTTTAAATTAATTCCAATAACTCTTATTGACTCAAAATTAAATTGAAGTGATATCCCATATATGGGTAATATCTAATGTGTTACCACTCAAAAAAGGTACGAATAGAGGCTGTAGGAGTTTCTAACAACGTTAAACCATGTGTAGTTTCAATGTGTATCCTTCCCTTACCATAATTTTTCTCATTAAATGAAATATTTCTATGTTATCTAAAGACAGTAGAACATGTCTCTAAAAATAAATAAAAAATAATGTACTTTCTATCCGTAGAAAATTATCTTTAAATCACTAGAAAATCACTAATCAAGGACTAACTATGTAATTAACTATGTCATCTTAATGTTTTCAAACTCCTTGAATTTTAAACTTAATAAAAAAAAATGATAGAAAAAAAATCCAAGATGAGTGTTTTAAAGTCGATCTTTAGATTAGTTATAAAACCTATCTTCCATATCACATTTCTCAAAATATAGTGAACCAAAGCCTAAAATTTTTACCACTAGTACTATGATTTTTTTCCTCAATAATTTTAATATCCAAAACTTCCAATATGACTAATTTTGACCACATATTCCTTGAAATTTAGAAAATAATTTCAAGATGTTTTGATTGAAGAAACAAAACCCTAGAATCATATCTCTAATACTACATGTTAAGAAATAAATCTCTTAAAAAATATTGGAATTGAATAAATATGGTACACATTTATAGTGAAATATATTTTTTCAATTAATCTAATGTACATGACAAGATATGATGTTTATACAAATGAATTTAATTTATTATAAATACGAGATCAAGTTGGATGATGTAGCATAACATTAGGAAAACCTAACCATAGTTGATTAAATAATAATGAATGGTTATTATTTATGTAACAAAGGGTCCCTGGGCCCTTAAAAAAATAATTTATATGAGTATTAGTATAAAATTCAATCTTTGGGAAAGATATCTTGAGGTTAGTAATGAAATTAGAATGGTACTTCTTTTAACTAAAATGAGGGAGCACAATGATGAAACTTGTATGCACCTTAAGTGGAGTAGGGAATATATCATGTGAATATGGTTAGTGATAAATGAATATGGTTAGTCTCTCATTTCAGTTGACAAAGTGGGGGATTGATGATGATTGTCAAATTTATATTTTTAACAACATGAAGAAATTTTCCAAATGGATAATAATATTTCATAGATTGTATACTTCAATAAAAAAATCTCCAAATCAGTAACAATAATCTATATATGCAATACTTTGAAACAAATAATATGTCAAATAGACATCAATAGTCAATAGATTACCAACTTAGATCTCATCACTTTTGATAAATTTCCAAATGGGAATTTGAGTTATTTTTCCACTTTCCATATTTTGTAAAACATCATTTCATGTTGGATTTGAGTAGCATAATTAAGACAACTAGTTTACTATTCACATTCTATTTAGTAGAATTATTGTTCAATTCCTTGCATTTCAATCACACACCTGATACATGATTGGGATGTTGATTGACACTATTTGTGTTATTTTTTGGAATTGTTTTATTGGAAAAATATTTACTTGGATGGTCATTTGACCTAGCAAAGGGAAAATAAATTGTTCTACATTACAACTTGGAATTTAATTGGGTTCTTAGTAATTTCCAATGACATACTAAACTTGCAACTAATTCAGTTGTCTTGGCTCACTCTCATCATATTGAAGTGCATATTAGTGAAAAAATGATAAAGAGGTTGGTAGTGATTTGTCCCTCACTTTTTCAGTAAAAGGAGTAGAACACAAATGCAATTCACCACATCATGACTTTATTAGAAGGTGAATTATAGGAGTTATTTTTTTTTTCATATATAACATAGTCATACATGGAGTATCCCTTTATTAAAATGACTAAGAGATATAATTTCATCATGAGAGGTAAAGAGGGAATTAACACACAAGGAGTGTCATGAACTCATCAAAGTAATCATGCACATAAAGGGCACATATTGTTGATGTTAACAAGAGTTATAGAAGCATGAAATCAGGGGAAACAATTTCTAAATGACAAAGTATCCATTTGTAGTGATATTCCATACTTTACCATTCATGTCAAAGGAGGAGAACGAAGAATAAATTACGATATTTGAGATCAAATATGAATCCTTAATGACGAGCAGAATCAAATAAGCATTTTCAAGGAGAAATAACTAGACAAAAGAAGAGTTTTCTGACAGTGCATCAATAACTAGATTATGTTTGGTGGTGTTGCCATCAATGCCGAATGGGGAGATTTTTGCACACATGTAATTTATATCAAGATATGCAATGTTGTTCATTTCAAGCTTAGGGGGGGCCAAGCCAAGGTCATTTAGCAGACAAGAATATAGGGTGATTGAGTAGGGAGGCAACCAAGATCATGGAGTAAAAGGCCAAGTAGGGTATTGGATTTTTTTCATGACATGATCATGTGGGAATTGTATGTGAATTAGTGTTTCATGGACCAAAAATTGGTGTTTCCATGGCAATCACCCTTCTTGTAGATCAATGTCCCAGATCAATATCGTGCTCACAATGTCTGTGGTGGTTTAAGTGGTCTTGAAAACCAATGTTTTGCACCAAAGTTGGCATTTCTAGTGGATATCCTAGTGTGGGCCCTATATTGGGCTACCCAAGTAAATGGAGGTCAAAATGAACATGTATTAGAATATTTTTTATGAGTGTGATGCGATAAATTTTTTTCCAAAAATTACAAGCAAGTTAGAATTTTTTTCAAATATAGTTATGTATACTAGATATTAGTGAATGGAGAACACTTAACTAATGTTGATATACAATTGAGGTATAACCTAAAGCCTTCGGTGATAGAACTTGGAGAAAAATAATTAAATCAATATCTTATATGGAGAATAGGATGTTGTCACTTCCCATGATCACGAGGGATTAAATGTCTAACACATGATGCTCATTCGTATGGCACTTGTTGTTGAGGGATTTGAAGGATCTCTGACATTCATTATGTGAAGGATTTGGTCACAAAAATCTGTGAGGAGGAGTTGATAAATAACCTTTGAGGTTTAATCATTAGTGTACCATGAAATTCAAAGTGAAAAAGGTTCTTGTATAGAGAGCTCCTAGTATGATGGGCCCGTGGTTATGGACATGTGCATATGCGACATATGTAAAGAGATAGGGTTGGAAAAAAGGGACATAACAATTTCACACCTTTAAGAATATAAATTGCATCTTAGGAGCTTAAGAGTTGTGTATAAGATCTGGAGGACTCAAGGAACTATTGAGAACATAGAGACATGTTGAATTGTGTGACCCAGACAATCTATGATACCATGGGTCAACACCATGGAACAATGCCCATGGTAAAAGAGGCATTAATATATAAATAAAAAGTTAAATGATTGAAGTAGTTGTTGAGACTATGCATATGTGAGGGTGAGGGAATTTTCCAAGAGATTTATAAAATTTTGTGAGAAGAAGAAAATTTGTTGCAAGTAAAATGTTCAATAGTAAAAATTGGTTGTAGTAGGTGTATTCTTGGAAGCTAGATTTACTTTTACAGGTAAAACAACTTCATCAAGTCAATTTTGCATTATTGGTGGAAATTGTTTGACCAATGGAAAAATGTAAATATTCAATAATTTAGAAGTTTTAACCATGTTTTATAGGACTTATCTTTATTTATGTTGCACTTTCACTACCATGGTACACCTCTAACATTTCATAATTATTATTGGTTATGGTTCCTAACCAATGAATAATATTTATGGAAGTCGTATTTGGAATTAAACTAAACCCTCCATACATTTGCTACCTTTTTCTCTTTTGATTATAAGTATCATAGCTTATTTAATACTTCCACTTATATCACATTTAATTATAAATACATTTTAATTATAAATACATTTTAACTAGCATTTGATATGTTTCAATATTTCATTCATAAAATTTATTAATTCCTAATTTAATAAACATTTTTTAATTTTTTAAACAATAAGTAATAATTATAAAAACCACATTTACTATAAAATTAACAATATTAAATTAAAAAGTTTTTACAACCAAATATATACCCTGTATGCATTTTTAAAAGTTACATATATATATATATATATATATATATATATATATATATATATATATATAGATATATATTTGAAATTGATAATTTATTTACAGTTATAAAATTATTTAAAAATTTAAAATATTTTTTAATAATTAAATTAAAATAATTTTTAAATAATTCAATTTTTAAAAATTAAACCCTTAAACATGTTTATCACGTAATTTAAATTATAAATTTTGACATAATTTAAATTATAAATTCTATAACTTTCAAAAATAAATTTTCGAAATATCAATTAATTGAGGTTGAAGATGTAGAGATAGTGCTGCCATTATATTGATGTCATATTTTTTTTCTTATAACAAAAATGTTAAAAGGCTCAATTGGTTTTTTTTTTTTAAGGTTCAATTGTCCCTTAGAATCGATCCGTTGTCTTTTTTATTAAACAGATTTTTTTTTTCATTTAACAAAAATGTTAAAAACGCTTAACTGGTTTTTTTTAAAGATTCAATGATCTGGTTACGTTTTTTCTAAACATGGTTACATAGCTTTTTTTACCAAGGATGATGGGGCCAATCTTTTTTTTGCACTGCTGGCAATTAACAAAAGCATGACTGTTAGAATCCAACGAATATTTATTTAAATCTGCCCTTTCCGAATCTCCTCCTCCTCCTCCAGTAGCTACCGCATGATTGTTGAATCCAACGAATATTTATTTAAATCTGTGTTGTCTCTCAGCTGTGGTATGTGGTGAGTTTTGTTAGGTTTGGTCTCTCGTCTCTAGTCTCTAGAATGTTTAGTCTCTAGTCTCTGGAATGCTTGGTCTCTGGTCTCTGACATGGATTCAATGTTGCAGTATGAGGATCGTTCGGTAGTATGAGGATGTGCGGTGGTGCATAAGCTATGGAAATCGCAAACAGAGAAATGGCTTCCTGGAATTGCTACGAACATTGCATTCATCGGACAAAATTAAGGAGGTGTGTTATTAAATCCTCATCCTCCTCACCTTTAGTAAAATTATGTAAAGTCTCTATGTAAAATTATGTAAAGTCTTTAGTAAAATTATGTATAGTCTCTATGTTTATGTGTCTCTTGTTTTGGTTTTTTATGTGTCTCTTTGTTTCTGTCTGTCTTCTTTTATTGTTTTTTTGTTTCTTGTTTTGGTTGTTTAAGTGTCTCTTTGTTTCTTTCTGTCTTCTTTTATTGTTTTTCATTAGTTCTATTTTGTCGAATGCATAGAAGTAACCATTCCAAACACTGTGAGTCAAACTTAACGTTTTGTCATCATTCCATTTATACATTTAGTCCATTTGTTTGTTGTTGTTTATCTTCTTGTGAGTATATATTGCTTGCAAGCAGATATTGTTTTGTAGTTTAGTTTTATTTAAATTAAGTTTTTAAATTTATAATTTGGTGTTTGTTTTCTATTTAGTTAAGTGTTAGTTTTATCATGTAATTGTTTTCTCTGGCAGTTATGAATATTAGTTGGATAACGTGAGGCTCTCAAAATCCGTTTTGGATTGATGATTCTCTAATAAAAAAATTCAATCTCTATAAGCATTTACTTCACATTC
Organism: Pinus albicaulis; assembly: GCA_034641835.2. Lineage (NCBI taxonomy): Eukaryota > Viridiplantae > Streptophyta > Pinopsida > Pinales > Pinaceae > Pinus > Pinus albicaulis. The sequence continues at coordinate 1,054,491,942 of CM076577.1, read as the reverse complement.
ACTGGCTCTCTCCAAATGAGAGTCAAATAATTCTGAATCATGTTTTTACATCTTACACTTTTTATATAATATAACTCTATATCGATAAAGTGGATGCCTTTATTACTAGTAATAAGCAGGGGGTGATCATGTTCCGTGTATGACTAGTTTCAATGGCAGTATTTTTATAAGGTGAATCTAGACTAAGTTTTATAACAGATTTTCATATCTGCCCTGCATCAACATTTTGTTTTATTATATATTATTTTTTAGCATCACCTTGAATACTGTACAGTGCACACATATGATCTGTTATTTGCATGGTTGTGTTTGTATGGATTAGGAATAAAGAAATTCATCTTACTAAACATATATGTTGGGTTACTTGCATAGTTGTGTTTGTATGGATTTAATGGAGTGAAAGAATTAGTTTTACTTTTTATTATCTATTTTTAAAATATTATTTTTAGAATAAATAAAATATTTCCCATTAAAATTTTCTAAAATTAAAAAATATTTTAAACATCCATAATAGAGTTATATTCAATATAAAAATGAATTTTTAGATTTCTCGAAGCAGCTCGAGCTTTTGCTGAGGCTCTAGATTTTACAGCAATAAATTTTATTTATATTTTGTGATTTTTATTTATATATAATAAAAGTTTGATTTTTTCAAGATCTATTTTAATTAGCTCTCTCTAAATGATTTTGAATTATGCTCTTACTTTGTATGTAAAATTTATTTTTTATTAAGTTTAATATTTTATTTTATATTATAATTTTGTATGTTAGATTTAGTTTTTATCACGTTTAATATATTTTACTTTTAATTTGGATATTAATATATTTAATTTATGTTAGATCATTTTTGTGATATTTAATCTTTTACTAGTACTATCTAGTTTAATTTATTATTTAAAATGATTTGGAAATTTAGCTAATTAATATGCTATTAATTTCTATACATTATTTTATTAATGGTACAATGGAATATGGTATGTTTGTCTAATTAAAATAATATAAAAAACAATTAAAAAATGTTTGAATTTATATATTCCAAAGTGATAATGCTTTGATATTTAAATTTATATGATAAATTAAATTGTAAAGTACGTTGTTCTTAAAATTGATTTTGAATATGTGTTTTATTAAATGTTTCAACTATAACACACACACACACCTATATATAAACTCTTATAAAATTTAGATTGTCTTAGAGTAGACTAGGCTAAGTGTTGGCTTGGATAGGCTAGTGTAAGCTAGGCTAGGCTATCCAAGAGTAGGATAGGCTAGGATAGAGTAGACTAGACTACGCTAGAGTGAAGTAGGTTAAGATAGGCTACACTAGGGTAGGATATAGTAGACTAGGGTATGCGAGAGTATAGTAGGTTAGCATAGGCTAGGGTAGGCTAGAATAGGTTATGCTAGGCTAGGGTAAAGTAGGTTAGGTTGTGTTAGGCTAGGCTAGAGGAGCATAGACTAGAGTAGGTTGGGTAGCCTAGGATAGGATAGAGTAGGCAAGGCTTTGCTAGAGTAAGGCAAGCTAGATTAGGCTTGGCTAGGGTAGAGTAGGCCAGGCGAGGGTAGGATAAACTAGCTTAGGCTATAGTAGGCCAGGCCACGCTAGGGTAAACTATTCTAGGCTAGAATAGGTTAGGCTAGATTAGAGTATGCTAGGTTAGGATACGATAAGCTAGGATAGGCTAGGCTAGGTTAGGCTAGAGTAGGCCAAGCCAAGCTAAGGTAGACTAGGCTAGGCTAGAATAGAATAGACTAGGCTAGGCTTGAATAGGCTAGGATAGTTTATGCTAGGCTAGGCTAGGCTAGGCTAGAGTAGGTCAGGTCAGGCTATGGTAGACTAGACTAGGCTAAAATATAATAGACTAGGCTAGGCTTGAGTAGGCTAGGATAGGTTATGCTAGGCTAGGCTAGACTAGGTTAGGAAAGTTTAGGATAGGCTAGGCTAGGCTAGACTAGGATAGGATGGTTTAGGATAGACTAGGACAGGCTAGGGTATGTTATGCTTGAATAGGCTAGGGTAGGGTAGGGTAGGGTAGAGTAGGCTAGGCTAAAATAGAGTAGGCTAGGCTAGGATTGAGTAGGCTAGGATATTTTGGACTAGGCTAGGCTAGGGTAGACTAGATTAGGTCAAGCTAGACTATGCTAGACTAGGTTATGCAAGGTTGTCCTAGGCTAGACTAGGTTAGAGTATGCTGAGCTAGAGTAGGCCATACTAGCATACAGTAGGGTAGGGTAGGTTAAAGTAGGCTAGGCTAGAGTAAAGTACGTTAGGTTACAGTAAGGTAGATTAGGATAGTTAGGCTAGGTTTGTGTAGGCTAGGCTCGAGTAGGCTAGGGCAGAGAAGGCTAGGCTATGCTAGGCTACAATAGGTTATGCTAGGCTATATAAGACTACGGTACCCTAGAGTAGGCTAGGGTATTCCTAAGCTAGGTTAAGCTAAGCTAGGCTATATTAAAGTATGTTAGGTTAGAGTAGGTTATGATATTGAAGGCTAGGTTTGGCTAGGCTAGGCTAGAGTAGGCTAGACTATGGTAGGTGACGCTAGGCTAGTGTAGACTAGGCAAGAGTAGTCTAGACTAGAGTAGGATATGGTATCGTAGGATAGGCTAGATTAGGCGAGCATTTGCTAGAGTAAGCTAAGCTAGACTAGGCTACGGTATGCTATAGTATGCTAGGATATGCTAGAGTAGGCCAGGGTAGGGTAGGTTACGAAAGGGTAGGGTGAGGTAGGCTAGAGTAGGCTAGGCTAGGGTAGGTTACGAAAGGGTAGCGTGAGGTAGGCTACAGTAGGCTAGGCTAGAATAGAATAGGCTAGGCTAGGCTTGAGTAGGCTAGGATAGTTTAGGGTAGGCTAGGCTAGGTTATGCCATAGTAGGCCAGGCTAGGTTACGGTAGGGTAGAGAATGCTTGGCCATAATAGAATATGATAGGATAGGATTGCATACGCTAGGATAGTTTAGGTTAGGTTAGGCTAGAATAGACTAGGTTAGGGTATGATCAACTAGAGTAGGCCAGACTAGGGTAGGGTATGATAGGTAGAATAGGTTAGGCTAGAGTAAAGAAGGCTAGGATAGAGTAAAGCAGTTTAGAATAGTGTAGGTTAGGCTTGTCTATGTTAGGCTAGAGTAATGTAGGTTAGGATAGTGTAGGCTAGTCTTTTCTAGGCTAGGATAGACTAGGCTCGAGTAGGCTAGGCTAGGCTAGGTTACAGTAAGTTAGGCTAGGCTAGAATTGGTTATTCTAGGCTAGCTAAGAGTAGGGTACCCTAGACAAGGCTAGGGTAGGCCTAAGCTAGGCTAGGCTAGGAGAGGATAGGTTAATCTATGCGAGGCTAGAGTAACGTAGGCTAGGCTAGAGTAGGTTAGGATATTGTAGACTAGGTTTCCCTAATCTAGGCTATAGTAGGCTAGATTACGTTAGGCTAGGAGAGGCTAGGGTAGGCTAGGTTAAGATAAAATAGGTTATGTTAGGCTAGCTAAGAGTAGGCTAGACTAGGATAAAATAATTAATCTAGGCTAGAGTGAGCGAGGTTAGGATAAGCTAATCTAGGTTACGCTAGAGTAGTCTATGCTAAAGTAGGCAAGGCTAGAATAGAGTTGGATAGGCTACTATAGAGTAGGCTTGATAAGGCTAGAGTAGTTTAGTCTTTAGTAAGTTAGGCTAAGCTACATTAGAAAAGAGTAGACTATAGAAAGCTACAATTGGCTACAATATTATAGGTTACGATATGTAATACCAAACTATCATACACTAGGCTAGGTTAGAGTTGGATAAGATAGACTAGGATAAGGTAGGCTAGAGTAGTATAGGATAGGCTAAGCTAGGCTAGAGTATGTGAGGGTAGGTTAGTCTAAAGCGAGCTAGGCTAAGAAGCAATAGGGTAATTTAAGAAAGAGCATGATAGGCTAGGCTAGAAGAGGCTACATTACAATGGAATAGCTAGTAGACTATGCTAGCGTAAGCTACACTGGGCTAGGCTGGATTAGGAGAGGCTATAGTAGGTTAGGTTAGGCCAGGGTAGAGTGGGTTGAACTATAATATTGTAGGCTAGGATAGTATAGGCTAGAGTAGGATAAGATAGGCTAAGCTACAGTAAGGTAGGTTATGCTTGGCTAGGTGAAGCTAAGTTAAAGTAGGCCACACAAGGCTATGATAGGCTAGAGTAGGTTAGGGTAGGTTGATATTAGGTAGATTAGGCTAGTGTAGGCTAGGGTAGAGAAGACTACATCGGTATTTTAGGCTAGACTATGAAACACTAGTATAGGTTAGGCTACACTAGGCTAAGCTATGTTAGTTAGGCTAGACTAGGATATATTGGGCTAGGCTATGCTACGCTAAGTTAGGATAAAGTAGGGTAGTTTAAGAAAGGATAGAGTAGGATAGGCTAAAGTGATGAAGGCTACGAAAGAAAACGCTAGGATAATCATGACTAAGATAATATAGGCTAGAGTAGGCTACATTATAGTATGCTACGCTAAAGTTGGCTAGGCTATGTTGGTGCGACTAGGCTATAGTAGACAAGCCTAGGCTAGGTTAGAGTAGGCTAGCCTAGGCTAGTGTAAGCTAGGCTAACTAATAGTAGGCTAGGCTTGAGTAGTTTATGATAAATTACCTTTCACAAGGCTACATTAGGGAAGAATAGGATAGGATAGGTAAGATTAGGCTTAATTAGCCTAGGAAAGGCTTATATAGAGTACACTACACTAGAGTAGGCTATACTAGAGTATGATGGGCTAAAATAGGCTAAAGTAGGATACACTAGGTCACATTATATTAGGTTAGGTTAGGTTATGCTAGGCCAGAGTAGGTTAGGCTTATGTAGTCTAGGCTATAATAGTTTAGGTTAGACAAGGGTATAATAGGCTATGTTAGTCTAAGGTAGGCTAGAGTAGACTATGCTAGGCTAAGCTAGCCTAGAGTAGATAGTGCTAGGCTAAGATATGCTAGAGTAGACTACACTAGGATACACTAGGCTATGCTATGATAATATATGATATAGTAGGGTAGGGTAGGTTAGGAAAGAGTATGTTATTCTAGGAAAGAGTACGTTAGTATAGGCAAGGCTAGATTAGGTTAGGCTATTCAAGAGTGGGCTAGGCTATGTTAGGATCTAGTAGGTTAGGCTAGGCTAGAGTATACTAGGCTAGACTAGGCCTGAGTAGGCTAGTCAAGAGTAGGTTAGGCTAGAGTAAGATAGGCTATTATACAATAACCTAGGCTATATTTCAGTAGATTAAGATGGAGTAGGCTAGACTATATTATCATAAGCTAGAGTAAATAATGCTAGATGACAATAGGCTAGGCTAGAGTACGATCTGCTAGGATAGCATAGATGAGGCTAGGATAATCTATTGCAATTTAGGCTACAATAGGATATAGTAGGCTAGTCTATCCTATAATAACTTAGGCTTGGGAAGAGCAAGGTAGCAATAGACTAGGGTGGGCTAGAATAGCCAAGGATAGAATAGGATAGGATAGGATAGAGTAGGATAAACTAGGCTAGAGTAGGTTATCCTAGAGGATGGTTTTATATGTTAAAATAGGTTAGGTTAGGCTACACAAGGTTAGAATACACTACGTTAGGATGCATTAGGCTAAGTACGTTAAATCTTTTTACTCTAGATCATTTGGGGTTTATACTACATTTGCTTCCGCCATAGTCACCATGCTCGAACTAGAAGTTTGAAAGAGGACCATCAACTTGGACTATGTTATATATTTGATGCTTTCACTAGTATTGCAATGACAATTTATGTAATAGTTAATTACATAGTTGCAAGAAGTTTTTAGGGTTAATTACTTCTTTTTTTTCTCCTGTTGACTACATTTTCCAGATTTTTATGCTTATTCCTCGCCATATTCCATATTTTTGTTCTCCACGTACGATTCAATTATGTTTCTTTCACAATCTTAGACCTTAATCAAACTCCAAAAATTTGTGCAAATTCACCAATATTTCAATAATAACCCTTAAATTCAAATTGATTTCTTTGATTAATGGATCCCTAAATTTTTGAAATGTCACTTCGCTCTCGAATTTTCAATGTCATGCTATATTACAATTACCCTCCTTGCAATCATCAAATGGAAAAATCCTGGAGGGAATAAATGGACATTTCTCAAAACCCTCCTTTGCTTGAAGATTTTAAATTTGCATTGACTCTCTCATGATATTTACTCTTCTCATAGATAAGAACCATAATTTTCCTATGATTAATTATGCATCCATTTCCATTGTCAATTTCTTAAAGTCAAACTCAATTTTCCCACCTCAACACATTGAGGGTCAAACCCTATTTTGTGAAAATAATTCTTGAAAATATTATATAGATATATATATATATATATAGGAAAGAGAAAAATAATTAAAGGAAAAACCCTTTGAATTGACTATGAAATCTTGATTTTGTGGTGTCTTGTTAGTTAAAATATTTATTTATCGAAATACAGTCGAATGAAATGCCTGTGAATAGTAATCAACCCATTTTTAAAAATAAATATATGTAAAAAAGTCAAATATATCAAGGATTCATATAATTTTAGGGTCTTATTTTGTAGCCTCTCGAATTTCATTTCCTCGTTAACTTTCATCGCCTTCCATACTATCATTCCTATTACATTAGCCCCGTTTATTTCAGAGGAAAATATTTTTATTCCTATTAATGAATGATAGTTTTAGTAATTGTAAATGGAATTATGCTAATGTTTCAAATTTACCTATTTAGGCTAGATGTTATTAAAATTTGGTTGAATTGTTGAGGTGAGTTTGAACTGTTTATGTCAAGGAAATACCCAACTTGGATGGGGAAATAATAAACCTAGCTTGTGGGATACAAGGAGGAATAAAAAAATTAACTTCTCAACACATTTTAATGAAGATTCTCATCAGTTTCACCAATTATATACAAAAGGCCACCTATATGTAGAATATCCTAATTTTTCTTATTTTCCTCTTATGTACCAAAATAGTACCATTGCATCTCTTAGGCATCATTCCGACATACATGAAATTCCTAAACAAGAGCCTAAAATAACACTTGGACTCCCATCCTTGATTATCTTCATATTGATAGTAAATTTTGGGAAACTAACCACATGATCATTCGTCATGATTATAGTCATTATCATTCCCCTGTCATTCACACATCTTCTTCACCTTCTAGGGAATTTGATCCTTAATTTAATTCTAAAAAAACATCTTACTCCATTGCAAATCCTTCTGTTATGTTAGGTCCCTATAATACCAATGTAGCTCCCCTATTATTATTGTTAGTGTACATCCCCCTCATTGAAACTGTTGTGCCCATGTAGCGCCATAATTTTATTGTTGTGCCCCATAGAAGCAAATTATTTTTATTATTTTTCCCTTACATCATTATTCTTATGTAAGCTTTGATTATATTGTGACCCCTTAGACTCATATATATACAAAGTAGGTCTTGTAATTTGTATCATAAAAGAACTATTCATTTATGTAATGTAAAGGAGGTTTCCCCTATTTGTGAAGTTTTATCGCTCTTAAAACAACTGAAATATAACCATTAATTATCAACCAGGGTAGGTTTTTTTTATTTTCAATGGTGTATGAACTATCTATGCTAATACATGAACAACTAGAGTAAAATGTAAAATTTCATTCAACACACTTGCAGGATTTTAAATCATTCTTGCAGAAATGAAATTCACACTTGAGAAATTAAAAACACACTATAAAAATGAAACTCACTCAACAAAGAAAGAGTCCACACTTCATAAAATTCATAATAGGAATAGGCACGCCATGCATCATTAACTAGATTGCAACAACAATTGAATATTATGTATCTGACCAACTACCCACTGTAACAACATATAATGAATCTGAAAACAAAAGTGTGTATGTTATAAAATGTATGCGACGACAATAATAAATCCACACCACTATATATAAAGAAATAAAATAACCTACTAATATTTTGATCCCTGCTAAAGAGGAGGGTCCTTCCTCCTTAACAGGGTGCAGGGATGGAATGAAAGCTAGTTAAAGATTCAACACAAAATTAATTCATAAAATTATCACCAAATACATGTTGTATTAAAGTAACTGAAAGATAGAGTATCAAAATGTTAGCACTGTTCATGTGTTTTGTTCACAGGAATATTGTGATTCTTGTGCTGATCGAATTAAAATAAGATATAAATTGTTCCAAAATATTTTCGATTAAAATACCTATTACGGTTACACAATAATTGTGATCATAACTTCTCATATATTTCTTCAACTGACCACATAAGTTACTTCTCATGGTATTCAATAACTATATTTATAATAATAACCACGGTCTTTGTCATTTTGTGGTGTAGCAGCAATTTTAGGATGTAACAACAAACTCAGGGTGTAACAACAAACTCGGGGTGTAACATCATGTGACAAAATAGTTGTTTACCGATGGTATTTAGTAATTACAGAAACACCTGAAATAAAAGCATCCAAAACATCTCTTCAATGGTGGCCCTAGTTAGTCATTAAAAAAATACATTATTTCACTTAATATTTAACAGAAAATGGCATCATAATATGTCAAAGATAAGATTGATTCTTTAACCAGGAATAGTGCCATTCTTTCAGGGAATTTATATATTTGATGAAGGGAAATGTCAAAAAATAAGGAAAAAGCTACTTGAAATATCCTTAAATATTGTACCCAACATCTCCCCCCAACTGAAGTCATTTCATATCCTCATGTAGATTCTTTAGAATGTTCAGATTCCCTATTCATGGCAACACCGATATGTTGCTGATGTAACTCTGTAAAATCATAAGTGCCAATAGTTTCTTCCTCAACTAGCATGTACCCTTGAGTAGACATAACCTACTACGTCAAGGATTCTTTCTCATATCTGCTCAACTAGAAGTGGGGATGGAAGTCCTCAACTAGAAGCCAAATCAAAGGAAACTTGAATTTGAGTCAAATTGTTTTCATAATTCGGGAATACTGAGGGACTCCATCAACAACAATCACAAAATTGGAGAACCCAAAAGGATCCCTTACTTGCAGTTTTTGATTTCTAGCTTTTGTTCATTTCAAACATCTGATTAATGCTTTACTTTTCAGTTGTGTAAAGATATTATTGAAAAATCGAAGAATTCTTCTCCTATAGTGGGCTAATTTTTCCACCATGTTAGGGGTACTAAGAAGCTTCTTAAATTCACACCTCATCTTAGTATCCATACCAAGTTCTAGCCTTACCCACAACATTTCCGTTTCTTTATTTGCAACACATGATTCCATGGCAAGAAGCCAATCACTTGGTTTCTCACCAAAGATATGAAAGCATGTAACTTCAAATCTTCCATGCACGATAAAATGTTTACAATCATTTGCAAAAAACATGCTTATCTATTAAATTATGTAAGAAAATTTCACATATGAAGCTTTGTCCATCAAAGTCGCATGAGTGGAAATTATTCAAGAAATTCCGAGTCGATTCACTCTTATAGGGTATGTTCTCATTGATAGCCTTCAATTGAAAATTATAAAATTTCTCCCACAAGAAAATTGGATAGGATAGAGATGGCACCCTAAAACCTAAAAGGTTTAAAGTGAGTTCACGCATTTTACCTTTTTCCTTAGTCAAATCCTTGACTTATCGTTGTAGTTGTTGTACATGTTCTTCCTCATTCTTCTTGGCTTCCCTTGTTTCCCACTTTATCCATTATTATGTCAATATTTATTCAGCACACTGCTCTTTAATGGTATGAATGGACTTTTTATGCTCTTCTAATGAAATCACTCCATTTTTCAAGGAGAGTACCAATTGTTTTAATTTTTTCCATTCTAATATCAACATAATCCTTTCTAAGTTCTACTCTGCTTCTGGGTATTGTGATGTTCCACATGAAAAAAAATAGAGGATGTAACAACATCTCATGTTTCGAGTTGTTATGCCTCAACTACTAGTTCTTTTTTAACATCAGCTTCATAGACAAGTTGTTGTGGATAAAATCTTACTTTTTCCTCCTAAAAGACCTACATGATCGTGCAGATTTTTTTCTCCTAATTTATCAACAACCTCTGATAGAGTATCAAGACCCAAAATCATTGTTTCCATTTTACTCTCCTCTAATTATTACTTCAATTCCTTATTTTATGCTTCTAATTCTTTGATTATAAGCACAAGGTTTGCATTTTGTTCTTGCCTTGTGAATGAGTATCCTCCTGCTTAGCTCGTTCCTCTTTCTTCTTCTTCCTCATGTCTTCACGATTGCTTGACTTCTTTTTATATGGTGGCAAGGGCTTTGTTCGAATACCAAACTTAACCCTCTTATTTTTTTTTCTCCCACCCATTGGTTTGTCCAATGATAATTTCTTGATTTTGATTCTGGAGAAATACACTCGTTCCTTAGCTACATTTGTTTCTTCCAGAGCATCAACGGAGGTTTCAATTTGTTTATAGCATGGGGTTCTTGTATTTTTCCTAATGAAATCCTTCCTTCTTCATCCTTGTCACTCCAGGGCTTCCATTAGTGATACAATTTTGTGTGTCAGACAATCTTTACCGCAACAACCATATACTTAAGATTTTCTGACGGGAATTAAGTAAGGTTGATCAATTTCCTGTGCCAGAGATGATTCAACATCATAAAATCATATTTAAATACTATCGTTTCTCGAACCTTAAATGTAATTTATTTAATTATAAACAAGGAAACATCATTCCAGGGCCATGGAAGGGATAGAAAATTAATTCCCCCTCTCTTCTTGACTAGTTGTTCTTCTCCCTCCAAAAATTCGGTTGTGAGCGATGGGTCATTGATTTTCTGATTAAACCATTTAATCCATTGATATTAAAGTGTTTATACTCTGGGAACTACTTCCTCTATAACCTCTAGCTTTAAGCCTCTGACCTCTACTTGATTCCTATTCAAGTTTCGAGCAAATTCTAGAGAAACACTTTCATTCGACCGCTTGAGTCGCTTGAAAAACTTGATCCACGCTACTTCTCTGAAAATTTTAGATGCCTCTGGGAAATTTTCCAATGCTTCAGTGGAATTTTTCTCATGTATTACCACTTCTCTTCCCTTCGTTTTTTATAGAAAATTCCTTCTGCTCCCCCACCTACTCACTCTCACAATGCTTGAAGCGTTTGTGAAATGAGGATGCATAGCTTTGTCAGGGCAGATATAAGGGTAGTAGTCAAGGATATCAGGTCAAAAAATCATGCAATGTGGATTATAATTTCATTATTAATCTAGATATGTGGAAGTATTGATTGGGTATGGCTCACACTAGCGAAATGAAATATATAAAAAGGTGGTAATGATTGCAGTGTTTTTTAATGATTACATGATTTGTCATTTAAAATCAGTTTTATTACTGATCACAAAATGATGCACCCCCTCCCCCCCCCCCCCCCAAACTTAAAAGAAAAAGTCGTCCTCAATCGTTAAAATAGAATGATGTATTAATTGAAATAACTATTAAATAAAGAAAAATAAATATTCCTTTTGGAATAAATTATCGGAGGTTTATGTGATCGATATTGATGGAGAAGTATTGGCGATAATGATTATTAAAGCAGACAGTTTTAACCGGTTCCTTGCTGTAATCATCATCTGCTATAAATTTAAGAGAAAATAGGTTTTCTTATGAAAGTTAAATGTTCACAACAGAGCTTTTATTACAATAACATATACCTTTGAGGGTATTACACCCTTGAAAGGTTTCCTAAAAATAAAACTTAGACTTGTAACAACATAGTATTTACGAAATATGTGAAAAAAAAATTTGTTGTCAGAAAAGAAAAAAAATGTCTAAAAACCACCACCAAGTGGTTTTCAACTGCTACCATTATCTCCTTGCACCTCCATAATAGGTTTTCCCAGGAAGATTTATTTATTATTATTATTTTCTTTTTATTTAATTTTTTATTTTTCATTTATTTTTTCACTCGCCCTTCGTTATGTCGTGTTCTATCAGTGCGTGTTCCCATTATGACGTGCCCACTATGCCTCATCCAACACAACACCTCGATCCCTGCCTTTTTATGGGTGCGCCCACGGCACGTGCCCCTCAACTCATACATGATGCCCCTATGAGGACATGAGAAACCCTCTTCCATGTGCGTCTGTTTTTCACATAGGCATGCTCATCTTGCCTCTAGGTCAATATTTTTCCAGCAAGTAAGCATGGACCATGATTGGCTCCCATTGACCTTAGTTCCAACTTGATGCCTTGACAATTTCAAAAACAGCTAATTATTCAAACAAAAATATTTTTTATTTTTTATTTTTATTGTTAGCTCATTGAGAAATTGAATAGAAAGAATATCATATATGGATCAATGGCCAAAACAATCCTTCACCGAGTCATCACATCCACCCGTTGTATTAACAATTCAAGAAAATAGTATTGAATATTAGCCCTTCCCCTCTCCTTATCTAATCCAAACTTGATTTCTTTCTAACGCAGGTAGGAGAATAAAAGTACTTTATATTGCTGATAGATCTCCTCCCACATATTAAATATCTTTTTTCGACTTAATTCATTCTTGTACATGGATCCCTAAAGGGTTGGCACTGTTTTGAGGAACATTATGCCAAGAGGACATATATTTGAGCATGTTTTTCAGTTAGATAGTGCTTTATTTACAACTCTTATGGCTTTAGCACATCGATACAAGAGTGCATCATATAGTAAAATATCTTGTGATTTCACGCTTTGACTCGAGAAACTAAAATTATCGAATTATGTTCTTCAATCATGTGGGTGCATCATCAGAGTGTGAATTTCTCTCCTTACCTTCTAGCTGGTGATTTTAGGGGAAGAAATATTTTTTTTTACCCTAATAGAGATAGAATAAATAAATCCATAATTACATATATAATTCATGATTAGCAGAACCTGTTTACGCATAACCATCAACATCTAAGGCATGGGAAATGGAATAATCATATGTATAGTTATAAGTAGGAGAATTAATAGTGGGACTAGGTTAAGAATTCATTCCGTATTGAGAACCATCCCTGGTGGAATCATAGGCGAGGATGCAAGAGAAAAGGAAGAAATACACCCAGCAGCAGATCCATTTATAAATCAAGACTCAAAATAATATCCATACCTAGTATCAACATCAATAGCAGCATAATTAGTTAATATACAAGAAGAAATGGTAACATATTGAGTTGTAGGACTAGCACCAAAACCTAGGGTTACAGCAACAAATATTCTATGACATAAACCACCAAAATGAAAATTCAATGTAACTCCATATCTAAATAATAGGCTCGAAAATCATTGGTGAAATTTTTTTTTGGTAAAACTATGCCTAGATTCATGCATACCATATTTCAAATCAACCATATTTTTCTTAGCTGAGATATGCCAAAAAACTGAGGGGTCTCTCTTATTGTCGTTAGGGTTTATAATCCCTCTATAATCTAATTCGTAAAATATAAAATAATCTTGTACAATATAAAATCAGTGAAACCAAAAAGTCAAGAAACATTTTGTACCTGTATGCATACCTCACGACAATCTTAAAATTTAATGAAGGAAACTAAAAGATAATAGTTTCCTAGATAAGAAACCGAGTATGACACTACTAACTATGATTTAAAATATCATGGAAATGAAAAATCGCTTCCTCTGCATGAAATTAACAACTACTTTTTTTATTTCAGACAACAATCACTATCATCTAAAATATGATAATAATTTTTTCCCAACAATTCCACTAACTCATAACCCTTAAAATTACAAAAAATTATTTATTATATTCTTCAATTCAACATAGAATATAAAAAAACACAATAAAATTATAATTTCATTTCAACTTGACACTTAGCTTGTTAGTTTTTTTACAATGATCTTTTGTGCATGTTTTGACAAAAATCCTTAGTATAAAAAAATGCTTCCGTGCTGACTAATCCAATGGTCATTTTTGTACACATGGATAATTTTAATAAGAAATTTTGTGTGTGGTTGGAACCTGAACTACTATCAATGAGCTTACCCAAAATACCGTTGCAATTTGCTGCAACTCGACCCAATGGACCACTTCATTTGATTTTTAAAAAATAAAAAATTATAAAAACAACAATATTTTTTATTTTTATCTATCCTAAATATCTATGTATCTTATTTTTTTTACTCTTATGACATTGTAAATAATTTTTTTTATTAAAATATTGCAGGTATTTACATGGTAAGTTCCTTAGATCAAACGCCAAAGGTCACCGCTCAAAAACATATCACAGATCAGTACAGAAGTATTTGACATGGTTAAAACCCTCAAAGAGGGAAACAGTCCATGACCTGAGCCAACATGACCACTTCAGGAAATTTTTTAATATAAAGGAAGAAAAATTACATAATATTCTCTCATAGGCAGACACCGTACAAATGAACCTCCATGCTCTTTAAATATAGATCATGGACCAATCAGGTGTTAAGACACAGATCAAGTGTCGGTAATATCGACGAGAGAATGAATTGTAATATCACTACATATCATGTCCATTAGATTATAAGTTACAAAAGTACATAGTAAGGAAATACACTTTACCTAACTCTACACTAGACCAAGTTATACTTAACTATTTCCTATGTGTCTGAATACCGTAGCATCCCCCCTTTAGAACAACTTGGGATAGGATTGAAGGATTTAAAAAGGTGACGCAATAGGATAAGGAAGGAGGCATTAGAGCCTGTTCCCCCTTAATGATAACTTTCCTGAAATCCAAGCATATATCGAAGTTTGGTAAACTTTTCTTTTGTGAGAGCCTTTGTAAAGATATCAACAACTTGATCAATGTTTGAACAATAGTGAACTTCAAGAACACAATCATGAATGAGGATTTTGATGAAGTGTATGTGTAGCTCAATGTGTTTCATGCACTGATGTTGAACTGAAACTTTGCATAGCTGAATGGCACTTTGATTATCACACCAAAGTGTAGTTGGATGCTGCTCAAGAAGACCGAATTCAGACAGGATTTCACGAAGCCACACGGCTTTCTTGTTGGTTTCAATAGCACCACGATACTCTGCTTGTACCGAAGAAATAACGATGTCACTTTGATTATTCCAAGACCATGTAATACGACCTGAAACAAGAGTGAATACATAACCTGCAGTCGACTTTCGATCATCAGGGTCATCAGCCAAATCAGAATCAGTGAAACAAATGAAAAATGGAGATTCTCCTACATTGTAATGAATCCTGAACTAAACTATACCTCGAATATGTTGAAGTATTATTTTATTTTCTTTCAAGTGAATATCATGAGGTTTGTGCATAAACTGAGCAACAAGACCAATGAAAAAGGAAATATTGGGACGGGTATGGGTTAGATACAGAAGTTTACCAAAAATTTGAGGATATAAGGTAGCATCAACTTCACGGGAAGTACAAGTGACTGAAAGCTTGACTCCAGATTGAAAGGGAGAAAGGACTAGCTTATGGTATTGCATGTGAAAGTGACATAGAGGAGCACATGTATACATGGAATGAGAAAGGGTAATAGCTTCTCTGGATTCAAATACTTGAAGACCAATGAAATAATGCAAGTTTCCTAGGTTTGTCATTTCAAACTTCTTTTTGAGGCTACACTTCACAAGGTTTATATGGTTGGGATCACTACCAGTAAGGATAAAATAATCAACATAAAGAACAAGGATGATTAAGGACTTATCCACTTTCTTGGTGTAGACAATGTTGTCGAAATGACATCTACAAAATCTATTATCTAAGAGAAAGCTATATATTTTTCCATAACAAGACCGAGGGGCTTGTTTGAGACCATAGAGAGACTTCCTAAGGTGAAAAACAAGGCTAGACTCACGTTGGATAAAGCTAGCAGGGTTTTTTCATGTAGATTTATTCATGTAAGTCCCCATGTTAAAAGGTGGATCCATCTGATGGACTTTCCATTTGAAGGAGGGGCAAGGGAAATAACAAGGTAGATATAATTAATTTTGGAAGAAAAGGAGAAGGTTTAAGTATATTCAGTGCCTTCAAGTTTTTAAAATCATTTAGCAACAAGATGAGCTTTATGTTTATCCACTTTTCCATCTGGTCCAAATTTTTTTCTGTAAACCCGTTTGCATGTAACAAGTTTTCTTCCCTTTAGAAGAGGAACTAGATCCAAGTGTCGATTGCCTAGAAGGAATGATATTCTTCAGTCATAGCTGCATCCCAATCAGGATGACCTAAAGCTTCTTCAAAGGTATCCGGATCATGATTTTCTGGAACTGGAGCCAATAAGGAAGAGGCTTTGTCGAGTTAATAACGTGTACAATGTTGATCTGCAATGTCACCTACAAGAGAACCTATTTCATCTCGAGTAAAGAAGACCTATTTTGGAAGATTTGGAGCTGAAGGAAGATCCTTAGGAGGTGGAGGATGATTTTCATCATCGTCATCATCATTCAAAGTAGAAGGAAATATGTCAGAAGCAGAAGAGATATAGAGGGGTGGCACAAATGATGAATTAGGCTCGCAGGCCAAAGGTGGCACACCCGCCAAACTAGAATTGCAGGCAGATATATTTTCATCAATACATCGCTTCTAATGATTACACTTTTGGATTTGGGTTGAAGAAGTATATATCCTTTGACATCTTCATAATATCCAAAAAAATGTATTTTTCACACTTAGGTTTTAAGGATTTATGTTTCTCATCGGGAATATGGACCCGAGCTTCACTTCCAAAAACACGAAAATGAATTCCATCTAGTTTCATTAAGCTCCAAGCTTCTTTTGGAGTGATATTCCTCAAAACCTTAGTAGGAGTGCAATTTACTATGTAATTTTCACAATTAATTGCTTCTGCCCAAAAATTAAGACTAAGTACTTTATATTGAAGCATACAATTAGCCATTTCTTTTAGAGTGTGTTTCTTCCTTTCATATAAACCATTTTTTTGTGGAGTATATGGAACAATATGTTGCAATTGAATTACATGCTCAGTGCAAAATTCAATAAATTTTTTGTTAACATATTCTCCTCCAATGTCAGAACTTAACATAAGAATGTGATGTCCACATTGTTTCTCAACAAAGGCCCTAAAGGCCAAGAACATGTTAAAAAATTCACTTTTAATTTTTAAGAAGTATACCCATGTTCATATGGAAAAATCATCAATGAAAGTTAAGAATTACCAGTAGCCATAGAAAGAAATATCTATAGGTGGACCACATAAATCGCTTTGCAGAAGTTACAAAGGGGATGAAGCGTGCCAAGAGTCACGTTTCTCAAAACTATCCAGATGATGTTTTCTGAGTACACAACTAGAACAAACACCATATTGGAAAGGTACCATAGGAAGACCTGTCACCATATTTTATTTACATAGATTTTAAAGAGAGCGATAGCTTAAGTGACGAAATCGCTCATGCCAAAGTTTTTTGAATTCATCATTATGAGCCAAAAAAACAGAGGGAAGACATGATGACCCAAAATTTTCAAACTTATAAAACCTTGTGGAATCATCAACGATTCCTGTAGCTAAAATAGTATAGGATCTCTTATTTCCTTAATTACAACATCACGAGGTGATAATTATACTATTTTCCCTTCACCTGAATGATTTATTTGATAAACATATAGAAGGTTATAGGACAAGGTAGGCACACATAATACATCATTAAATTGACCATAATCTAGATGAATGGTTCCAGACCCTACAATAATAAGAAATCTATCATCACCAACATAAATATTTTTGGCGTTAAAATCATTTGAAAAAGAAAACATGGCTTTATTTTTTTCCATGTGGTAAGAGGATCTAGAATCAATGAGCCACTCATGAGAATGAGAAGAGGAAGATACATTGAATTCATAAAAATATCTTGATTCTTGAAAACCACATGCATAAAGTTCCATTCTCGAAGATGAAGTTGAAGAGTTGTGAAAATTGACATTGTGCTTCTTCATTGCTGCTTCCAAGGCTTCCATCTTCTTAAAACATTTTAAAAACTCTATGTGGCCATCACGATTAAAAAAGTTGCAATCTCTGGTTGTTTTCTTCCCTTTGTTTTTATTTGTCTTATCAGTTTGTTGTGTTTCTTTTTCAGTTTGCAATTGAGATTTCTTAAGACCCTTTTTTGGTTTAGGACCATTCATTTTAAGATGTTGCTTCTTAGGATTCTTTGGATATGGTTACTGCTGGGCTGTTAATGCTTTCTTAGAAGAGTTTCCAGTGTTAATAAAACCAAGTTGTAAGATATTTTCCTATTCTCTTATCAAAGAATCGCAAAAGGCATCGAAATAGGGGGAATTGTAGGGTGTTACTTGAGAAATGAGGGCTTCTCTAGTGGACTGGAAGGTGGAAACAAATACAGAGTGTGCAAGGGTTGTTTGACACCATAGAGAGACTTCCTAAGGTGACGAACAAGGCTAGAGTAATTTTGGATAATTCCAGGGGGTTGTTCCATGAATATTTCATATTACAAGTCCCCATGTAAGAAGGCATATTTAAAATCCATCTAATGTAGGAATTTACATGGTATCAAATCTATTTTGGCATCACATCTATTGGGTATCCAAATCCGAAGACAATTTCACTGCATGCGACTTCAATTTTCCAGATTTACTATTTCTGACTACTTTTGGGTCGAGAGAACTACTATGTTGTGTCTAAAGACTTTGTTCTAGTGAGGAATCCCTTTTGTTTCATGTAATAAAAAATTTAGTTGCTCAAGTTATGTCATTTTAGATTGGGAGTTTTAAAGTATTTTTTTGCTATTATATTTATTATCCATTTGTTTATTTGGGTTTATAGTTTTTTTTAATTACCGGATCTATATCCTCTTCTTTGTGTATACTCTTTCCTCTACATTGTGTGCAATATGGCAAACGAGAAATAGAAAGATGATATTTTCTGTTACGTATGCTATTTCCCCATGACTTTGTGAGATCTCAAGAAATATGGAATAATGAGAAAAACATATAGCTTCCAGATGCACTAACCAGAAATCTAACATTCTGTCATAAGGCTTGTATTTTTCATGTTCTTTGCACAGTTGTTTTTTTGCAGGAAAAAAATTTGCACCTCGAAGAGAAAAAAAAACCAAAAAACCCCTCTTCCTCCTTTCCAACAATTAAATAATCATTTTACTAGCTCACTTGGCGTAAAGTTACATTATGAGAATAGAAGTCTTGGGTTCAAGTGTCTTTGTCAAGCTTCTTTTTCTAAAAAGATTTTTGTCAAGTTACCTTTTCCTAAAAATCATTTTACGAGTTACTTTTTTTAAACAGTTTTATTTAAAAAGCACATGTAACTTATGTTTTAAAGTTACTTTATGTAATAGTGTTTCTCACCCATTATAAAAATTGAGCCACTTATCATCTAAAGTCACTTTATCTTTTATTTAAGTTGGAGTCTACTTGGTGATTAATTCATAAAGTAACATTGTAAAAATGACTCTCACTTATTTATAAAAGTAGGTCACATAAAGTAGTATGTTTTTAAAAGTTAGCTTATTATATTAAGTTTGAAAAAGGGATAGAATTTTTTTTTAAGTACAACTTCATCATCAACATCCAACCTATCACATGACTACTCGGAAAATACCATAATTTTTCTTCAAAAAGACATAACTTCTTCATCTGAAAGTCGTTTTCAGAGCTATTTTTTTTAACCAGCCTAATTTTTTGAGATATTTCAATTGGAGCAGTTAGCTTCAACCTTTTCAGCTTCATTTAAAAAAAACAGAAAGTGCATGCCCAATTATTCTTAACAACACCAATTATTTTCAATGGTTATCCTACATGGTAGACTTTCTTAGAGGTAAATGGATTTATATAATAGCCTCAGGAGTAGAATCTAAACCTATCGATGGAGATAAAAAGGCTAAATGGGAAAATAAACAATATCAAGCATGAGGGTTGTTAGGAATGCCCATTGCTCAAGATCTTAGATTTCATATCCAAGAAAATCACTCCCCTGATGAAGTTATGAGAAAGCTAAATATTGTTTTTGGCATTAAAAATGAAATCAAAGCCCACCAGCTTGAAAATGAGTTTCTTACCTCGGACCCCAATAATGTATCCTCTATTGAAGATTTTTTTGTCCAAATTCAAGACCCTTAGACTTATCTTAGAAGGTTGTGGTAAAAAAGTAATATGGTAATATTATCTATTCCATTCTTGCTAATTTAGGCCCTGCATACCCTGTAAATTCCTACAAATAAATTTTCCAATGTTTTAAAATTTTGATAGTGTTATTCATTATTTTGGAAAAGGGAAAAATTATGATGGTATATTTATCAGGTTAATTATATTTAACAAAGATTAATATTGTAAATACCATATTAAATATAGAATATCTATATAATATTTAAAAGTAATATTAAGGATATTTTAGTATTTGTTTTGTCTAAAATCATTTTATATCAACATTTAATGAAAAAATAGAAAAATATATAAAATTATTTAGAGTTAAAATTATTTATTGAGCTGTATAATTTTTACTGTGAAACAAAAATCCATGTAATCCTCTCAATATATAATATGGAGTTGAAAAATGGTATTAGAAAATATTTATAACAAAGAATATTTCAAGGTAGGATATGAATAAAATATTTTAATAACAAACACACACATATGACTCGTAAGATGGAATAGTATCTAGGCTATTATAAGAAAATTATATATATATATATATATATATATATATATATATATATATATATATATATATATATATATATATATATATATATATATATATATATATATATATATAGACACACACACACACACACACACACACACACACACACACACACACACAATCATTCAAATTGTGGGCAATTCTAGTGGAGGACTATCCACGATCTGAGATGAACATTGACTATATCTTTCACCTCGATCCTCAACCAATTATCATGTGACATGGGAAATAACTATGTCATTTTGTTACTTGTACAAGGAGGAAAACATCAAAAATATCTTATATTTTTGAGACTCAATGATACAATATAATGTTGGAACATCCAAACGTGATGGAAAAAAAAAACATTGTTTAGATGTAGAAGGAAACCTTATCTAATTTTGTTACTTGGTAACCTTTTACCACATCAAATGAGACTTAAAGAAAAAAAAAAATTATCATTCAGTGATTTATACTAATGAAAGAACGAATCATAGAGATGCAGTAGAAATAAATCTTCATTTCATTAGTATCAAAGAATTGAAATATGCTTACATACAAAATGGAAATAAACTAGATCGAACGATTTCAGCTAATCTCTGAGAGAAGAAGTCGAAAATACATGCATGTGAATTGTGTTACAATAAGGCTAAAGGACCTTTTTATTATTGAAAAACAAAGGGAAACCCTAAAAAATCATAAACCCTAACTCGAGGAGATGGAACTCCAAGAGTTTGTGGGCCCCATTGGGGCTAGTTGGGTAGCCAACTTCCCGAAGTCATAACTTCGTCATATGACCTCGATTTGCTGCATAAAATGCCTTCTTAGAAAGACACTATGAGTACTAAAATATTTTCAGCTCAGTACTACAATATTTGCACCAGCCTTTCGACGTGTTGTTGATCTAAAAAAAATTCCATTTAGGGGGTCAAAACAACTCTAGAAGGTTAGGAACTGAAAAAATGCTAAAAATAGTAAATTTTGTTATAATCAAGGAAATTTATGAAACTGATTGGAGGTCCAAGTGGACTATGAGGGGGGCCACCAGTATCCATCAAGATCATTTAGATAAATAAACTAGTGACCTAAGTCGTGGAATTTTATTAAAAAATGATGGTCCTGAATTTAAGTTTATCCATTTAATATCTTGGTTAAATGGGTTCCACACTCTCATTTATCGAATGCATGAGGTTAATCTCAAGAACACGTTGTAGAGGAATTAGGATGGCTGAATTGATGATATATTTCATTCCTCACAGGATGTTAGTGAGATCCTTGTTCATGTTGATTGAATAGGATTTATCCTTATGATGTTTGGTATAAACTCCAAGGGATAATAAATTGGTCAAGGTCTATAATTAGATGCATTTTCGACTATCGTAAACAATTTCCTACCTATGTACTTATAAATTTGATAGGACTTGGGTAGTGTGTCATTATTTACTCTCTTTGGAATGTTTTTTTTCTAAATAGGGCCATTTCTAAAGCCACTTTCTTAATGGTTTTCTATCCTTTATGTCTTATAATTTTTTTCATTGGCCACTAGGCTAGTCCTTCTTATGTATCTCTATATTATTATGTCCCCTATGATACATTTCATCTGAATAATTCCCAAGAGGAATGTAGGTTGCCTAAAATCTATAAATTGTGTTGTTTTATATTCGTCAATTTTCAATGACTGCATGTGTAACATAGCCTATTTTACCCCTTATTTTTAGTAATGTTAAATGACAATTCAACGATGGCATCAAGAACTAGAGTTAACTGGAACATCGATTATGTATTTAATTATTATTATTTAAAAATTAATAAAAAAAATTGAATAAAGAACAACTTTATTATACTTATTCTGATGGATTCCATGCTCTTGTTTTCACATCTTCAAAATCCATGACCCAACTAAAATTAACTTATAAAGAAACTTAAAAATTTAACAAAATCACTCCCTCACAAAAATGTTTACATGATCTGATTGGGGGAAGGGTTGAATTCCATATCATCATTAATATATTGCAATGGGCCAATGATTGTACAAGGGTGTCCATTCCTTTTTCCTCTTATGGATCAATAAGATGCAATATTTTGTCCTCTAGAAGACATAGGGGATGTAGAATGAGGGAGATATGAACAATAGTGGAAGATAGGGAGTTGTACCACTCATGGTTTCATATTTGTGTTGAGTTACCTCTTATAATTAGAAATTTACTATACAAATCTCATTTTTTATCCATCGTTTGTGTTCACTCTCTCAGTTATCTTGGTGTGTGGGAACTATCATCCTCCTAGAGAATAGAATGGATTTAATACCAATTATGGAGAGCTTTTAGAGATGGATAATTGATAGTAGAAGTTGAAGTGGTATCTGAGCTACATACAGAGCTTGGAAAATCAAATTTACCAACTAGTACCTCGAGACTCAACCTTGGGTTACATCCTTCAAAAATTTGGAGCGATGTTCCTTGCTAGCTTTTTTTTGTAATATTCATTTATATGAAAATCAGTAATATAAGCAACAAAAACGTAGTTTTATTAAAATTACGCAATAAAATGAAGAAAAACACATGGATCCATTATTTTATGTATTATAGCACCGAAATATACAAGGGGATCAGAAAAAATTCATTCTAGCTTAGTTAAACAGACCTCCCAACCTCAATACAGCCTAAAAACATCAAAACCCCATGACTACTGCAACACATAAATTCTGAAGCATGTGACAACACAGTTTATTGAGGGTTTATACTACAGAAATATAGAAACAAATAGATCTGAAGATATATTACTCAAAGATCTAAGAAAAAGGAGATCTAGCCTCTTTTACACAATCTCAAGATAACCAGGCAAGGGTTTCTTGGAAGGACACAAGATACAAAAAGCATAAACTGTAGATCTAGGGATGAATCATGTCTTCTGACTAAATCTCTGCATAAATATTGATGAAAAGACAAAGAAATGGCTAGAACTTCCTCTTACTATCTTTACAGGTGAAATATTGATCCCTTCACTAGGAAACTAGCTCCTTAACAGGGATTTTGACCGTTCCACTACAACATCATGAAAAATAACACAGTTTCTCTACAAGAATACATTGTGGCTGAAGATGACTACTTGGCCCAATGCTGATACTAGAAATATAGCCTAGAATACTCCTCTCAAATTTCTTCAACAAGTCCCCCAAGGAAGAGTAGGCAATTCTCGCATGAGAATACCCTTGTACTAAACAGTACAACAAACCTAGCTAAACAGCTGAAGCATGAAATAAGTAATAAGACTAAAAAATATACACTATTATGAATGCCCCATATGGTGTCCATTCACTCCATTATATACTTGATGAGCTTCCTCACCATGGGTCCCATCCATTTATGAGGTTTCTTCCATGCAAAGACTCCTCCTCCAAAATTACGCTGTCTCCACTAGCTCCACTCTCTCATTTACAACGTTGTTTGATTTGGTCAAATTTGACTTAGTCTCCATGCATGGTGTTTTTTCATAGCCAAGGTGGCTTTATTCTCCCAATATAAACTGATCCACATTCACACTGGGCTGTCTCTATTGATAATTCACTCCCTCCATACCAACACTGTTGACTTGGTCAAAATTAACCTTGTCCCCATGCATTAGCCCTTGTTCACATATAAGGTTTCTTTATCCAGCTATGAAGATGATCCCTTTTCACATGAGAAGTGGTTTTATTACTAATAAATATATTTTGGGTCTCCCTACCCACTTATTCATCAAGCAAGAAGGCAAAAATTAGATTTTAATATTCCAATTAGCTGCATGCTAATTTAGGAATATTACAATTCTCCCCTCCCAAATGTCGCTTGTAGTCAAGAAACTGCAAGGATATATCTAAAAAATATAGGGAAACTTCATCCCCATGTGAAGCTCCATTCTCCAAGCTATAATCCATATAAAATGAATCACCCTCCAGAATGGTAATTCATAGAAAAAATCTTCTTGTGTGAAAGGTTTCTCCCAAGAACATAAATCAATCATACTTCTCCCTTCATAAGGAAACAAGTGATATAATGTAGTAGCCATATAATGTCCTATGCTCCCCTTGAAGCATGAAGAAATGTGGGAATTTTCATTCACAATGGACACCTCCAACCAATGTGTCATCCCCCCAATCATGTCCCCAACAATAATGTGAACATCATCAACATATGGGATCGTAATCAAAGTCATGCTAGCTACCATATGTAGTAATGGAGAAGGAAAATGGTCCCTCAAGTGAAACCAGTGCAGTTTTTCTCCTGACTACATCAAAATATGGCATGATAAGTGTTTTCCCAACCACTTTTTGTAGCCCCAATATCCTCACAATCTTGGAGAAGGTGTATGGTGTGTGGTGAAAATTGAGCATACCTTGCATAAGAAATTATCTCCCCAAGATCTTCTATGGAGTGGTCATCATCAATGCTGCTTATAACCTCAAGTAGACCATGAAGTATAGAAGAAAGAGTGCCCCCTCTTGGAGCAATTCCCTGCACATGTATGATAAGGAAATGCAAACACATAGTAAATGAATCATGATGTACAAAAATATAATCTTTACCATGTACTTGGTTCAAGCTAGTAAGGTGGCTCATAGATGGACATCCTCTCGCTCCCAATGAGAAAGGAAGTGGTTGTGATAATTCTACCAAAGATTCATGTCTCTCCTCATCCTCCAAATAAGTCATGCATCTCATCATATGTTGCTACATCTCTTATTTGAAGCTTTCCCAAATAACTCCCTCCAAGATAGTACGGTATGGTCTTATAAAACTAGTAGGTTTGGAAAGAAAAAAATCATATGCTACATATAGAAGCTTCTCCTTGATCTTAGAGGCTCTATTCAAGAATACTTTACCCTGAAAATAGATGACCCCATATACCACTACATATCTCCCATTAGATAACTGTTCATCAAGCACTCTGCATGAAAAGAGATCCTTGGAGTATTCCACTAATAGCCGGAATCTCCAATAAGGGTCAATACTCAATAATAACAATGTTGTTGAACTATCATGTGAAGCATCTGTCATGTTTTCCCCCTATTCTTTGACATCTCTCATCCCAAAGTCATACACCGAGATGTTGCAACCTTGCCTCTGCTACTCCTCCTGCTGTTTCTCATGCTCTAGAAAAAGGGGAAGTTTTTGGAGGCTAGCCTTCCATGAGAAGCCATCACCCGTAAAAAAAATTCTGAATTTGGAAAATGTAAGCATTTCTGGCCACCAACTTCTACCAAATGTGGAAGAGTCAACCTTCCTATGTGGAAGTGTCTTTTGATTCTCCAAAGCTATGGAGTGTTCTCCTTGCACCTTGATGGTGCCATCCATCCCTGAAACATCTTTTGTCAACGCAAGATACTTGGTGAGAGTGGGTAATATCATTGGGAGAATTTTTCCCTCCTCCTTTAGTCGACCCCAAACTTTTTGTGCTGTGTTGAGTCCTCCCAAGGTTCTCACCCCTCCAAAATCTAAGAGTGGTGCAACCAAATGTGAAGCATCTCTCACCATCTCCTGATATGGTCGTCTCCATGGTGGAATGCATCCATGCAATGATACATCAATATCAAGAGTATATTTCATATTTTGGTGGACTTCTTTGTCCTTTCTCTCGCTGCACAAATGAGTTTTCCTCCTTTGTGCATCAACCTTTTGAAATAGATAGAGGTGTGTGCTCCTAGTCATATAATGCTCATCCTTCTCCCTATATTCTTATTTTATATTCACGATATCACAATCTATCAATGATGGCACATGTTTTTCGTGGAGTGTGCTTTGATCACCATATGTGAGACTCTTTTGGATTTCCTATGAATATACAAGAAATCCTCTTGTTGGAACAAGTGCTCCATCTCCCTCTTCATGAGGTGCTAGATATGCTCCTGATGTGATAGCGCTGTTACCTCTAGCCTTATCTTGATTTTAACCATCAATGGAAGTTGCATTATCATCAATAAGGGGCCCTATGCCTTGATCCTCTTTTAAAAAGATATCTCCATGTCTTCGTTTTGAAAAGAGAGCTCTTCTTGAAGTGGGGATCTTGCCTCAAGCAAGGCATTCTGGAAGTTCTTAACCCGCTCAATAGGTTTCTTAGTTTTCTAAAATGGAGTTGGGTTTATAGATCCTTCTAACCCATGCAAAGGTTTTGTTTGTTCTAGCTCCACCGAAGGTGTTTCGGGATTTTTTTCATGAAACCTTTCCGCTATTCTCCTAGTGAACTTTGCATAAGTTGATGTATTTGCATTTTTTAATGAAAAAGATTTAAATAACCACCAAGCATAAGCCTTACCTTCAAGATGTAGCACTACAACTGTAATCGCTTCATCTTCTGAAACTTGGTGCTGCTGCAAATAGGTGTCTAGCTCCTTGACCCAAGCCCTAGCTGAACATTTAGGTGGTCCATCAAAAGTAGATAGGAAGAATCTACTCTCATCAAGTTGCTTACACCTTGTTCTTTGATCATGATTGCTAGGTCTTTTATCCTCCTTGATTTTGAAAAACCCTTGGAAGTTAAGGTTTTCTTTTAACCTCTTAGATTGAGATTCATACTCTTGCAAATAATCACCAAGAGTCTCCTTCTTTGGACCATTTCCTTCCTTCATCTCACTTGCTATGAGTATATGCTTGGTAGAGCATTGTAAATCTGATGGTGTGGCTGAATTCTCACACCCATAATATGAGGAGATAAATCTTTCCTCATGTACAAATATTTTTGAGGTATCTCCATGTCTTTCCCTCATCATCTCTTTGATGTTCTTTTTTAATACACTATAGAGTTTGAGGAAGAAGTTTTGAGAACTCTTTCCCTCCTGATAATAAGGTTTTGATTTGATCTCTTCTGAAGATCTTCCCCTTCATATGAGGAGCCTCCTTATATGACATAATGGCTAAAGTACACAGGTTGAGCTGAGATTAGAGCTTTGATACCACTGCAATATTCCTTTTTAGGAAAATCAGCAATATAAGCACCAAAAATGCAGTTTTCGGAAAATTATGCTATAAAAATGAATAACATCACATGGATCCATTATTTTATGTATTATAGTACCCAAATATATAAGGGGATCATCATCAAATCATTCTATATTAGTTAAACAGACCTCCCAAGCTCAATACAACCCAAAAACATCAAAACCCCATGACTACTGCAACATAGAATTTCTGAAGCATGTGACAATGTAGTTTATTGAGGGTTTGTACTAGAGAAATATAGAAAAAAATAGATCTGATGATATATTACTAAAAGAGCTAAGAAAAAGGATATCTAGCCTCTTTTACACAATCTCAAGATAACCTGGCAAGGGTTTCTTGGAAGGACAGAAGATACAAAAAGAATAAACTACAGATCTAGGGCTAAATCATGCTGTCTGAATGAATCTCTGCATACATATGGCTAGAAAGACAAAGAAATGGCTGAAACTTCCTCTTACTAGCTTTTCGAGTGAAAGGCTAATCCTTTCACTAGGAAACTAGCTCATCAACAGGGGTTTTGACCCTTCCACTGCAACACCATGAAAAATAAAAAAGTTTCTCAAGAAGACTGCATTGTGGCTGAAGATGACTACTTGGCCCAATTCTAGATAGTGGAAATATAGCCTAGAATACTCCTCTCATATTTCTTCAACAAGTCCTCCAAGGAAGAGTGGGGAATTCCCGCATGTAAACACCCTTGTACTAAACAGTACAACAAACCCAGCTAAACAACTGAAGCATGCAATAAGTCATAAGACTCAAACATAGACAATATTTTGAATTCCCCATATGGTTTCCATTCCCTCCATTATATACTTGATGAGATTCCTCACCATGGGTCCCATCCATTTATGATGTTAATTCCATGCAAAGACTCCTCCTCCAAAATTACGCTGTCTCCACTAGCTCCACTCTCTCATTTACAACGTTGTTTGATTTGGTAAAATTTGAATTAGTCTCCATGCATAGTCTCTTTTCACACCCAAGGTGGCTTTGTTCTAACTATCTAAACTGATCCACATTCGCACTGGTTTGTCTCTATTGATAATTCACTCCCTCCATACCAACACTGTTGACTTGGTCAAACTTAACCTTGTCCCCATGCATTAGCCCTTGTTCACATATGAGGTTGCTTTATCCAGCTATGAAGATGATCCCTTTTCACATGATAAGTGTTTTTATTACTAATAAATAGATTTGTGGGTATCCCTACCCACTTATTCATCAAAAAAGAAGGAAAAAATAGATTTTAATATTCCAATTAGTTGCATGCTAATTTAGGAATATTACATTTTCTGAGACCATTTGGATATTAGAAGCCATATTTTGAGACTCTACCAATATTTTGGTTTGAATTTCCCTTATGGAATAATTCCTTAGACTTTAGATCCACCTAGTATCTAGTTAATTGTAAGAGGGAATGTAGTGTAGTTGGCCTATGGTCAATTTCCAACCATCTTAAAATAATTAGCAAGTATAAATATTTGTGCATATTTGGATCATGGAATATGAAAATGTTTCTTATGTCCTTAATTGAAGTATGGCATTGTATCATTCATGAAATAATGTCTGATTCACTATTTATTCATGGTTGACCAACTATCTTATATATTATGGTAATAACAAATTGCTTGAACTATGTGGTTACTCCCACTTTCATGAACTGCGGGTTATCTTATATGTTATGACATAGCCAATTTAAGTCTAAAACATCATGTATAATATAAATAGAGAAAGATAAAACACAAAGAAATATATAGATGACATAAATGTATGGCCACAAATTATTTGCGAGGACTATGTTGTTGCAAGTCCTATTGGAAACATCGACAAAACAACTTTTGAATTTGTAATGTTGTATTGCGTTGGTTAATTATTGTCACCAGAAAGCAAAGCAGGATAATTTGAAATTTTAATAAGCTCACGGGGAAGACTTGATTAAAACTCAACTAGAATTTCAAGACTCTTACGGAATTATATGCATGTGATAGTATGTTAAGTGTTATTCCTAAAGTAAATGTAGAAGGTTTAATTTTTTAAATGTCTAATATGAGATGACATGTTGAATGCAAGTATTAGAGGAATTGAATTAGTTCTTAAAATAATATGTTGCCTCAAGCATGAATTAATTGACTAAGGAATGATGTGTGTATATAGACGATATGCATAGGAGTTGTTGCAAGAAGGAAGTTTGGGTTGCAAGCTTAATATTCTCATCAAAGTTAGCAATAACAATTTTCCTAAACATAGAAATAAATCATATCGAACACACACACACACACACACACATATATATATATACATATATATATATATATATAAATACATACATACATACATATATGTGTGTGTGTGTGTGTGTGTGTTCGATATGATTTATTTCTATGTTTAGGAAAATTTTTATTGCTAACTTTGATGAGATTCAAATTATCTTGGAAGTCTCCCTTGTAAAATTGTATTAGAGGGTAGATGTCGATAATGGATTAGTAAAGTTCCTAATTGGGTCGATGTGAACAAAATGGAAAATGATTTTAGAATTGGGAAAATGGCATAAGAAGGGAGTTACCTAAGTAAAAATTGTTCTTGGTTGATATATTTTTTCTTTTTATCATATTATAAATGTTTGAATGATATGAAAATAGGAATTGGTACTTGCTATGTTCTGGATAATATAGTTAGGTTACCTAATGGGTTTCATATCACATGGAATGCTCATATGGAAAGGGTGAAAATGATATTTTTGTGTTAGCTAACACATGAAATAGAGTAGTGTGATTTATGTGTCTTCTTATTAGATTTTTCGTGTGAATATATAAAATAATATAGGGGGGGAGTTAACTCAAAAGTATTTGTGTTTGAAGAGGATGGATTGTGTATATGTATGAAACTTTAATGATGCAATATGTATGTATATTTTTGGATATATGAATGAAAATATTTTAAAAAATTTTAAATTTCTTATATGATACAAATTCACTTTATAAAATTTCATGGAAAATTGTGAGCAGTTGAATTTCTAGAGTGTGACTAATATATGAAGTTCAGATCATTTCATGGAATGTTGAATATTGGAATATAAGATATGCTACAATCTAACTAGATTGTATAAAAAGGATTTACCTAAGAGTGTATGTCATGGTAGGAAAGTAAGTAAGGAGAGTGGTAAGTCAAGGCGTACAAAAGGAATTCGGTAAGAATTCCTTTCAACTATATTTTATGTCTTTCATTTCAAATTAATGCATGTATTGCATGGATGCTAGGAAGGGGTACAATTCAGGTAGTAATTATTTTGTATCAAAAATACTACTTTTACTTTTGGCTATGGTTAGTGGTTTGAACTACATAACGTGACCTATTAGGTTGTGTTGTGACTTGTACATAAGTATTTTATTTTTTGTTGCATGTGTGATGGCAACACTTTTGTTTTAGTGCGAGTTGTATATATTTTATTTTTATCATGCTTGTTTCTTGATTTGGATTTGTTAGTGACATACTCTTGACTTGTCATAGGTACACACCTACTGAGACCAAGAGGTTACATGTTTTATTCCTCTATTTATTTCAACATCTATCACAATAACTGAGCATTTATATAAGCATGTAGATCCATAGAACATGTATTTTGAATAACATCCTTAGAAGATAAAAATAAGTGCCAAAATAGAGACAGGTATTATGTCATAAATTACCAAAATCCCAAGAAATTATGATACACAAAAATAAAAAATATATGGTCCGGTTTTTACCTGATGCATGTTTTATTTGTTTATGTGGTTTCCCCACCCCCCCCCCCCCCCCTCTGTCTCTCTCCATCGTTATCTCTTAGAGAAACTTTGGTTGTTAGGGGAAAATTTTGAGGTAACATAAGACCTCTTTTAGGTTGAAATTTGGCCCTTCAACCTGGAGATAGATCTCTCCCTAAAACAAAACTACCCTAGTTCATTGTAGTAGTAGATTTACAACTTAAGCTCTATGGCCATATTTGTCTGAGAAGTGTTGAAATTTGGTTGGGTTGTATAAAAAATACACCATTGGACATGGAGTCCAGTCTTAGTAGATGACACTACAAATCTAATGAGAACAATACAAAAAGGAAGGTAGCAATAACTACTTTGACAATTTTGAGATATTTATTAGAAGAGAACTGAAAAGAAAACAAAAGTATAGTTGAAAAAAGAACAAGTACTAATGACTAAGAAATAACCATAAAGGAGCATACATGAGTACCAATCTCATATACTAAAGTTTCCAGACATGAATATTTTATAAATAAAGAAACAAAAAAAAAGATAACTACAACACAAGATGTTTCTGCAAATCCTCATCAAACACTGCAATATATTTAATATTTGCTCAAATACACCAGAATGTTATGTTTTTCAATAAAGAGCAACCCTTTTCCATTATTCATAAATTATCTTTATAGACATTAAATTATCTGATCATAGGATTACAGTTTCAAGCTTAATTACAATAATCCAAAGTAGCAAAAATATTATAATTTCAAACATGTGGAAAATATCTTTTAATTACATTATGTCTTTCTAAAATAAAACTATCTATTGGAGAACATGATAATATATAGGATAACGAAAAGTATCTTCAAAATATCTCCCTCAATGATATAAACAGGTCCTTGACTGATATTAAAAACTCCACAATGGAAAACATGTCCCTTTGAAAAACATGGTGGAGCGGTGATTAGTTTTGTTAATGCTCTTTTTCCCTCATGTTTTCAGGTGAAATTACTCATACTTCTGTTGTGAGCTTTTGTAGTTTCCTAAATCAAAGATTTCACTGAAAAACTTTCTGTCAGCATTTTATTTCTACCTATTTTCAAAATTCACTCATAATGGGAATGTCAACTATATTTTCAAAATATGCTAACAATAGAGGTATCAACTCTACCCTTCAAAAGTCGTTGACAATGTATATGATAGCCCTTGTCCTCAAAATTAGTGAAAATAGAGATTTGAATGCCTCTCTGTATTTTTGTATGTATAATGTTGTGAGGCACACATTCAACAATAAACCCAATATTTTTTATTTCTCAAATGGATAATCAAAACTTTCACAATGATCCCAAGCCTCTTAGCTGAGGGTGTTTTTTCCTTTTTAAAAGTACATCCACCTTCTCCATCCATTTTTAGTTTATTTTCCTTGTCTTCATAGGATCTCTTCACTTAGATCCTTTGTCTCTACTCGTTTTAGAGCCTATAATCTTATTTTTGTTGATTATAAGATCCCTTAAGGGCACATTATCTACATCGATCACCTCCTTGGCCAAATCTGGATTACTTCTCAACTTGAGTTTAAATCTTAATTTATTTTTTGGTCTTGTATGAGTTTGTTTACTTCATTTAAGGGTTTTAGACAGTGGAATTTCTTCAGTTTGTGTATGAATTTCAACATCCTTGCTTTTAATGATTTATGGAACATTTTTGTCTATAGGGGTGCTTAAACAGGTTAACTCACGACTTGGGGAGAACTGATAGTAGAAGGTAAGTTTTCAAACAATGCATGGTCTAGTTTAGTGATCCTAGCACTTCTCCTTTGGTATATTTTGGGAATTTTAGGGACAGAGGTTGTCAAAGGGATATTTGTTCCCTTTTGGCTAGAGGTTGGCTCAATAGGATTTGCTACCTAAGTCTTTCTCCATTTTTTAGCAGTTTTCTTTCTTGTTGTTAAAGCCTCAGGAATTTGAGGTTGAAAACCTCCCCAAAATAGAAAGTTACTCCGAGTTCCCCTGCTTTGGCTAGTTAGTTTTTAATAAAAAAAACTTAATGAGGGCCTTGTGGTAGATATAATGGGTGGAAGTGTCTATTATTGTTCTGAAATGAGATTCCATATATTTTAGACTCTCCAAAAAATAGAAAAAGGTATTCATCCTAATATAACCATCTAAATGTGCAAGGAAATGAAAGTGATAGAGTTTTACCTGGCTGAACCATCCTTCGTAGGTGAAGTATGAATGAGTAGTCTTCAATACCAATTCCATTTTTCCTATAATGAGGCTCTTTAAACATAAACTCTCTAGTTTCGATTCTTAAACTCCTCCTTCAGAAAAAAGTGAATGTTGATTCTTACCAATACATGGCCCCTAAAAGTATGCTCTCCATTTGTTGAAAAGGTGGTGGCCTCCACTATTAGCTCCTCCATGACTAGGAAGGTGAGTTCACCGATTTCCACCTAGTTTCCATCGCAAACTTGAGAAAATGCATGAGCCACGATATAATGGTAGTCGGTGCAAAAATGGAATAATTCTCCTCCCTAACCTGCCTACCGAAATTGATGGTGGATGTTGGGATAAACCTCCAAGAGGTCAACCAATTTTGGCTTGGCCAAATTAGCATTGACACCTTTCTCCATTGGAAACTCTAGTCGAAAATGAACACAACACCTCTCTAGGATTTCATCTTCGATATTCGCAGAAAAAATCGGATGTAGTTTTTCCAAAAGTAACCAAATTACAAAGTGAAATGAATTTAATCGATGGAGCAAGTAATTATAGATCGAGGGAATTATTAAACATTTGTGAAGCCGTTTTTTTAACTCATGTTTAATCAATAAACAAACATACCGATGACAATGGAAAAATTAGTGATTTAAAAAAACACTTACCTAGTGGCACGTTTCCAAATGTCATTATTGTTGCTGACATGGTGAGCTTAATTCCAGAAATAAACTTTAAAATTTGTTTCTGGCACAGATACTCGGTATGTAACCTATATAAAAAATATTGATAAGCCCATTGTCAGCAAATTATTTATAAAACATTATCGAAACACCAAAAGTATTGATATTCCTGCTATCAATGGTTTCCCTTTTTATTACAGCTAAAATGATGACACTGAAACTGTCAGAATTTTCTCAAAAGAAATTAAAAACATAGTATAATGCGATAACACCCCCTCTACCCATCCCCAATCCCTCTATACGTTATCTCTCACCCCTCTCCCCATCTACCTCTAACCCCTCTCCCCTCTCTCCCTGACTCCTTCTCCCTCCCTCTCCTCTTTATAAAGTCACTCTTTCCCCTATTTCTCTCCCCCACCGCCCTCAACCTATCTTCCAACTCTACTCCCAACCATCTCTCTTACCATTTTTCCCTCTAATTTTTACTCTCTCCCTCTCCCTCTCTCTTCCTCTAACTCCATTTCTCTCCCCTTCCTCCTATCTACCAATTTCCATCCATCCCTCTCTCCATCTCTCTATTTTCCTCTCCCTCTCCCTCCCTCATTATTTTTCTCCCGCCTCCCTCCCGATATCTCTTCCCCTCCCTTACTCTTTCCATTTCAACCTGCATCCCTCACTCCCTCCCTCCCTATCCCCCATTCCTTATACCTCTCTCCCCCTTCCCCTCCTCACCACCTTTGTATACCTCCCAATATAGTCTCTCAATCTCTCTCCCTCCCTCTCCCTAAAGAAATTCACCCCCCACCCTCTCTCCATCCCTCCCTACATCCCTCTCTCCCTCACTTCCCTCCCTTTGTCTCTCACCCCCTCTCTCTACTTCCTTACCTCCCTATATCTCTCTATCTCTATCTTCCCCTTTCAATATTCATCCTTCCCTCCCTCCCCTCTCTCTCCCTCCACTTTCTTCACTCTCTCCCCTCTCTCTCTTTCTCTCCCTCTCCTTATCACTCCCACTCTTTGTTGCTCTGTCCATACCTCTCTCCCTTCCTCTCCATACCTCCCACCCTTTCTCTTCCTTCCTCCATTTCTATTTCTCTTGCTCTCCCTCTCCATCTCTCTCTCTCCCCCATCCCT
Source organism: Pinus albicaulis (assembly GCA_034641835.2). NCBI lineage: Eukaryota > Viridiplantae > Streptophyta > Pinopsida > Pinales > Pinaceae > Pinus > Pinus albicaulis. The sequence continues at coordinate 1,054,456,559 of CM076577.1, read as the reverse complement.
TTCTCCCATTCTCTCTCTCTCTAACTCTCCCCTGATCATTTCCTCTCTTATTTTTCCTCTCTCTCTCTCTCTCTCTCTATATATATATATATATATATATTCCTTACCCCCTCTCCCACCCTCACAAAGTCTCTCTCTATCTTACTCCCCCTCCCTCCCCCTATATCTCCCTCTCTCTCTCACTTTCTCTCACTATTTATCTTTCTCTTTCCCTCTCTCTATGCATTCATCTGTATTTCTCTCTCTCTTTCTCTCTCTCTCTCTCTCTCTCTCTCTCTCTCTCTCTTCATCACTTCTTTCCTCCCTATATCCCTTCACCCTTCCCTCTCTCACTTCATTTTTTATTTCCTCACCCTCACTCCCTCCCTATATTCCTCTCTCCCCCTTGCTCCCCCCCTCTTCCCTTGATCTCTCTCTTCCTAACTATTTCTCTTTTTATCTCCCCCTCTTCCTATCTCTTTATTCCTCTCTATCAATCTCACTCCCTCTCCCTCATCCTTTATATCTCCCTCTCATTTCCTCCCTCTCTCCCTCTTACTCTCTCTAGCCATCGCTTCATTCCTCCCTACCTCCCTCTATCCATTATTCCCTCCCTCTCTCCCTCCTCCCTTTATCCCTTATGCCCTCCCTTTCTTTCTTTCTGTCCCTCTCTCGCACTCTCTCCCCCTCCCTTCCTCCCCCCTTCTCCCCCCTTCTCCTCCCCTCTCTCTCACCCCTATCCCCATCACCCACTTTATTTCTCCCTCTCTCTCACTTTCACTCCCTCCCTTCCTCCCCCCTCCCTCTCCCTACCTCCTTTAATCCCTCTTTCTTTATCTTCCTCTCCCTCAAAGTCACCCTCCCCAACTCTATCTTTCTCTACCACTCACCTTCTCTCCTTACCTCACTCCCCACCCCCACATATCTCTCTACCTCCGATTTACACACACTCACTCTCTCTCTCTCTCTCTCTCTCTCTCTCTCTCTCTCGATAAATCTCTATGTCACCTCCCCCTCCCCTATCTCTCCCTTCACCTATCCTTCTCCTTGTCTCTCTCTCTCCCTTACTTTCCCCACTGTATTTAATCCCTTCTTCATCCTGCATCCCGCCACCCCCTCTCGTGCTTGCTCCCCCCCTCTCTCCCCATTTTCCTTGTTTCCTTGAACTCTCTCTCTCCCTCTCCCTCCCTTCATCACTTTCAATGTTATTTTATCCCTATATCCCCCCTTCTCTCTCCACATATGAATCCTCACATCCCTCCCTCCCCCCCCTCCATCCCTTTTCCATTCCTTTTCCATCCCACACTCTCCTCAATATCCTCTCCATCGTATCTCACTGTCTCCCCCTCTTCTTCCCACACTCCCTCCCTCTATTTCCTATCCCTCTCCCTCTCCCTCTTTCCCACCACTTGCTCACTAAAAAATGAAACACTAAAAAATAACATTAAAATATTTAAAAACAAAAACTTTCATTTTGATATATTATATATTGATAACAGAGAAACTTGTTCTAAATTAAAAGAGTATTAAAATATAAATTTTTAACAAAATATATAGCAAACAAATAAATGTATTATAACCATTTAAAAAATAAAATTTTAAAAATTAATTTATAGAAAATAATGAAAAATATTTCTGTAATAAATAACCATCATAGAAAAACACAAAGCAAAACAATATATTTAATATAAAAAATAAAATTTAAAACAAGAAGAGTAGGATGTAAATGGATAAAGCATAACTTATCACAAAAACTTAAAAGAACACAAGGCATAGCATATTCTTAATAACCCATAAAAGAGAGAACAAATCGGGGAAATGTAGAAAGTAAATGATAAAGTATAACCTCATGCATTTTTCTTTTCTGAAATCACACAATATGGATACATGTAGCACTTCTTTTGGTTAGAAATATATGAACCGCCTTATAATATCCCATCAAACCTATTTGATTTTCATCTTGAGAAGGACGGTTTAGGATAAAAGAAATTTTAATCATCATCTATTTAAAATATATCATCACCATATATTGATAATTAGGGTTAAGGATATTATGTGTGGAGAAAATCAATTTTAATCATTCTATATATTTTATCTTGAGAATTAGAGTTAAGGTGAATTATTAGATATTTTTAGTATTCAAAAGGAGAATTCTAGGACTTGTTACCACATGAATGAAATTTTTTTCACTTTCTTTATTTTCCAAGAGGATCTGTTCAACATAAAATTGGTTGTTTTCTTTTATGGTATTATTGATTATGTTTGGTATTTTACATAATATTTTAGAAAGAGAAATTTCCACAACCACAATACTAAATATCATATGTTTATATGAATATCTTATATTTCTTTTTGCCAAGACTAACATTGACATGAATTTCTAATATTTTTTTAGTGAGAAATTAATTATATAGAATTTGAGTTTATTGCATGTCATGAATTTATATCTGTATTTAAGAATTTGTTTCACTTTCTATAGATTTGTATCATAAGTCAATGTTTGTTTATGCATATGGAGTCCAAATTTATGAATGTAATGTAAACTTAAATTGAGGCATGATATCATTTTCAATCTTTACATGCTAGCGTGGATACCATAATTTCCATTAAAAATATTATTTTATGTGGAATTTTTAATTTGAAATGAAACAAATATTAAAAAGAAAAGTGGTTTAATATGGAATTTTTAATCGGTAATAAAATTTGTATTTAAAATTTCTATATACTAATTAAATAAAACAATAAACAGATTTGGAGTATTTTTTAATATTTAATAAAATTTAATAAATCATAAAATGAAAGTGTGTAATAATAAATTTAATAAAAAATATAAGTAATCAATATAAATATAAATTATCAAAAAAAATATCATACTTTCTAATTCATTTAATTCAATGTATACAATTACTATTCAATTATATGGGCTTGATCATGATTGTGAAGAGTTATGGCATGCTCCCAATCCATAACATAAAATAGTCAAGCATTTTAGGTTTATCTTAGCATAAAATAGTCAAACCATTTAGATTTACATTGAGTTTTTACGAAGGTTATTGATTTTTATGCTTAACAAGATGTAATTCTGGAAAACGATATAATGAACTCTTATCTAATATATCATTATAGTGATTTCATTTTTTTATTATATTACTTTCAATAATGTAATTATTTAATAATTAAACAATCTTAAATCCATAACTCCATATCTATAAACCTAGAAATGGTATATCCAATATATAGTTCTGGTGATTTAATTTTTCTATTAAATGATTTTAAATAGTTTAATTAATTAATAGTTAAACTAAGCTACTTTTTGAGTGGAAAAGAGCTTTGATCCCTCTCTTCCCTTGGATAGATCTAGAATTAATATGGATAGACGTCTGTTTCAGGAAAACAAAAGACATGTAATTCTTTCAATGTTTAGTATGGAGTCAAAAAATGATATTAGAAATTTCATAATAACAACCAATATTTCAATGCAAGACATAAATAAAATATTTTAATATGATACACACACATATCAATGTGGTAGGATGGGAGCTATCCTAAAATAATATGAAGGAGAGAGAGAGAGAGCTATTTAAATTATGGACAAAAGTAGTGGGGGATCTCCATGATATTAGAGGAGCATTAACTATGTATTTCAGCTAGGGCCTCAACCAATTTTAAAGTGACATGGAAGAATGGCATAAGAATATGTCATGTTCTGTGGAGTTACTCTAATAAAGGAGGAAAACATAAAATAACTCTTGGGTTTTGGAGACTGAATGATAAAACAAATTTTGGAAAATTCATGTCTGATGGAAAATAAACTAATATATGCCACTGCTCAGATCAAGAAAGAATATTTCTCTTTTCATAACATCTCCTTTTTCCACATAAAATGAGACATAGAAAAAATTATATCATTTGGATACAAAAAATGAGTAGCCTAATTCTTCGAATTTTCTTAAAAAATGAGGGTCATGGATTTAAGTTTATCCACAACATATCTTGGTTAAGTGGGTTCCACACTCTCATTTACCAAATGCATGGGGATAATATCTAGAAGGTACTGGATAGGCATTGGGATGGGTTAACAAATGATAGATATGATTTGTTCATGGAAATTGAATAGGATCTATCATTGTGATGTTTGGTATAAACTTCGTGGCATAATAACTTATTCGAGGTTTGGAATTGGATGCTTTTTGATCTAGCCTAGAGGAGATCCTAACTATATGGCTATCAATTGTTGGCAATATGATGCAGAGTGTTGTCCTTGATGGCAACCCACTGAATGAAGATGAAGACATGAGATTGTTGACATGTGTTGTCCTTGATGGCAATCCATCTGATGAAGTTATTCTTGTCTTGATGGACTTGGTAAATGATATAAATCTGATGTGATATGATGTTTGTTAGAAGGATGGTGTCAGTGGTCCTTAAATGGAAACCCTCTTGATGAAGATGATGACAACTTACTTGATGAAGTTGTGCTTGAGAGAATATGTTCTTGATGAAGGAAATATGATGTATCTACAGTGTGTACAGAAGGCAATGAAGAAAGGAATTCAGAATGTGCTCAAAGTATGATGAAAAGAGTATCTCTCTAGGCATACGCGGATCTGTCTAAGGGAAGTCGCGTATGCACATGGGAAAGAACGTGATAAGTCGCGTATGGGCAAAAGCGCTCAAAAAGTGAAAAACCAGGGGTAACCACCATGGTATTAACCCATAGTATTGGGTAATGATTCGCCTAAATGACCCCGTCCAAAAATACCATCGGAAGTAATGTGGTTTTGGCTCATGGTATTGAAAAAGGGTAAACCTATATAAGGAGAAGAAATTCATTGTGCAAAATCATGAGTGTGGGTGCAAGATGTCTGAGCTTGAATGAATACTTCTCTCTGAAGTATATCTGAATGGAAAGGGTTACAATTGAATGATAGATCTGAATGTATGATGCACCAATGATGAAGAAGGGGATCTAGATCTGAAATGTACTTGTATTTGCTAGATCTGTTTATGGAATGATTAGATCTAAGAAGAGGCGAACCTCTGTTTGAAGTGAAGGGTTAAATCTGTGTGAAGTATCTGTTCTGAAGAAATGCAATGACCTAAAATCTCTGAAGAACCATACGCAAGTTCGCTGCAGAGGAAGCGCGTATATACGCGGCTTCGCTGAAGAGAAAGCGCGTATGCGCAATGAAATTGGCTCTGTAATTTGTACAGAAGTATACGCGGGTTTATGTAAACGGAAGCGCGTATATACGTGAAATCAGTGAAAGGAAAGCGTGTATGCAAACTAGGGTTTGCTGAAGGCTGTGGTAAGAAATGTCTGATCTATTCTGCTGGTTTACTGATATCTGTCAGTGAGTTATATGTATTTGTTTCTTGGTTGAATGTGCTTAAATGTATGGAGTGGGTCCAGTCTGAAGATATGATGAAACGTGGCCTGCAAGTGGTGTCCTAAAGGAAGCTTTGGATCCAGTGTGAAAATCTATGAAACGTGGTCCATAGAGGTGCTGAGGGTTGTAGCCTTCAGTCAGGGGGTCGTAGCTCCCTTCCAGGTGAGGCTGGTAAACGAGATCAGGGGGTCGTAGCTCCCTGCCAGGTGAGGCTGGTAAACGAGATCAGGGGGTCGTAGCTCCCTTCCAGGAGAGGCTGGTAAACGAGTCAGGGGGTCGGAGCTCCCTTCCAGGAGAGGTTGGTAAATGAGCACATGTGGGTGCCAGCCGTAGAGTCTGCACCAAAGACATATGTTGTAAGATGTTTTCTCTATAATAAAATATTGAAGGCGAGCAACCGGCGGTTTTTTTCTCCTAATTTGGGTTTCACCAAAATCCTGGTGTTCATGTGTGATGCTTTGTGTGATGGTTTATTCTATTCTTATTGCACATGTTTACTGTTTATAGAACATCTAATGAATGAATGATGGAATGATATAAGTGAAGAACTAATGGCATAATTAGATCTCTGGGTATACGTGAGTTTCATGAAGGATATCCGCGTGTATATCCGATGAAGAAGAAGTGAATTTCGTGAGAAAACTCCAACTAGGAACTGGAAGATTCAAAGGTAAGCTTCCCTTCAAATGTTTTGAGTGTGGAAAAGTTGGTCACTATGCTGCTAAATGTCCTTATAAAGAAAAACATGGTAAAGGAAAACAATTCGAAAAGAGGAAGAGTTATTTTGCAAATGAAGATGATGATGAAGTGTCCAGTGAAGATGAAGAAGATTCTGACCAAGCTCTACAAGTGCTCATGGAAAATAAGCAAAAGAAGAAGGTTACTCGAGGAAAGGAGATACCTCAGAAATCATGTATAGCAAAAATTGAAGAAGATGAAACAGATTCTGACGAAGCTCTGCAAGTGCTCATGGAAAAGAGGAAAAAGAAGAAGGCTACTCAAAGCAAGGAGATATCTCAGAAAATTGAAGAAGATGAATCTGATAGTGATTTGGGTCCTTGTAATCTTCTTTGTGCAAGCAATGGTGTAGAAAGTGAAAGTAAAGTTGTGGATCTAGAACAAGCTATAAAGATCAAAGTTGAAGAAAAATAAAAGGAAATTGATAAGAAAGATTCTATCTACAAAGAGATGATCTCTCAAATGAAAGATCAAATAGAAATTTTGAATGGACAGGTGGACAAGTATCAAAGTTTTTATACTTATGCATCCAATCGAATTAAAGAACTAGAAGCAAAATCAACAATCTAAATGCAGATCTCAAAAAATCAAGCAAGAAGAATGAAGGACTTGAAGCTGCAATCATCTTTCTACAAACAGATCTTGAAGCATCAAATAAGAAGAATGAAGAACCTCTGTCATTTGAAAAGGAAGCCCTTGAAGCAGAAATCATCTCTCTCAAAGAAGATCTAGAAAAATCAAATAAGAAGAATGAAGAGCTACAACAAACATGTGAAGAAAACGAAGATTGGTTGAAAGAAGAGATTCTAAATCTGAAGGATCAAGTAGAAGATGGAAGAAGGAAAGAAGAAAGCATGACAAAGCAATGTCAAGCCTTGGAGGTTGAGGTAAACATTCTCAAAGGTAAATTAGAAGAAAAAGTTAAACTTTTGAGGTTTCAAGATAGTACTAATATTTTGGACAATATTATGAGTAATCAAAGGTCTCCTGCTATCAAACTTGGTCTTGGTTTCCATGAAACTGTTAAAGGAGAATCTAGCTCACAAGGAAGTGCTAAAAATTCAGAGGATGTCAATGCAAAACCTGAAGTGTTGAAAGAGACAAAAGGTCAACCAACAATGATGAAATCCCAAAGGAAATCAGTCAATAATGTTGAATGCTTTAAATGTCATAATTATGGGCATGTTGCAGCAAATTGCAGGAGCAGATCATTTCAGCCTCAAACAAACAGTTCCTACATAGAAAGGTACTCTGGTTTCTTCAAGGGATATTGTTTTTCATATAACAAGTATGGACATAAAGCAGCTGATTGTAAAAGGAGGAAGATTAGAAATACTCATTATGATTCTTATGCTTATTTCTCTGGACACATGAGATGTTATTCTTGTAACAAGTATGGACATGTAGAAAAGGAATGCAGGTTGAACAGATATGAGAAATTGGATAACTTCCAGCACACAAATAGAAAGTTCAAAAAAATCTGGAAAAAGATGGAGGACCGATCAGAAACGTAGGGAATTTTGACCCTACTGCAGTCATCCGCTTCTGAAGCTTACTTCTCTGATTGACTGCAGGAATGATATGGGATACATTATGAGATTTAGTAATGTATCGTCACAGGGGGAGCAATGTATGATGTCTCTCATGATTGATTTGATTATTATGGTTATATGTATTTCTGACAGAGCATCTGATATGAAGAAGACAGGTACAGGAAGTACAAGTTCAGGGGGAGATGAAGGAATGTGGAAAATTTCTATGCTTCACTTTCCATACGCGGGTTCGATGAACAAAAGTCGCGTATACACGCGAGTTCCAGCAGACATAAATACAGATGGCTCTTATGGTCGGCTAATGGGATATAGTCAAGATCTTTGGTTGTCTGTGGGGAGCATCAAAAAGATGACTATTAGTGATTGTAGTATTGGCACTGTATCAGTTTATTTCTCAATGATGATGACATGATTCATGGTTTATTATGATGAGATTATGAATAAACCCTAATTTCTTTTTGGTGAAGAGTATCTTTTGTTTTCGCACATGCATAAGATGAAAGTCTTTTGATTCAAATAAGAATATATCATGCAGAGTTATTACTATGGTTGAGATCTTTTCCTACATATGTTACTTCATGTTAAATCTTAAAGGTCATGGTGATGTAGGATGGTGGTGGACCACATGAATGATTGCTTGACACTTGTGTGAAGATGTTGTTCTGGTATGATAATCTCTCTTGGAAAGATTGTATTGATGCTGCAAAGAATCTGAAGGCTTGGTTACTAATGTGCTTATGCTACAATCGTTGGATGACGCTTGAAGACACAACTACACTGTTCTATCTATCTGTAGTCCAGGGAAGCATTCAAATATCTCAGAAAGAAGCTGAACACTGTCTTTTTCTCACAGAGGATCAGATCTAGTTAAAATATAGAAGATGGTATTGGATACGCGGGTTTCCTGAAACACAGTCGCGTATATACGCGAGTTAATGCATAGAAAACCGCGTATGTCTGATTGCTGACAAACTTCTGTTTGGGATCATCTCTCTTCAGCACAGCTGCAGTGCTGCTTGGTATCTCTAGTATCTTTGGTGATGTTCCAGCTCTTATAATACTGTTTCAATTTCTGATGTTTTAAAGATGCCTTGATGATTGGTTGAAAGTGTTCAGAATGCACAAACTAAGGGGGAGCCTTAGTCATATGGAAAGGATGTTCGGATGCAAATTTTCAGGGGGAGCATTAGCGTTGCTGAGTATAATGCAGTGTTGGCATTATGGTGGTTCTGAAATATGTTCTCTTTCTTGAGGACTTTCTGGTGTTGGTCATAAATGGTCATATTTGTATTTTGATGAAAAGGTCTTGTTGAGACCCATGATGTAAAATTGTAATATTCAGTCATGTAAGGACTTGTCAAATTTGTAAACCCACTTGGTTGGGTAGCTGAGTCAAATTTTGTAAACCCACTTGGTTGGGTAGCTGAGTTGAAATGTGTAAACCCACTTGGTTGGTTACTTGAGTCTCATATGTAAATCCACTTGGTTGGATATTTGATGTAAGTATGAGTCTTTGGTGATAGGAAGTTCATAGAGTCATGTACTTCATTGAAAATTTGTTTGAAGATTCAGCGTGAACTCAGGGGGAGCTTGGTCACTTCAGTACATATCAGATCTGCAGAACGCTTCTTCCACATGAGGAGAAAAGGGGGGAGAGTATGTTGGTTTTGATCTGCCCTTTGCCCTTGATGTCAAAGGGGGAGAGTGACATGGTGTTTGAAATGGAGAAAATGACATGGTGTCATTGTATTATTAATGTACCTATCTGTTGTGGTAACCAAACATCATCTTGGTTGCCATCAAGTCCAAAGGGGGAGATTGTTGGCAATATGATGCAGAGTGTTGTCCTTGATGGCAACCCACTGAATGAAGATGAAGAAATGAGATTGTTGAAATGTGTTGTCCTTGATGGCAATCCATCTGATGAAGTTATTCTTGTCTTGATGGACTTGGTAAATGATGTAAATCTGATGTGATATGATGTTTGTTAGCAATATGGTGCTGAGTGTTGTCCTTAAATGGCAACCCTCTTGATGAAGATGATGACACCTTACTTGATGAAGTTGTGCTTGAGAGAATATGTTCTTGATGAAGGAAATATGATGTATCTACAGTGTGTACAGAAGGCAATGAAGAAAGGAATTAAGAATGTGCTCAAAGTATGATGAAAAGAGTATGTCTCTAGGCATACGCAGATCTGTCTAAGGGAAGTCACGTATGCACGCGGGAAAGAATGTGATAAGTCGCATATGGGCAAAAGCGCTCAAAAAGTGCAAAACCAGGGGTAACCACCATGGTATTGACCCATAGTATTGGGTAATGATTTGCCTAAATGACCCCGTCCAGGAATACCATCGGAAGTAATGTGGTTTTGGCTCATGGTATTGAAAAAGGGTAAACCTATATAAGGAGAAGAAATTCATTGTGCAAAATCATGAGTGTGGGTGCAAGATGTCTGAGCTTGAATGAATACTTCTCTCTGAAGTATATCTGAATGGAAAGGGTTACAATTGAATGATAGATCTGAATGTATGATGCACCAATGATGAAGGAGGGGATCTAGATCTGAAATGTACTTGTATTTGCTAGATCTGTTTACAGAATGATTAGATCCAAGAAGAGGCGAACATCTGTCTGAAGTGAAGGGTTAAATATGTGTGAAGTATCTGTTCTGAAGAAATGCAATGACCTAAAATCTCTGAAGAACCATACGCAAGTTCACCGCAGAGGAAGCGCGTATATACGCGGCTTCACTGAAGAGAAAGCGCTTATGAGCAATGAAATTGGCTCTGTAATTTGTACAGAAGTATACGCGGGTTTATGTAAATAGAAGCGCATATATACGTGACATCAGTGAAAGGAAAGCGCATATGCAAACTAGGGTTTGCTGAAGGCTGTGGTAAGAAATGTCTGATCTATTTTGCTGGTTTACTGATATCTGTCAGTGAGTTATATGTATCTGTTTCTTGGTTGACTGTGCTTAAATGTATGGAGTGGGTCCAGTCTGAAAATATGATGAAACGTGGCCTGCAAGTGGTGTCCTAAAGGAAGCTTTGCATCCAGTGTGAAAATTTATGAAACGTGGTCCATAGAGGTGCTGAGGGTTGTAGCCTTCAGTCAGGGGGTCGTAGCTCCCTTCTAGGTGAGGCTGGTAAACGAGATTAGGGGGTGGTAGCTCCCTTCCAGGTGAGGCTGGTAAACGAGATCGGGGGGTCGTAGCTCCCTTCCAGGAGAGGCTGGTAAACGAGTCAGGGGGTCGGAGCTCCCTTCCAGGAGAGGCTGGTAAACGAGCACAGGGTGCCTCGCGTGTCGGTAGAGTTCCGCACTCAAAGACATATGTTGTAAGATGTTTTTCTCTATAATAAAATATTGAAGGCTGAGCAACTGCAGCGGTGGTTTTCTCCCGACTTGGGTTTCCACCTAAAAATCCTGGTGTTCATGTGCGATGCTTTGTGTGATGGTTTATTCTGTTCTTACTGCACATGTTTACTGTTTATAGAACATCTAATGAATGAATGATGGAATGATATAAGTGAAGAACTAATGGAATAATTAGATCTCTGTGTATACGCGAGTTTTATGAAGGATATCCGCGTGTATACGCTAGTTGGCTTCAGCAAAGTAGCGTATGGGTTTTAGAGCATGAAAAAGTAAAAAGTTTTAGTTTTCCCTAAATACTGATTCACCCCCCCCTCTCAGTATTTTTCCCAACATCAATTTGATAGTCCTTGGGTATCTTTTCATTCTTTATTGAAAGGATTTTATTCTCACTAAGGCCATTTATAAATCCAATTTCTTGACAATTTCCTAGCCTTTGTGTCTTAGAACGTTTTTCTTGGGTCACTAGGCTAGTCCTTCTTATGTGTCTCTATATTCTTCTCATCCATCTAGTGTGTTTCATTTGATTTTTGTCTAAGATGAAAGGATGTTATCTAAAATATGGAAATTGTGTTGGCTTATTTTCTTTAATTTGGAATGTTGACAAGTGTAACATGCATTGTTTTACCCCTTATGTTTTCTAATGTCAAATGTGATTGCAACATTGACATGAAGAACCATGAATGGATGAAACATCGATTAATAATTTACTCATTTATCTAGTTACACATTAAATCATATTGGAGCTCTCTCTTGTGATCATAAACTCAATAATATCCTCATTCACGTAGGTTTAATAAATTGAAAAATATACACACCAACATAACCTCATTAAAAAAAATCCTCCTTGGACTCTCCCTACCTCTTATAAACATAACCCATCACAATCCCTATGGGGAGACTCTTCACACTATGTATATATGAAACAAGGAGAAGAATAAGTTGTGTGGGAGAGAAAAATATAAAATATGAAAACCACAAGGAAATTCAAATTGCATTTCAAATTCACACTTAGATTTCATTTTCACAATGAGTTTTTGTGCATATTCTTATCCAAGAATTTCATTATTAAAAAAGATTTTGATGGTGACAACTCCAATGGTAATATTTAAATTTTGTGCACATGGAGAATTTTAATAATAAATTTTGTGTATTTTTGGATTATTATAAATATACTTCCTACTATGAGGAAAAACCAACCAATAGACCACTAGAATTAGTTGCAACCATCCTCAAGAAACAACTCTAATTGGTTATGAAACAACTAGTATTTATTTTAAATGTTATACTAACATAATATAGAAGATAGAAATATATATAAAGTAATTTAAGGTTTAAAAAAATATTTATTTGGTTGTATGCTTTTTATTTTTCAAAATAAAAAAGGAACATAATTTTTTCAATGTTTAATATAGAGTGGATAATGCTCTTATACTATCTTAGAGACTTATATATATATATATATATATATATATATATATATATATATATATATATATATATATATATATATATATATATATATATATATATATATATATATATATATACACACACACACACACACACACACAGAGAGAGAGAGTTCTATTCAAATTATGGAAAATGATAGTGGGGAGTCTCCATGACCTTGGAGAAACATCAGTTCTATGTTTCACCTATGGACTCAAACAATTATCAAGTAACATGGAAGAAGAATATGCCATTTTTTGCGGACCTAATCTTACGAAGTGTTATAACCCTATTTTACACTCAATTATAGTAAGAGAAACCTAAGTTCACCTTACCTCAGTTGGTCGCTAGAATGCAACCCCTTTCATATTTTTTTTACTTATGTTGGATTCATTCCATATTAAAAGGGTGATATTACACAATAAAGTAATTGATCATAGTTATTACACAGTCACAATTTCATAGTTATGAATAATAATTATTTCATAATTGAAAAAAAGGTTCAAGAGTTTTTCATTCCCTCACAGATCCACTTGACTTACTTGTGTATAAGTTGGCTAAGGGGCCATTATTGTAGAATATTCCTAGATTATCAATCTTGTAAGTGTCCAAATACATTCTCCAATGGGATAAGATAAAATTATATAATATCACCCAACCAAGAGGAAATGGGTTGGATTGAATATTTAGAACATAAGGTATATAGTCATTATTATAGTGAAAGATCATTGTCTTTAACGGAGCAGGAGGAGACTAATGTTGTAAGTTGGATAAGAGGCCACTCTTATCTTTTGGAGGTATATTATTGATGTAATTATATTTTCTATAATATATGAATATGTTTTTTCTTCATTGTATTTTTTGTTTTAATGATGTTATAGTTGTCATGGAGATAATTTCATTATGTCTATGGCAATATGTCCTCTAGAGAAGGTATACTTTATTTTTTGGTTGTGTAGGTGTGTAGGTTTAATGGATCATGATATCTAGGAGTGGAATATTCAAGTAGAGGAATATTTTAGATTTACAACTTCAGATCCAACACTCAACACCAACATGTTAGGGCTTTTTTTTTGTCTCTTTGCTTCACTTATTTGGATTGTTATGCATGAATATGATTAATTAAAAGGGTTTTAATGGATTCTTGTTTTTAAATTGTTGGACACACATCTCTCTCGTGATCCCTACATAAGGATCATGAAATAGACCTCAGAAAAATTTTGACCACTACTTCCCATAACTTGTTGACTGTAAATACAAAATTGTAAAGATAGATTTTAGAGGATACAATCTTGAATGTGAAAATATTTTTTGAGGATTTAATCACAATATATAATGTTTGAATGGGAACCAAAAGGGAAGTTGACATGTTCCTTTTAGAGGGATATAACCTTCCAAAACTAGAATTTTAATTTCAAAATTTTTAACAATTTCAAAGTTAGAAACCCTATATTACCCTTAGGGAGATTTGATTTAAAAAGGGAGAGATTATAACTTAAAATTTGAATTTTTATCCCCATATGAAACAAAGTTTCCATACCTTTGAAGTTTATTAAAACTTACCCTTAATTAATCAAATTTACTTTTCTTTTGACCTTTGACCAAAGAGAAATTTATTCATCCTTAAACGACCCTATAATTTCATTCCACCTAATATCCCTTTGGGTTTTTTTCTATATAAAGGGACTTTGACTTATTAGCAAGGATATCTCTCCAATCATAAGCCCTCTCATTGATGATTCACTTACCATTGGAATCAACATGATGAGCTTAATATAATGATATATGTTCTAAGACAATGATCCCAGATCTTCATCCCTAGAAGCTTCAAAAAGTTTGGGGATTACGACACTTTAACCATTGTATCTTCCAACTGATGATAATTATTAAGAGTGTTCAATAACTATCGGTGGCATAAATGACAGTACCATTTAAATAACTGATAAGAAATACTTATAAACCCCCTTCTCAACATTTTCAATAAGCTCTTGTGGATATATTTATTTATATTGACACAAGTTCCTATGGTATCTTTCCCTATAATGAATCAATATTTCTATGGTACCTATATTTATGATATGTGGTAGATTGATTGACCATATTGTGGAAAAATCATCACAAAATTTTGAGGCTTAACTTGGCACTTGAATCACTGGTTAGCTGCTCTTGGATTTCTCTTTTTGAAAAAGAATCTATAAGCAAAGGAATGATGAGTTTTCCCCTTGTGGGTTTTGCACTAGCCTCTGGCCCAATTTCTGGTTTATCTTGTTCTTTTATACATTGTAATTGTGTCATTTCTCGATGAGGTAATGAATGAAGTAAATGATAAAGGAAAATCATATATATAAATCATCACAAGTAATTTTGATGGTTATAAATTCCATCTTTTAAACAAATTCCAATAACTCCTATTGAATCAAATTTACATTGAAGTGATATTCCATATATGGGTAATACCTAATGTGTTACCACTCAAAAAAGGTACCAAGAAAGGCTATAGGAGTTTCTAACAATGTTAAACCATGTGTAGTTTCAATGTTTATCCTTCCCTTACCATAATTTTACTCATTAAATTTCCTATTTCTATGTTATCTAAAGACACTAGAACATGCCTCTAAAAATAAATAAAAAATAATGTACTTGCTAACCCTAGAGAGTTACCTTTAAATCACTAGAAAATAACTAGTCAAAGGACTAACTTCTGCATCATATATAGCATAAAACATAGTGATTCAAAATTTGGAAAATATTTACTATGTAATTAACTATGTTATCTCAATGCTTTCAAACTCTTGGAATTTAAAACTTAACACAAAAAAATTGATACAAAAAAAATCAAATATGACTATTTTAATGTTGATCTTCAGATTAGTTAGAAAACCTATCCTCCATATCATATTTCTGAAAGTATAGTGAACCAAAGCCTAAAATTTTTACCACTTTTACTATGATATTTTTCTTCGATATCTACAAATTTTAATATCCAAAACTTCGAATATGAAATTTTTTTACCACCTATTCCTTGAAATTTAGCAAATAATTTCAAGATGTTTTGATTGAAGAAAAAAAACCATAGAATAATAGCTCTAATACTACATGTTGAGAACTAAATTATAGTGAAACATCATTTTTCAATTAATCTAATGTACATGAAAAGATATGATGTTTATACAAATTAATTTAATTTGTTATAAATATGAGATCAAGTGGGATGATGTAGCATAACATTAGGAAAATCTAACCATAGTTGGTTAACTAATAATGAATGGTTATGAGTTATGTAATGAAGGGTCCCTAGGGCCTCAACAAAATAATTTATATGAGTATTACTATAAAATTCAATATCGAGGAAAGATATCTTGAGGTTAGCAATGAAATTATAATGGTACTTATTTTAACTAAAATGTGGGAGCACAATGGTGAAACTTGTGTGCACCTTAAGTGGAGTAGGGAATATGTCATGTGAATATGGTTAGTGATAAATTAAAACTACCAAATCAAATGAATATGGTTAGTCTCTCCTTTCAGTTGACAAAGTGGGGGATTGATGATGATTGTCAAATTTATGTTTTTAACAACATGAAGAAATATTCAAAATGGATAATAATATTTCATAGATTGTATAATTAAATAAACAAAATCTCCAAATCAGTAACAATAATCTATATATGGAATAATTCAACAAATAATATGTCAAATAGACTTCAATATTCAATAGATTACAAACTTAGATCTCATCACTTTTGATAAATTTCCAAATGGGAATTTGAGTTATTTTTCCACTTTCCATATTTTGTGGAACACCATTTCATTTTGGATTTGAGTAGCACAATTAAGACAACTAGTTTACTATTCACTTTCTATTTAGTAGAATTATTTTTCAATGTATTTCATTTGAATCACACATCCGATACATGATTGGGATGTTGATTGACACTATTTATACTATTTTTTGGAATTGTTTTATGGGCAAATTTTTTACTTGGATGGTCATTTGACCTAGAAAAGGGAAAATAAATTGTTCTACATTAAAACTTGGCATTTAATTGGGTTCTTAAGAATTTCCAATGACATGTTAAACTTACAACTAAGTCACTTGTCTTAGCTCACTCTCACCATATTGAAGTGCACATTAGTGAAAAAATGATAAAGAGGTTGGCAGTGATTTGTCCCTCACTTTTTCAGTAAAAGGAGTAGAACACAAATGCAACTCACCGCATCATGACTTTATTTGAAGGTGCATTATAGGATATAGATTTTTTTTCATATACAACATAGTTGTATGTGGAGTAGCCCTTTATTAGAATGAGTAAGAGTTATACATTCATCATGAGATGAAAAGAGGGAATTAACACACAAGGAGTGTCATGAGCTCATCAAATTAATCATGCACATAAAGGGCACATCTCGTTGATGTTACAAGAGTTATGGAAGCATGATATTAGGGGAAACAATTCCTAAATTATGAAGTATCCATTTGCAGTGATATTCCATCCTTTTCCATTGATGTCAAAGGAGGAGAAACAAGAATACATTATGATATTTGAGATCAAAAATGAATCCTTAATGACGAGAGGAATCAAATAAGCATTTTTAAGGAGAAAGAAGTAGACAAAAGAAGAGTTTGCCAATAGTACATCAATAACTAGATTATGTTTGATGGTGTTGCCATCAATGCCAAATGGGGAGATTTTTGCACACATGTAATTTATGTCAAGTTATGTAATGTTGTTGATTTCAAGCTTAGGGGGAGCCAAGCCAAGGTCATGCAACAGATAAGAAAATAGGGTGATTTGAGTAGGGAGGAAGTTACCAAGATCGTGGAGTAAAAGGCCAATTAGGGTATTGGATTTTTTTCATGACATGATCGTGTGGGAATTGTATGTGAATTAGTGTTTCATGGGCGAAAAACTAGTGTTTCCATGCCAATCGCCCTTCTTGTAGATCAATGGCCCAGATCAATATCGTGCTCACAACATGTGTGGTGGTTTAAGTGCTCTTGAAAACCAATGGTTTGCACCAAAGTTGGCATTTCTAGTGGATAGCCTAGTGTGGGTGCTATGTTGGGCTATTGGAGTAAATGGAGGTCAAAATGAACATGTATTAGAATATTTTTATATGACGAGTGGGATGCGATGAGAAATTTTCCAACAATTACAAGCAACTTAGATTTTTTTTCAGATATAGTTATGTATACTAGATGTTAGTGAATGGAGAACACTTAACTAATGTTGATATACAATCGAGGTTATAACCTAAAACCTTCAGTGATAGAACCTGGAGAAAAATAATTAAATCAATATCTTATATGGAGAATAGGATGTTGTCACTTCCCATGATCATGAGGGCTTAAACGTCTAGCACATGATGCTCATTTGTATGGAACTTGCAGTTGGTGGATTTGAAGGATCTCTGATATTCATTATGTGAAGGAGTTGGTCACAAAAATCTATGAGGAGGAGTTGAGAAATAACCTTTGAGGTTTAAGCGTTAGTGTACCATGAAATTCAAAGTGAAAAAGGTTCTTGTATAGAGAGCCCCTAGTATGATGGGCCCATGGTTATGGACATGTGAATATGAGACATATGTAAAGGGATAGGGTTGGACAAAGGGAGATAACAATTTCACACCTTTAGGAATATAAATTGCATCTTAACAGCTTAAGAGTTGTGTGTAACATCTGGAGGACTCAAGGAACTATAGGAACTATTGAAAACATACAAACATGTTGAATTGTATGACTGAGTTAACCTATGATACCGTGGGTCAACACCATGGAACAATGCCCATGGTAAAATAAGCATTAATCTATAAATAAAATATTTAATGATTGAACTAGTTGTTGAGGCTATGCATATGGGAGGGTGAGGGAATTGTCCAAGAGATTTAGAAAATTTTGTGAGAAGAAGAAAATTTGTTGCATAAGTCAAATGTTCAATAATACAAATTGGTTGTAGTAGGTGTATTCTTGGAAGCTAGATTTACTTTTACAGGTAAAACAACTTCATCAAGTCAATTTTACATTCTTTGTGGAAATTGTTTGACCAATGGAAAAATGAAAATATTCAATATTTTAGAAGCTTTAACCATGTTTTATATGACTTATCTTTATTTATGTTGGACTTTCAATACCATGGTACACCTCTAATATTTAATAATTATTAATGGTAATGGTTGCTAACCAATGAATAATATTTATTGGAAGCCGTCTTTGGAATTAAACTAAATCCTTTGTACATTTGCTACCTTTTACCTTTTTCTCTTTTAATTATAAGTATCACAATATATTTAATACTTCCATTTATATCACACTTAATTATAAATACATTTTAACTAGCATTTGATATGTTGCAATATTTCATTCATAAAATTTATTAATTCCTAATTTAAAAAATATTTTTTAATGTTTTGAACGACAATTATTAATTATAAAAATCACATTTACTATAAGATTCATAATATTAAATTAAAAACCTTTTACAACCAATTATATACCTTATATGCATTTTTAAAAGTTACATGTAATTATATTTAATTTGATAATTTAGAATATATATATATATATATATATATATATATATATATATATATATATATATATATATATATATATATATATATATATATATTTCAAATTAATAATTTATTTACCATTATAATTTATTTAAAAATTTAAAATATTTATTTAAAAACAATTAACTAACTTATGATTATAAATATTTTTAAATAGCTAAATTAAAATAATTTTTAAATAACTCAATTTTTAAAAATTAAACCCTTAACATTTTTATGACATAATTTTAATTATAAATTCTCTAACTTTCTAAAATAAATTTTCAAAATATCAACTAATTGCAGAAAAAGATGTAGAGATAGTACTGTGCTTGTATTGATGCCATATTTTTTTCCTTATAACAAAAATGTTAAAACGCTCAACTGGTTTTTTTGAAAAGATTCAATTGTCCCCTGGAACGATCCGTTGTCTTTTTAATTAAACAGGTTTTTTCTTTTCATTTAACAAAAATGTTAAAGGGCTCAACTCGGTTTTATTTAAAAGATTCAATGATCCGTTGCCTTTTTTTTTTTTTACAGGGTTACATAGCTCTTTTTTTTTTTTTCACTGCTGGCAATTAACAAAAGCATGACTGTTAGAATCCAACGAATATTTATTTAAATATGCGCTTTCTGAATCTCCTCCTCCTCCCATAGCCACCGGATGACTGTTGAGTCCAACGAATATTTATTTAAATCTGCGTTGACGCTCCGCTGCGGTCTGTGGGTCTCAGTATGTGTTGAGCTTTGTTTGGTTTGGTCTCTGGTCTCAGAATGTTCCGGTTTATGTGTCTCTTTGTTTCTGTCGGTCTTTCATTATTTCGATTTTTTTGAATGCATAGAAGTGTCCATTCCAAACACTGTGAGTTAAACTAAACCATTTTGTTGAATTCATAGAATGCATAGAAGTAGCCATTCGATTTTGTTGTTGAGGATCTTCTGCGAATTTGAATTCCAAAACACTTTCCAAGGTTTCAAACACGTCTTTAGAATTATTGCTCTGCATCTCTTCTCTGTTGAGGATTTTAGAATTAGTTAGTCCTTCAATCTGCATTTAGCCCTTCAGTAGAGAACAGGGTTGAAGCAGAAAATTTTTGCTGCCCTCCAATCTGCATTTATGTCGATTTCTCTTTTTTAGTCGTGATTTGTTTATGGGCTTCCAGCTAAACTGATAAACCGATCGTCCATAAACCCACGACTACGAATTTGACCTCCGAACTCATGATTCGAACTCAGGATGGGGGAACCCGTGACCGGTATGGGGCCGCCCGTCTGAAATCCCGAGCTTAAGTCTCCTCTGTTATCTGTAATAGTTGTTACCTTCTCTCGACTTAATTTTTTTTCAGCTATAGTTTCAAAATTACTCTCATGAAATTAATGGAAAATAGCCATAGATTATTTGTTTGAGTTTCGAGTGATTGGAATTTGAGTTTCACTCCCTATGATCTTCATTGAGAAGAATAATCTGAGAGTTTACTTTTAATGTAGAGTATTTTGTATTTTAGGTTTACTTTTAATTTTATGCTTTTCTTTAGCCAGGTGTAAGGCGTAGTTCAATATTGTAGTTTCTCTCCATTCCATTTTGATGGTTGGAATTATACAATTTCATTTCGTTGTGATTTAGTCCATTTGTTTGTTGTAGTTTATCTGCTTGTAAGCATATATTGTTTAATTAATCTTTTACCCTTTTAATTTGGTGTTTGTTTTCTCTTTAGTTGGGTGCTCTTTAGTTGGGTGGTGGCTTTATCGTGTTAGATTTTTCTGCTGGGTTTTTGTTTTCTCTCGTAGTTATGAATATTAATTGGGTAACCAGCCGCTCTCAAAATCCGTTTTGGATTGATGTCTATCTAATAAAAAAATTCAATCTCTATAACGATTTACTTTACATTCATTGGGTCTCTGCAAATGAGAGCAAAATAATTCTGAACCAGGTTTTTACATATTACACTTATATTTTATACAACTCTATAGCTACAGTTTCAAAAATATTTTATTGTATGAAATTTCTGTTTAGTAACAATGAAGTGGATGTAATACGCAAGGGGTGATCATGTTCAGTGTATGACTAGTTTCAATGGATGTATTTTTTTAGACTAAGTTTGGGTGTGTATTATAATAGAATTTTGATATCTAGGGTGTATTAACATTTTGTTTTATTATATATTATTTTTTAGCATTACCTTGAACTATACTCTATGGTGGATACATATGATCTCTTTTTTTTTGCATGGTTGTGTTTGTATGGATTTGGAATAAAGAAATTCATCTTACTAAATACATATGTTGGGTTACTTGCATGGTTGTGTTTATATGGATTTAATGCAGTGAAAGAATTAGTTTTACTTTTCATTATCTAGTTTTGAAATATTATTTTTAGAATAGATAAAATATTTCCCATTCAAATTTTCTAAAATTAAAAAATATTCTCAACATCTATAATAGAATTATATTTAATGTAAAAATGAATTTGTAGAGGTATTGAGGTTCTAGATTTTACTGCAATAAATATTATTTATATTTTTTTGTGATTTTTATTTAAATATAATAAATTTTTTATTTTTTCAAGATCTAGTTTTATATGCTCTTACATTTCACAATTATACTTTTATATTTAAAATTATGTTTTCAATTTATATTAGAAGTTTGTATGTAAAATTTACATTTTATTCACTTTAATATTTTTAATTTATATTTTAATTTTGAATGTCGGATTTAGTTTTTATTAAATTTAATATATTTTCACTTTTAATTTGGATATTAATACATTTAATTTATTCTAGATAATTTTTGTGATATTTAATCTTCTATTAATACTATTTAGTTTAATTTATTCTTTAAAATGATTTGGAAATTTCTACACTTTATTTCATTAATGATACAATGGAATATGGTATGTTTTTCTAATTAAAATGATATAACAAATAATTAAAAATGTTTCAATTTATATAATACAAAGTGATAATGCTTTGATATTTAAATCTATATGGTAAATTAAATTGTAAAGTAAGTTGTTCTTAAAATGGATTTTGAATATGTGTTTTATTAAATGTTTCAACTATAACACACACACACACCTATATATAAACTCTTCTAAAAGTAGATTGTGTTAGAGTAGGCTAGGCTAAGTGTTGGCTTGGATAGACTAGGATACAAAAGGATAGAATAAAATAATCTAGGGTAGGGTTAGCATAGACTAGGCTAGAGGTGTGTAGACTAGAGTAGGTTAGGCAACCTGGGATAGGCTAGGCTAGGGTAGGATAAAGGAGGCTAAGCTAGGCTAGGCTATGCTAGAGTAGGCCAGGCCACGCTAGGGTATACTATTCTAGGTTATAATAGGTTAGGCTAGAGTAGGCTAGGCTAGGCTAGGAGAGGATAAACTAAGCTAGGCTAGGCTAGGTTAGGCTAGAGTGGGCCAAGCCAAGCTAGGATAGACTAGGCTAGGCTAGAAGAGTATAGACTAGGAAAGGCTTGAGTAGGCTAGGATAGTTTATGCTAGGCTAGGCTAGGCTAGGCTGGAGTAGGTCAGGCGAGGCTAGGGACTAAGCTAGGCTTGAGTAGGCTAGGATATTTTATGCTAGGCTGGGCTAGACTAGGTTAGGATACTTTAGGATAGGCTAGGCTAGCCTATACTAGGTTATGATAGTTTAGGATAGGCTAGGACAGGCTAGCGTATGCTATGCTAGATTAGGCCAACCTAGGGTAGGGTAGGGTAGGCTAGGCTAGGATAGGATTGAGTGCGATAGGATAGTTTAGACTAGGCTAGGCTAGGCTAGACTAGGTTAGGTGTTAAATTCAGAAGATGTTCTATGGTAGATGCAAATATACTTTAAAATTATAGGGCTCAATGAAAGTAAAATGCAGATAGAACATACCAATAGATCGATGGAAGAAAATCCAAAAACATAGATCAAGAATGATGGTGTTACGGCAGTTAGCAGGATGCTTCAACCAGCAAAGCCTTCATAAGTTCAACCTCCCACATGTGTCACACAACCCCAAGACGTTTCATCAAGAATACTCCTCTATGACTCTACACCATCACCATGCAAGAAAGAAGAAAATGCCTCCACCAAGATGTGTGTGTAAAATGGACTCCAAGTCTCTTGAATATATATGCATTTGTGGGGGTGTGTGACACATATCTTATGCATGTGGGATAAATCGGGCCAACCTTGCACATGTGAAATAAATTCAAAATACATGTTCTCCTCCTTTGATCAAGATGATCTTTAGATCGATCTTGCACCTCTCTGAAAGAGGAATCTACTAAAAATATTGGAATCGTCATCTGAGCATCACATCATGGAGTTTGGACCTAGTTTCCAAAAATTAACACTCCCTCTCAACTAGGGAGAACTCCATCCACCATTTTCATCCAAACATCGTGTGTCATCTCGCTGTAACTTGATTTGTTGGATTCTTTATTTCAAAAAAATAGTTGAGTCACAAAGACATCACTCCTGGCTAACCTGAAGTCATCTCAGAGGTCTGAAACCTCTATAGGACTCAAAGAAGTCACATACCAACCTGATGTTTGTTTAACTAACCCGAGGTCATTTGGAGGTCTGAAACCTCACTAGAATTGATCCCAAATCAAGTAGTTGGACATATGCCACCCTGGACATAGAGAGTACAAAAATCTCTGATACGTCCATTAGTCTTTCTATGGTATTTATTCACATTTCACACCTCATTGGCCAAACGAGAGGTACTTCCCATGATTCAAAAACTCCACGTGTAGGATGCATATGGGGCACATATCAGAGAGAGTTAAACTAACTTCATATCATCACGGTGGGGCAGAAACACAACAACAAGGTTTGGCAAGCCTAGCCCTGTGGTTTCTTATAGCTCCAAAAACCTATCCCCAAAGCCCTCATGGAGCTCCCAGAGCTCATCATCCAACATGACCCTCTAAATAGGGTCGTTCCATGATTCCAAGATTCTCACAGAAGGTTAGGAACATCACCTTCCCCAAGGGATTTGTGAGAATATCCACATCCTGCTCATCATTTCATATATGATCGAGCCTTATAGTGCTTCGTTGTACCATATCCTAGATAAAATGGCACTAGACATCAACATGCTTGGATCGATCATGGAACATGAGATTATCTAACAAATGAATCCCCCTCTGGCTATCAAAAATGATAACGATTTCATATAGCACATGCTTGAATAGCTCACTGAAGATATTTCGCAACCAAGTGGCTTCACAACAAGCCATATAGGCTGCAATGTATTCGGCCTTAGTGGTGCTCAAAGTTACCAACTTCTTCTTCCTGCTCGAAGCAGACCCAAGTGTGAAGTAGCAAATAGATGTGCTCTTGTGATCCACGAGACTGCCATCCCAATCAACATTAGCATATCCACGGAGTCTCAAACTCCTTGCGGTGTATCTCAGCCCATGGTCTATCATTCGCTGGAGATATCTCAAGAGTTTCTAGGCACCAACCCAATGAATGTTATGAGGATCAACCATGTGTTGACTCAAAGTGTTCACTGCACAACATACATTCGGACATATGTTACCTAAGAAAATCAGGGGCTCTACGAGTTGGTGATACTTAGTAGGATTTTCTAGCATAGGCCCATCAACGCTTTCACTCAACTTCTTAAATTTGAGCTCCGTCGGTGTCGACACAGACTTATAGTCCACCATTCTAAATATTTCTAGCAGCTTCACAATACATTTTCCTTGAGAGAGGAAAATATCGAACTCGCAAGCGAGATCCCTCTTACACTGATGAATGAGAGGGTCATCACCTATTAGGAAGAGATAATCCACATAGAGAACCAGAATGAGAGGATTATCTCTATCAACCTTGAAGTAAAGGTTCAGATCATCATTACTTTGAGTGAAGCCCAACTTCATCAAGTAGCTATCTATCCTCTTATACCAAACCCTCGGGGCTTGCTTCAACCCATAGAGGGATTTATTCAATGTGAATGTATGAGAGTCTCTATCCTGGACTTCGAACCCCAGAGTATACTTCACGTACATCTCTTCCTTTATCGAACCATGCAGAAAAGTTGTCTTCACATCCATCTGATGAAGACTTCATCCTTTCATACCAGCAAGTGTAATAATAAATCACAGGTGAAATCATAATAAATTCCTTCCTAGAGAGAAGTCTCAGGCAACACATATTTCCTTTTACTTTTCAGTACTCCCATCAAATACATGCTTTATCTTATAGATCTAGAATGAGGTGAAAACAGTTTTGTCCTCCAGTCTTGGGACCATATCCCAGACATCATCCTTCATAATGGACTCGTACTCTTTGTGTATGGCATCCTCTCAAACTTGATGCTTTACATCTTCTTCACATTGTACTGATGGCTGCTAGATACCCTTGGTATCTATATGGCTTCTTGCTTTCCTGGAATGTCCCCCTTTGGGGCCATATGACTCTCGGCATCCTTGAGAGTGTCTCGGAGCCATGAGGGTCTCTTCTTCTTTCTTCTAGAAATGTTATTTTCTCGAGAGCATTTAAGGTTTTGGTATCCTTCTTAATTCCAACTCCTCTACAAAAGGTGCCATTATCAGTCCTTGGAATCTTGATCTTCTTCTTCAAGAAATATATCCAGATGGGAAGCACATTAGATAAGAAAGAATGTATCAACTATTAGACATCAAATTGTGATACTTGAGGGAAAAATAAATTCCACCTTTTTATGCTTTCCTTCAACACAACTCTGATATATTCCTTCATGATTATTTTGAATATGGTCATCCCAAACACCAACTCGGAAAGGGCTTTGTAATCATGAGCCTGAATTTTACTCACCCACTGTCGAGACCATTTAATAATCATAGCCATATACTGCCATATATATGTCATACATCTTCACAGATATCATATATTATCATATCATGGATTACAGTGATGTCATAGTATCATTTATCACAGCCATACAAAACATAATATTATGAAGCTTCATGGTTATATGTTTCCACATGCCTCTGAAGATATCACAGATCAAGAACATATAGATTCTGCCATATGTCAATGTCCATATATTCCTACACATCAAGAACAAATAAAAATGACTTACTTGCTGAAGATTCACTCCACTTACATCCCTTTTGTCTCTTTTTCTTGATGTACCAGGTAGATCTCACAAAGAATATTTATGCTTCAAACTCTGCCTCAACTGTTCACAAGGTCCTCTGCTGCTTCAGATAAATTTGCACAACTAGCTCTTCAAACTACCTTCTATCAATGGAAAATCTCCACCAAGGTCATAGAACATAGGCCTATATTAGTTTTCCCTATTCATAGGGTCTTCAACAAAATTTATACATACAGTAACTCGACTGCTACTGAGGCACTGATCTTAGGCTCCACGGATCTACCTTCTAACAGTGGATTGCTTCTCCAATACTTACTTAGTAGGAAAGACCTTAAACTTGCTTCCTCTTTTCTCTACATATATCTCACGTTCCAGCCCTTAATTCCTTGAGCATGTACATGGTTAAGCTCAGCCCTCGCTCTTGTTGCTCCGCAAGCCTTATGGCCTCTTTATCCAGTGAATACAAGGGTCTTGGACCTCCTTTAGTGCATAGACATTAGCACGGCCCTAACATAGAAATATACCATTGTTATATGTCCACTTCTGAGCCTTCATCTGAGCCTGAAATCAAGGTCTTCAAGATCTATTATGCGAATTCTATGCACACCCTAGATCCTTGATATTCAAACTGTAGAAACTTCATCATCATTAAGACTTGTTATCCAAGCAATGCCGTCAAGAAAACTAAAATGACTCAAAGAAAACTCATTGTAGTAACTGTCTTAGGAAAAAAATTGATGCAAAGTCTTCAAAAGTTCCAAGTGCTCCATTTGAAATAGACAAAATTCAACTCCACAACCCTATGGAACACATACACCAACATCCTTTGCGAAGCCATGCTTTTCAATTTCAAATAGAAAACTTACATTCAAAGAATCATTTGAATTCAACACCATTTCATTCCTTGCCAAGGAATTTTCCTGCGCTTCTGGACCATTGTGTAACAGATAATTCCTTATCATCTGGACAGTCCCTTGCATCTGACCTTCGATCTAAAAAAATTTATTTGTAGCCTAATGATGATAGGCAAGGAATTTCACCCACATGTTCTAATGTGGAAATTAGTTTCATCTCTCTTCCTTCGGTATTCTCAACAAATTCCTCTATAATCAATCTGTCTGCCGAAAATTTTGGGATTGGAGGGTGTTCAATGCCATATCATTAGAATTATATCATGCCTACCCTCAACTCAGTTCCTTAGCCTGGATATGTTCATGGTTCAATAATTCCGGAAGTAAATTATTTTGTTAATGATGTCTCCACTCATGTTACTACTACTACGGCAAAGCATATGTCTGCATGTGCTCAACCTCCCTTGGAACTGGTCAATTTGCAACATGCATCAAGCATTAGATAAGACAGTATTATGCCAATATTAATTATAATGCACCCTTTTTTTTTCTCAAAACCAGTTAGGAGGAAATATTGTGTCAGTGCCGCTTTCCTAATTTGCAGAACAAAATGTCATAGCATGTTCTCAGGTTAGGGTGCCTTTTACACCAAGCCTTTCTACTGTTAATCAATCGAGTAAGGATATTCCAGGCTTTTCTCTTGTTAATCAATGTGTTATAGTTACAGTCATCAATTTCACTGCTATTATGTATCATAAGAGTGATATCATCCACTCGAGATCGCAATCACGCATCGTGTACATCTTATAGCCAAAGGAGCGATGTCACTATGTCACAAAATTTCAGCATCCAAGTCATGTGAATCATTGTAAAAATACAAACCCATACACTTCAATTTTCAGTCTATAGTTCGAGTCTTCCTCCCAATATATAGTCATCAATACAAACCTTCTTGGTTGCAATCCTCCAAAGTAAACCACATGTCTTCCTCGCCCACTTGCCCAGAAAAATTAGCACCCTAAATGAATCTTAAAATAGCCATTGTCTCATACAACAGTCAGCCTCCACTACCAAAATTCCCACGTTGTCCTAAGGCTCCTTCTAGCTGTGGCTAGGCTCCTCCTGGCTACAACTAGGCGTCTTCTAGTTGCATCTAGGCTTCTTACAACTGTAGCTGGGCTTCTTTTGGATTCCGCTAGGTTTCTTCCTCCACGCTGAAGGTTAGGGCACCAATAAACCCCAACAAACCTAAAACATAGGTCTCCTAACTCAGCCTTCTTCAAGCAGCTTGATCACCTAAAAAAGTCCTTATCTTGCCACCCTAGATTCTCAACTAGATGGGCTTTGTCTTCTCCTAGCTCTGAAAACATGTTGAATTGTGAATATGTTCTATGCTAGATGAAAATATACTTTAAAATTCTAGGGCTCAATGAAAGTAAGATGTGGATAAAACATACCAATAGATTGATGGAATACAAGCCAAAAATAGAGATAAAGAATGGTAGCATTATGATGGTCAGTAGGATGCTTCAACCGGCAAAGTATTCATAAGGTCAACCTCCCCTATGTGTCACACAACCCCAAGATGTTTCATCAAGAATACTCCACCAAGACGTTGCACTAAGAAGCCCTAAACACAGAAGCAAGAACATTGCTCTATCACCATCCAAGAGAGAAGAAAATGCCTCTACCAAAATGTGTTTGTAAAATGGACTCCAAGTCTCTCAGATATATAGGCATATTTGGGGGCATGTGACACATATCTTATGCATGTGGGATAAATCAGACCAACCTTGCACATGTGGAATAAATTCAATATAAATGTTCTTCTCATCTGATCAAGATGATATTTAGATTGATCTTGCACCTATCAGAAAGAGGAATCAAATAAAAATATTGGCATCGTCATCTGAGCATCACATCATGGATTTTGGACCTAGTTGCCCAAAATTAACATTAGGCCAGGCTAGAGTATAGTCTAGGTTACGCAAGGCTAGCCTAGGCTAGACTAGGTTAGAGTAGGCTGAGCTATAGTAGGCCACACTAGGGTAGGGTAGGGTAGGTTAGAGTAGGCTAGGCTAGAGTAAAGTACATCAGGCTAAAGTAAGGTAGCTTAGGATAGTGTAGGCTAGGTTTATCTAGGCTAGGCTACATGAAACTAGAGTATTCTATTCTAGGCTAGGGTGGAGAAGGCTAGGCTAGGCTAGGCTCGAGTAGCCTAGGCTAGACTCGAGTAGCCTAGGCTAGGCTAGGTTACACTAGGATAGGATAGGCTACAATAGGTTATGCTAGGCTATATAATACTATGGTACCCTCTAGTAGGCTAGGGTAGTGCTAAGCTAGGCTAAGATAAGATAGGCTAGATTAAAGTATGTTAGGTTAGAGTAGGTTATGATATTGAAGGCTAGATTTCGCTAGGCTAAGCTATAGTAGGCTAGAATATGTTAGGCGAGGCTAAGCTAGTGTAGAGTAGGAAAGAGTAGTCTATACTAGAGTAGGCTATGGTATCATAGAATAGGCTAGATTAGGCAAGGATTTTCTAGAGTAAGCTAAGCTAGACTAGGCTATGGTATGATATAGTATGCTAGGCTACACTAGAGTAGGCCAAGCTATGGTAGGTCAAGAAAGGGTGGGATGAGGTAGGGTAGAGTAGGCTAGGTTAGAATAAAATAGGCTAGGCTAGGCTTGAGTAGGCTAGGATAGTTTAGGCTAGGCTAGGCTAGACTATGTTAGGATAGTTTAGGATAGGCTAGGCTAGGGTACGCTAGAGTAGGTCGGGTTAGGGTTTGGTAGGGTAGAGTATGCTTGGCCAAAATATAATAGGATAGGCTAGGATTATGTAGGCTAGGATAGTTTAGGCCAGGCAAGGTTAGACTAGGTTAGGCCAGGCTAGGCTAGGCTAGACTAGGTTAGGTTAGGTTAGGCTAGACTAGACTAGGTTAGGGTTCGATCAACTAGAGTAGGCTAGAGTAGGGTAGGGTATGGTAGGTAGAATAGGTTAGGCTAGAGTAAAGAAGGCTAGGATAGAGTAAAGTAGGTTAGAATAGTGTGGGCTAGGCTTGTCTATGCTAGGCTAGAGTAGGTTAGGGTAGTGTAGGCTAGTCTTTTCTAAGCTAGGCTAGATTAGTCTCCAGTAGGCTAGGATAGGTTAGGTTACAGTAAGGTAGGATAGGCTAGAATTGGTTATGCTAGGCTAGCTAAGAGTAGGGTACCCTAGAGTAGGCTAGGGTAGGCCTAAGCTAGGCTAGGCTAGGATAGGCTAGGATAATCTATGCAAGGCTAGAGTAATGTAGGCTAGGCTAGAGTAGGTTAGGATATTATAGGCTAGGTTTGCCTAAGTTAGGCTAGAGTAGGTTGTATTACGTTAGGCTAAGAGAAGCTAGGGTAGGGTAGGCTAGGTTAGGCTAGGTTACGCTACAATAGGTTATGTTAGGCTAGCTAAGAGTAGTCTAGGCTAGGATAAAATAAGCTAAGCTAGGCTAGAGTAAGCGAGGTTAGGATAGGCTAATCTAGGTTACACTAGAGTAGTCTATGCTAGAGTAGGCAAGGCTAGAATATAGTTGGATATGCTACTATAGAGTAGGCTTGACAAGTCTAGAGTAGTTTAGGCTAAGCTAAATTATAATAGAGTAGACTATAGAAGGCTAAGATTGGCTATAATATTGTAGTTACGATAGGTAATACCAAAGTATGGTAGACTAGGCAAGGCTATAGTAGGATAAGATACACTAGAGTAGGATAAGATAGGCTAATCTAGGCTAGAGTATGTGAGGGTAGGTTAGGATAAAGCGAGCTAGGCTAAGCAGCAGTAAGCCAATATAAAAAAGAGTATGATAGGCTAGGATAGAGGAGGCTACATTATAATGGGATAGATAGTAGACTATGCTAGAGTAAGATACACTAGGCTAGGCTAGATTAGGAGAGGCTATAGTAGGTTAGGTTAGGTGAGGGTAGAGTGGGTTCAACTATACTAGTGTAGGCTAGGTTAGGTGAGGGTAGAGTGGGTTCAACTATACTAGTGTAGGCTAGGATAGGATAGGCTAGAGTAGTGTTGGAATAGGGTCTCCTACGAGCTACAAAACTGGTCCGATTTTGTATATTTTTTATTATATTTAGTCTAGCGCAGGGGTTTTAGGGTGGGTCAAAGGGTAAACCTGGGGTCCAAAAGCCATGGTTTGTGGACCGTAGGAAATATTAGGCTAGATTGTTATAAATAGCGAAACATTTTGAATTATAAGAGAGCAAGGAATATTTAATTATGCGAATTGTGGTTTATTAGGTATGTTTGGGTTTTGGGGAAGGACTCCTACTAGCTGTGTGCACGGAGATCCAGGGTCTTGTTGTGTGCAGACCCTGTTGCTATGTGCACAGGCTGGGATGGGTATTGTAAGAGGGAACTGCTGAATTGATGAGTAAGAAAGGTTGTTTGAGAACTGAATCTATGCGTACTGTTTATGTGAATCATTGATAATTGTTGTATTATGCATATTCTGTATTTAGCTATAAAAGTTCTTTGTAAGTGTTTAACTACATCTAGATCTGTTTTGTTCTGTTTTATGCAATATTGAGCTACTATCTTGGAAGTATATGATTATTGAGCACCCTAGTATAATTGACCTTGTGCACATGGTTGTGAAAAGAGACCTACAAGTCCTGCTCGGGTAGATCTGGACATCTCAAGGCAGGACGCATCTCTGCTTGCCTTACCTATCCTTTCTCATTGTGCAGAAACCTAGTTCGAGCACCCACCCATACTACTTTGGGTGAGACTTTGACCTATGAAAGTAGGTCACTACCGAAAGGGCCAATAGTATAGGGGTTTGTTGGCAAACCTTGATCTTCGAACCTGGGTCAGGACCCCTCGAGCCAAAAAATGGTTTCGTTGCCGGGACCCAAAACATTTTGAGAAAGGGATCAAGTAATGACAAGAGAGTATTGGAAGCCTAAAAGGAAGGAAATTGAGGAGTGGTTCGAAAAGCAGATCCAAGAATTTACAGTAAAATAAAATCGCAGCGCGAAGTTAACGGTGGAAAAGTGGAAAAATAGGTACATTCTTACAGAAAGCTACGAAATAGTCTTTGTGAAATTTGCAACCGAGCTTCAGGAGTGGTTGGCTAGGCTCATAGAATTCCAGAAGTGTTTGAAGGATGAACGAGTCACTTAGTGGACCCTAGAGCTGGTCCAATAGCTGGAAAGGACTGATAATAATATCACACGCATGATAGATCACTTGGTGGACAGTGTATTAGGAGGATTTGTGATAGAATTTGCCATTGATCAATGTGTCTCCTACTCTGAGGCCGATCTAAGATTATTTAAAGGGTTCCGGGGCAAGTTTCTGAAGACATTACCTTTGTTGATTAAGATATCACTATGCGAAAAGAGTATTCTGTGAAGTCATATCGACTGAATGACCTCGGATCCAGATGGGAGTGCGACGCGCAGTGGTACATACTACCAGACCAACCTTGAGGGGGGGAAATCTACCTATGACCCTCTGTGTGAGACGGATGCGCAAAGTCCCCCAGCTACATCATTGTCTAGGCTGCATAAAGGTAAGAACTTGCCCATACCTCCACCTCCACCGGACAGTGACATGGCTGCGCACCTGAAACTACCTACCTTCAAGTGGGTATGAGATGAGGATATGGACCGATTTTGGCTCATTGCATATTCTATATGGACTATGCAAAATGTGACAAACGAGACGATGAAGAGAGCACAACTTTCCCTAGCACTCGAAGATAGAGCATTAGACTAGTATATGCGACACGTCTCTCATAACGGGAGTGCATGTATTTAGGAAATTAAGGATGCTCTAAAGCAACAATTTTGAAAGCCAAATTCTTACTGTCAGTTGGTAGCATAAGTGAAGGACTTAAAGCAAGGTGCGTCTGAGTTTGTATGGGAGGCTGATCAGCGATTAAAGAGAGAAATCAGGGAAGGAGGATTTGAGTATGACGATACAAAACATAATGGTTCATCGCTATGTTGTTGCCCCACCTGCGTACACCAATGGGTCACCAAACCTTTGAATCGTAGTAAAAATTTGTGGAAGTCGCTATGAAACTAGAAGCTACACCTAGAGAAGATACTTCGTTAGGAGTACAGAAAATTCAAGAGCAACTCGGAGCTATGCACATGGAAATTCAGAGCCTGCGAAAGGAACGAGGAAAAGGAGCCAGCACAGATCTATGGTGCATACGATGTCGGGTATTTGGCCATATGAAGGATCAATGCCTGCTACTGGAATATTACATGCAGGTAGGAGTACCTAGTCCAATCCACCCAGGAGTGAGTGGGGGACCCATCCTATCATGACTAAGCTCGAGCAGACCTGTGCTATGGTGTGATGATTATCGTGTAGCAGGGCTACATGATACATACCATTGCCCTTGGCTAGGTGCATATGTAATAGAACTGAAGCAGCAGTGGTGCAAGTTCTGTCGATTGGTAGGACACGATGAGCAGAACTATCACACTTAAGACTTAATGATAAATTGGGGAAACTTGTATAGGGTACAATGAGGCCCCGCGTCACCAAGATCTCACATGCGCTTTGGTGGCTCTCTAGCAAGGGGTAGGGGAGGTCGAGGAGGGAGCGTAGGTCAAGGGTGTGGACAACTAATCTGTTATAACTGCGGGGAAATAGGACACTTTGCAAGGGACTGCCAAATCCCACTGGGAAATCCTACAAATATTGTAGACAGTGGGACCATGTGGTCAAAGATTGCCCAATATTAATAGAAAAAATGCAGGAAAAGCAGCCCACCCCTACGCAGAATGTACATAGAGTTAAATCTGAGCTAAGGAACATAGACCCAAGTGTGAAAGTCATAACACGTAGTGGGATGGTCACGCAGGTATTGAAGGAAGAGGTTGTAAGGGATCCTCTAACCTGTCAAGGAGAGTTGAACATAAAGAGGGGACAAGAGACCATGGCCCTAGCTGACCAGGACCTCGCTGAGAGAGTAGAAGCTACTGCGTAGGTACCAACACACCCCAAGACAGATGAGGGGGTTGATCCCTTTCTGTAGGCATGTTCGAAGCTACTACGTAACCCAAAGGCTATAGAGAACATTCAAGCATTAATGAATAAATATACAGTGCGACCTGATCCGACCTCCGGGACCAAGGATGTACACAAAATATACATGTATAAAAAATGCACTGGTAGAGAAATGCGACTAACTGCGCAGATTGGTGACTACGAGATGGATCAAGTTATTTTGGACCTCAGATCAGATGCGAACATGTTACCTAAGAAAACATGGTAGCGAATGGTAGAACCTAAATTGGAATCATCCACCATCCAGATACGCATGGAAAATCACCAAAAGATCATCCCTCTAGGAAGGCTGCCAAAAGTCATGGTAGATATCGTAGGAGTAAAGGTCCAAGCTGACTTTGAGGTAATAGAAATAGTGGAAGATGTGGATCCCTACCCTGCACTCGTAGTACTGGACTCGACTATAGATATGGGGGGTGTCATCAATCTCAAAAAGTGCAGCATGGTGTTTGAAAATAACGGTATGTGAGTAATAGTACCATTGGATCTCGCGGAAGGTGTGTAGTATACCGAGCCAGCATGCGAGGAGGAGGAAGTAGATCACATTTACAAGTTGACTATGCAGGATGAGGACTGGATTAACCCCATGATGGAAGGAGTGCTCTGCTGGGAAAAAGACAGTGAATGATTTTCTAACTCTCATGGGGAACTGGAGAATTACCAAGGCCGGTTGCATGAGGTTTTAGCGCTACGATGTCTTCGAGTCACAAGGAACTTCCGTTGCATCTCCGCCAAGGTAAGAGACCTACCCTACTTTTGGGACTCAGGTGACATTAAGGAATTTTTACACGCATTCGAAGCAGAAGTTCCCAAGGGATGTAGGCTAGGAGCCCTTCAGGTAGCCTTGTGCGGAGCACTTACGCATTGGTGGGATACATATGGGAAGGTATTCCTCAATTGGGAGGAATGTTGGGCTGAGCTGATCCTGCAATTTGGAGCCCTAGCCAGAAGACAGATCCAGAAGTTCCTTGGGTCAGAAGACCTACGCAGATATTTTCTTGCATGGGAAATGCAATGGGGTGATAGAACCCCAAATGAACGGGTTCACCTGTTTATCCATGACCTAGGAGTGAGTCAAGGTGTATGGCATCTAGATGCGGAGCAGCATTAGCGCACACACCATTGGGATAATTTGCGGGATGTGTTTTTGTGAACATTTAGGGTTGAAGATGGCACAGGGGCACTCGATGCAGCTCTATAGCACACGAATTCCGTAACTGAGGGAAGATCACACCTGGTCATCCCACCCGGATCAAGGGGAATGCTGGTACCACACACGGTTGAATACTCAGGTCTTAACCCGACAAAAGGAATTATTGATCCTTGAAATATCCCACCGTAGAACTAAACGAGATGTGTACAGTGGCCAAGTTGCTAGAGTGGCACCTAAATCGCATTACAACACACCTGACGTCAGCGTTACTTCGGGGTACGCGAGCAGCACAGGCCGTCATCAACAGTTAGTAAATCCATGGGAAAGCCCTTAGGTGTGAATAATGACCATCAGAACACTACACTCTGGTAAAAAGGGAACCTTACCATTACGGAAAATAGGCAGCTGGAAATCAATGTGGAAATTTATGGTGAGTTGTTATCGGTTGCTTGATGGTAAGTTTCAAGTTAGATTTACTCTACCATTGGATAGCCCCAGACATTATAAGGACAATAGGATAACTCTGCTCAGGGCTCCATATTGTCTCTGCAATCTGCCTTTGTTATTCTACTGCTTGATTTTCTGGACCTTTAGTGTTTGGGTCATACCCCATCAACCTACTTCCACTGTCTGCGAGTTTCCAAATTGGGAAGCCTATCCTTTTGCTGCTATGGCAACCCCTAACCTACCGAACATTTTGGCACCTACGAGTCCAACGCCTACAGACATTGTGTTGAGAGGGTCTGGGGATGTCGAGATTGATAATATGATTGCTCTTTGGCTCCCTGCAGGGAAAATTGACTTTGAACCCTATGCAAAATGGTGCCAAGGCTACACGACGGAGGTTCCCAACCTTTCCAACCCTGGAATGCTCGTAGGCCCCAATCGGATGGCATCTAAAGATGCCACGAAGGATGATATGCAATTTCCGCAACTCGTTATAAGAACTCATGCAGTTGAGTCACAACTAGTCCTATCCATGAAAGGGATCACTAACAAGGATACTCCACCCCCCCAGGTGACAAAGTAGTATATGGATACACTGTAACTTCTCCGCAGTTCCAGACTACCTACCAGCGAAAGGCATAATTTTTCGCTACCTCGCACTATCTTGGTCGGTGACCACCTCCTGACAGCTACAGAAATACAAGTAGACCTGGCGCAGCTACCCTACAAGGCGTTACAAGATTTAAACACCATTATGCTGCAATAAATCCATCATCATGACCGGACTGCACAGTAGAATTTAGAAATAGTGGTTCACCAGCTCGACACAGAGCTCCTTGATAAAATCCTGCCATTAGTTCCATCCCAGGCTACCATAGAAGGCTTGGTTGTAGCACTCAAGGCATCCCAAACTAAAGTCCAAACCCTTAAGACCCGAAAGGCCCTCCAATTCACTGCGTGTCAGGCCCAAGCACAACCTACCTTAACCCCGGAGGTACAAGCACAACGGGTTGTGTTGATAATAGAAGCAACGAATATTATTAAAGGATAGCTTACTCTGGGTACTCAGTTGCTCAAGGCATCCATGAAGCTCTAGACAACGGTCCAGTTAAACCCAATGCTTCAGCGTGTCAAGGACGACTTACGACAGAAGGAAGATGATTTCGATTAGATCGAAGCTATATTTCCCTCCCTCGTCCCTGCGCAGCATCTGGCACTCTTGAAAACTAGCAACGCCTTCATAGACACAATTTCGGATCTCTGACATGCCAAGCATGTCATTAGAAAGCGCTTGAAGCCATGGGGCAATGCCACCTTCAAGATATCTCAGGGTGTTCATAATGCCATCGCGCGACTCAACCAGATATTGGATCAGGTTACCACAGCTCCTAAAGGCCCTACCTCCCTGAAGCTTGTCGATATCACACAAAGTGCTACTGCCCAAAGTCAAGAAGTGTTAACTCCACTAATCGTCGCCTTCAATGCCTTGCGTGCATAGATAGATATTGCACCACCATAGTGACTTAGGACGAGTCACAAGATTATGTTGGGGGACTGCTGGAACAGGGTCTCCTACAAGCTGTGAAAATGGTCTGATTTTGTATATTTTTTATTATATTTAGTCTAGCGTAGGGGTTTTGGGGTGGGTCAAAGCCCCAAAAGCATTGTAATGGGTGAAAGGGTAAACCTGGGGTCCGAAAACCAAAGTTTGTAGACCGTAGGAAAGATTAGGATAGATTGTTATAAATAGGGGAATATTTGAATTATAAGAGAAAAAGGAAAAGTTATTGATGCAAATTGTGGTTTATTAGGTCTGTTTTGGTTTTGGGGAAGGACTCCTACTGGCTGTGTGCGTGGATATCCAAAGTCCTACTGCGTGCGGACCCTGCTACTATGTGCGCAGACTAGGATGGGTATTGTAAGAGGGAACTAATGAATTGATGAATAAGAAAGGTTGTTTGAGAACTAAATCTATGCATACTGTTTATGTGAATCATTGATAATTGTTGTATTATGCGTATTCTGTATTTAGCTGTGAAAAATTCTGTGTAAGTGTTTTATTGCATCTAGATCTGTTTTGTTCCATTTTATGCAATATTGAGCTACTATCTTGGAATTATATGATTATTGAGCACCCTAGTATAATTGACCTTGCACACGTGGATGTGAAAAGAGACCTATAAGTCCTTCTCAGGTAGATCTGGACATATCGAGGCAAGATGCAGCTCTGCTTGCCTTACCTATCCTTTCTTAGGGTGCGGAAAACTGGTTCCAACACCCACCCATACTACTTCGGGTGAGACTTTGACCTATGCAAGTAGGTCACTACCAAAAGGGCCAATAGTATAAGGGTTTGTTGGAAAACCTTGATCTCCAAACCTAGGTCAAGACCCCTCGAGCCAAAAAGTAGGATAGGATAGACTAGGCTATAGTAAGGTAGGTTATGCTTGGCTAGGTGAAGCTAAGTTAAAGTAGGCCACATAAGGCTAACATATGCTAGAGTAGGTTAGGGTAGGCTAATATTGGGTAGATTAGGCTAGTGTAGGCTACGATAGAAAAGAATACATCAGTAGTTTAGGCTAGACTATGAAACACTAGTATAGGTTAGGTTACGTTAGGCTAGCTTATGCTAGTTAGGCTAGAATACGATATATTACGCTAGGCTATGCTAGGCTAAGTTAGGATAAAGTAGGCTAGGTTAAGGAAGGATAGAGTAGGCTAGGCTAAAGTGATGAAAGCTAGGAAATAATAGGATAGGATAATCATCACTAAGTTAGGATAAGCTAGAGTAGGATACACTATACTATGCTACACTAGAGTATGCTAGGCTATGTTGGTGCGACTAGGCTATAGTAGGCAAGTCTCGGCTAGGTTAGAGTAGTCTAGCCTAGGCTAGTGTAAGCTAGGCTAACTAATAGTAGGCTAGGCTTTAGTATTTTATGATAAAGTACCTTACACAAGGCTACATTAGGGAAGACTAGGCTAGGATATGCAAGATTAGGCTTAAGTAGCTTAGGCAAGGCTTAGATAGAGTACAATACACTAGAGTAGGCTATACTAGAGTATGATGGGCTAAAGTAGGCTAAAGTAGGATACACTAGGTCACATTATATAAGGTTAGGCTAGTTTATTCTAGGATAGAGTAGGTTAGGCTTGTCTATTCTAGGCTAGAGTAGTCTAGGGTAGAGTAGATTAGGCTAGAGTATGCTAGACTAGAGTAGGCAAGGCTAAGATACGTTAGCTTAGAGCACACAAGGATAGGCTAGATTATACCAAGCTAGGCTACACTAGTCTAGGATCGAGTAATATATTCTCGAATAGGTGATGATGGAGTATGTAAAATGTGGGGTACATTAGGATAAGATAGGATAAAGTAGGGTAGGCTAGGCAAGAGTAGGCTATCCTAAAGAAGGCTAGAGAAGGCTATAATAGGCAAGAGTAGGCTAGACTAAGCTAGGCTGGAGTAGGTTAGGTTAGGCTAGGGTATATTAGGCTATGTTAGGCTAAGCTAGACTAGAGTACACTATGCTAGGCAAAGCTAGCCTAGAGTAGACTTTGCTAGGCTAAGCTAGGCTAGAGTAAACTACACTACGATACACTAGGCTGTGTTAGGATAAGATATGATACAATAGGGTAGGGTAGGTTAGGAAAGAGTAGGTTAGGATAGGAAAGAGTAGGCTAGTTGATGCAAGGCTAGAGTAGGTTAGGTTATTTAAGGGTGGGCTAGGCTATGTTAGGCTCTAGTAGGCTAGGATAGGCCAGATTATAGTAGGCTATACTAAGCTTGAGTAGGCTAGTTAAGAGTAGGTTATGCTAGGCTAGGCTAGAGTAAGATAGGCTATTATACAATAGCCTAGAATATATTTCAGTAAACTAATATGGAGTAGGTTGGACTATATTATCATAGGCTAGAGTAAGTAATGCTAGATGAAAGTAGGCTAGGCCAGAGTAGGCTGTGCTAGGATAGCATATAGGAGGCTAGGATAATCTATTGAAATCTAGGCTACAGTAGGTTATAGTAGGATACTCTATCCTATAATAGCTTAGGCTTGGGTAGAGCAAGGTAGTAGTACACTAGGTTGGGCTAGATTAGCCTAGGATAGAGTAGGATAGGCTAGGATAAAGTAGGTTAAACTAGACTAGAGTAAGTTAGTTTAGAGGATGGTATTATATGTTAAAATAGGTCAAGATATGTTACGCGAGGTTAGAATACACTATGTTAGGCTACGTTAGGATAAGCTACGTTAAAATTTTTAACTCTATATCATTTGGAGTTTATATTGCCTTGGTTTCCGCCATAGTCACCAAGCTCAAACTAGAAGTTTGAAAGAGGACCATCAACTTCCACTATGGTATATATTTGATGCCTTCACTAGTATTTTAATGCAAATTAATGTAATAGTTAAGTACATAGTTGCAAGCATTTTTTTAGGGTTAATTACTTTTTTGTTTCTCATGTTGACTATATTTTCCAGATTTTTATACTTATTCCTCGCCCTATTCGTTAGTTGTGTTCTCCACGTGCGATTAAATCCTTTTATTTCACAATCTCAGACCTTAATCATACTCAAAAAATTTGTGCAAATTCACTGATATTTCAATAATAACCCTCAAATTAAAAATAATTTCTTCGATTAATGGATCCCTAAATTTTTGAAATTTCACTTCACTTTTGAATTTTCAATGTCATGGTATATTACAATTACCCTCATTGAAATAATCAAATGGAAAAATTCTGGAGGGCATAAATGAACATTTCTCAAAAACTTCCTTTGCTTTAAAATTTGAAATTTTCATTTACTCTCTCATGATATTTACTCTTCTCATAGATAAGAATGATACTTTTTCTCTGATTACTCATGCATCCATTTCCATTGCAAATTTCTTAAAGTTAAACTCATGTTTCCCACCTCAACACACTGAGGGTCGAACCTTGTTTTGTGAAAATAATTCTCGAAAAGATTATATATATATCTGTGTGTGTGTGTGTGTGTGTGTGTGATAGAGAAAAATAATGATAGGACAAACCCTTTGAATTGACTATTAAATCTCGATTTTGTGGTGTCTTGTTAGTGAAAATATTTATTTATCGAAATACAACAGAATGAAATACCTGTGAAGAGGAATCAACCCATTTTCAAAAAGGAATATATGTAAAAAATTCAAATGTATCAAGGATTCATATAATTTTAGGGTCTGATTTTGTAGCCTCTCGAATTTCATTTCCTTGTTAACTTTCATCGCCTTCCATACTATCATTCCTATTACATTAGCCCAGTTTATTTCAGATGAAAATATTTTTATTCCTATTAATGCATGATAGTTGTTGTAATTCTAAGGGGAATTAGGGTAATGTTTCAAATTAACAAATTTATGCTAGATGTTATTAAAATTTGGTTGAATTGCAGAGATGATTTCGAAGTGTTTATTTCAAGGAAATACCCAACTTGGATGGGGAAATAAACAACCTAGCTTGTGGGATACAAGGAGGAATAATAAAATTCACTTCTTAACACATTTTAATGAAGATTTTGATGAGTTTCACCAATTATATACCCAAGGCCACCTATATATCGAATATCCTAATGTTTCTTATTTTCCTCTTATATATCAAAATAGTACCATTCCATATCTTACGACTCATTCTGACATAAATGAAATTCCTAAGCCGGAGCCTCAAAATAATGCTTGGACTCGCATCCTTACTTACCTTCATATTGGTAGTTTATCTTGGGAAACTAACCGCATGACCATTCATCATGATTATATTCATTATCATTCCCTTGCCATTCACACATCTTCTTCACCTTCTGGGGAATTTGATCCTTAATTGAATTCTAAAAAAACATCTTACTCCATTGCAAATCCTCCTGTTATGTTAGGTCCCTATAATACTAGTGTAGCCCCCTTATTATTATTGTTAGTGTACATCCCACTCATTATTATTGTGGTGCCCATGTAGTGCCCATAATATTATTGTTGTGCCCCATAGAAGCCAATTATTTTTATTTTTTTTCCCTTACATTAATATTCTTATGTAAGCTTTGATTATATTGTGACCCCTTA
Organism: Pinus albicaulis; assembly: GCA_034641835.2. NCBI lineage: Eukaryota > Viridiplantae > Streptophyta > Pinopsida > Pinales > Pinaceae > Pinus > Pinus albicaulis. The sequence goes on along the minus strand of CM076577.1, from coordinate 1,054,414,854 downwards.
GACTCCTATATATACAAAGGAGGTCTTGTAATTTTTATCATACAAGAATTTTTCATTTATGTAATGTAAAGTAGGTTTCCCCTATTTGTGCAATTTTATCGCTCTTAAAACCAGTGAAATATAACCATTAATTAACAACCAGGTTAGGTATTTTTGTTTGAATGGTGTTTGAACTATATGTGCTGATACATGAACAACCAGAGTAAAATGTAAAAAAAAATTGAACACACTTGAAAGATTTTAAATCATTCTTGAAGAAATGATATTCACACTTGACAAATTAAAAATGCACTGTAAGAATGAAACTTACTCAACAAAGAAAGAATCCACACTTCATAAACTTCAAAATAGGAAGAGGCGTGTCATGCATCATTAACTAGATTGCAAAAATAATTGAATATTATATATCTGACCAACTACCCATTGTAACGACATATAATGAATCTGAAAACAAAAGTGTGTATGTTTTAAAATGTCTGCAACAACAATAATATATCAACACCAACATATGTAAAGAAATAAAATAACCTACTAATATTGAAATCCTCTCTAAAGAGGAGGGTCCTTCCTCCTTAACAGTGTGCGGGGATGGAACGAAAGCTAGTTAAATATTCAACACAAAATTAATTCATAAAATCATCACCAAATACATATGTATTAAAGTAATTGAAAGATAGAGTATCAAAATTTTGGAACTATTCGTGTGTTTTGGTCCCCTTCTTATGATACGAAGCCTTTTTATAGTCTTTTACAAGCCCCAAAATTAGGGAATGAATCAATCATGAGAATTTTGTGATTCTCGTGTTGATCAAATTAAAATAGAATATAAATTGTTTCAAATTGTTTTCGATTAAAAGAGCTATTACGGTTACACCATCCTTGCAATCATAACTTCTCATATCTTTCTTCAACTGACCACATAAAGTTACGTCTCATGGTATTCAATAACTATATTCAGAATAAAATCCATGGTCTTTGACATTTTGTGGTGTAGCAGCAATTTTAGGATGTAACAACAAAATTAGGGTGTAACAACAAACTTGGGGTGTAAGAGCAAGTGACAAAAAAAATTGTTTACCCATGGCATTTAGTAATTACAGTAACACCTAAAATAAAAACATCCAAAAGATCTCTTCCAAAGTGGCCCTCGTTATTCATTCAAAAAATACACTATTTCACTCAATATTTAACAGAAAATGGCATCATAATATGTCAAAGAGAAGATTTATTCTTTAACTAGGAAGAGAACCATTCTTTCAAGGAATTTATAGATTTCATGAAGGGAAATGTCCAAAAATAAGGAAAAAGGTGCCTTAAATATCCTTCAATATTGTACCCAACATCTCCCCCCAACTGAAGCCATTGCATATCTGCATGCAGATTCTTCAGAATGTTTAGATTCCCTATTCATGGCAACACCAATATGCTTCTGATGTAACTCTATAAAATCATATGCACCAGTAGTTTCCTCCTCAATTGGCATGTATCCTTGAGTAAACATAAGCTACTACGTCAAGGATTATTTCTCATATCTACTCAACTAGAAGTGGGAATGGAAGTCCTCAACTAGAAGCCAAATCAAAGGAAACTTGAATTTGAGTCCTATCCCTATCTAGAAAGCTCCCATTTTTTTCATAATTCAGGAATACTAAGGGACTCGAGTAACAACAATCACAAAATTGGAGAACCCAAAAGGATCCCTTACTTGTAGTCTTTCACTTCTAGCTTTTGTTCATTTCAAACATCTGACTAAAGCTTTACTTTTCAGTTGTGTAAATATATTAAGGAAAAACCCAAGAATTTTCTCCTATAGTGGCCTAATTTTTCTTCCATGTTAGGGGTACTAAGAAGCTTTATAAATTCACGCCTCATCTGAGTATCCATACCAGGTTCTGGCCTTACCCACAATGTTTCCTTCTCTTCATTTGCAACAGATGATTTCATTGCAATATGTCAATCACTTGGTTTATCATAAAAGATATGAAAGCATGTAACTTCAAATCTGTCACGTAGGAGAAAATGATTACAACCATTTGCAAAAAAGCACGCTTATAAAATATATTATGTAAGAAAAGTTCACATATGAAGCTCTATCCATCAAAGTCGCATGATTGTTGGTGAGGTAAATCCCCTCTGCGGACAGAGGCAATCACACTAGCCCTAGAGTGGTCCTAGCCACAAACGAGACAAGCTATAATATCGATTCCTAGTTAACGAATGGATGGAGATTCGATAGATGACTTATCGGAGGTCCTACACTATTGTTGTCGTCGGAAAGAGTGGCTGCCTCTCACTCCTAGTTTTAAAGATCATGATCCGATCATTATCACGCTGGGATGCCTGCCCACACACAAGAAACAATGATGATATACAACGTACTATTTCACATTCATAACTATCAGTCAGCTGAAGAAGAATAAATCAATTGCATCAGACAAACCTAACACAATGATGGAACCAATACCATAGTCAAGTATATTAATGAAGGAAAGGAAGAGTACAACCAAACTTCGACATTGCGGTCTCCTCCAACAAGGTTCCAGTGGAGCACGTCTCATAAAGGCTCATCGGTAATTCGTACGGGGCTCTCTCTACGGAATTTTACTTGGTTCTACCTTCTCAATATCAATTACTCAGCTATAGTATCTCTTCTCCAATTTTAGCTTCTTGGCTAAATGATCAACTAGCTTTCCTAAAGGGAGAAGGCCTATTTATATAGAGGGAGAGGGAGAGGTTAGGATCCCTATAATCATGGAAGGGAGACCTATCTTCAAGGAGTGTTCCACGGGAGGAGGAAACCACTACCTAAAGAGGGATATCCGTGGCTCATCAACTTAACCACTTCCTGTGACTCATCCATGAGGTGGTTAGAAGAAAACTTCTGCCTCTATTTGTTACAAAAAATTACTAAAATAGCTGACACGTGCACAACATTGATAAAAAGCACCAGCTAGTGCGGGTTCTAGTGTAAATCCTTCACATTGGCATGAGGGATGAACTAGATACCCGCACCAAGGCCAAAACACAGGTTTTTATGGGCTTTTTGAGGAAATGTTCAACAGGAAAAATGATGTCCTTATGCAGAAGGATGCAAAGAAGGTGTTTGCAGAGTATGAAACTGCTCACAGGTCACAGGAAAGACCCTCAAATATGTGGGGAAAGGGATTGCGGGGATGGTGACAAAATTATGTGTAACAAATGCCCCCTAAAGCATGAGGTCCGAGAGAGAGAGAGGGGTGAAATGCTTTATGAGAACGCGTTCAACCCAAACGTTGTTGTCAGAAAACCTACAAGTACGAATACAAATGATACATCTGATACATGAAATGTGGCATGGGCATAGCCATCCATAATAGAGTATAGAAATAGTGAGATCTGAGGTATGGACACATCCATCCAACATTATGGATCAACAAACGAACTCAGGTATGGTCGTAGCCATCCAATCGGAAGAGCCATATAATAAGTCATAGTAATCCACAAAGAAGCCGTAGTGTGGATTTCATCAGACAAAACCCAGGGTCTTGCACTCCATCTCGACCTGAAAAAAGTACAAATTCAAGCATGCAAATATGTGAGTTGAAGTTGAACATGCAAGAAAATCGTTCGATTCCCAGTGAATGACGAAAGTTGTTAATAGACGTGAGAGAAACCACCAATGATGAAAATGGATCTCAAGGTACAAAAGGTGCAATCCAAAAAATGTGAACAGTGATATAACGTTGAACACCCGCAGAGTCAGTCGATCAAAGGCCAATGATGTGGACCTTGCATCGAATGCAAAGAACCTGCCATTGAGGCACGCAAGATCCAAGGTACCTGAAGGGATTCTCTAGATCAGCTTCCTGGGTAATGAGCTGGAGTCGACAGGAAGTGACCTTGATCGAAGGTGGGCCATAATTTTTCCCACATCATCGACACGAGACAGAGTAATATGATGTCTTTGAATCAAGACCAACAGAGAATCAGAGGAAGGTTGAAATTTTCAGAGGAAAACTTTTCTTGAACATATCAGCGGCACGACACTGGATTTGGCAGTATTTGACATCAAGGGATATGAGGTCATGGTGACATGGAAAAGGGTAGATGAGCATTCAAAAGAGATTACCCAAACCCACAGAGGAAAACAAATAACGAGATGAGATCTCCCCAACCCGACACGAATGCAGACAGGTGCCATGTTCAAGAGAAGTATACTGCCAACACGACTACAATATGGTTCCATTTTCCCCCACCATTTCTAGTGAGTACCCCAATTATTTTTGAAAAACAAGCTTGAAGGGGAAAGCACAAGCTCTCGATGTAAGTTTTTCCTTCATACAAATCCAACCTAGTACATTTTACGAGTCCTAGGAAGAAGGAACTCGAGTAACGTCATAACGATGGAGTCCGATGTCATCAGTTTTAACGAGTATGACGAAGGGAGAACTTGACATATTTTCATGTTTAGAGAGTTTGAAAATAAAGTGGAAAAGAAAAATCCAATAGTCCCTTTTCGTAAATAGTCTCACAGATCCGAAAAGGTTGAAAACCATGTCTGAGAGAACCTTTAAGTTGCGACAGGCTAAAGTATTCCTTTTTCGTAAATAATCTATTCCAACCCGAAAAAGGGGTAAACATATACTGGGTAGATATCATTTCATAGCCAATTTAATGAGTTCAAAATGATAAGAGACTTGGCAATCTTTTCAGTTTTAGAAAGTCATAAAAGAGCTGAAAGGTGACTCTAGTACTGAATTTTTCATGTTTTTACTGAGTCCGAAAAAGTATAAAATACAACTCCTTTCTTCGTCATAACCATGTGAAAACCTTTCTGCACAAAAAGATGCATGTAAAATGTATTCCTTGAAAATAATATGATAAAATAATCAACAAATATATTTTAAAACCTAATTTAAGATTTTGAAAATTTATAAAAGACCATAAGTGGTGTTGTAGCTCCTAGAGACAGCCTTAAGTTGTATAAAGACCAGTGCCTAGGACATCTTAAATGCAAGGACAATATGAATCAACTGATTGCAATTGACAATTTTAGGCTCTCATGCTATTATCACTCAGATGAATGGTTTTAATCAAGGTGGAACCAAGATCCCAAAGTTAAACAAAAAAATTAGGAAAACTGCAGAAACTGAGTACAAATTGCAATAAGTAAATGCATCAGATAGCTTTAAAATAGAATGTTGTAAAGGGGGCCGACTTCTAAAATGAACACATAAATATAAAAATCCCATAAATGACTGTGAAAGAAGACGGATTAAGATACCAACTATAACCAGCTTATTCAAAGATAAGAATCCATATATACTGGGCCTATTTAGAGATAAGAATCCATATATCTGGACAAGTTCAAAGATAAGAATCCATTGTAGTTAATATCGGAAGAAAGGTGTTAGAGATGGAAAATGAAACAAAGTATCATGCGTGAGCCATATTTAAAGCGCTATGTATGAGTAAATATGAGTATCTTTAATGATAAATTCACATTTAAACATGGGAGCACTCGCATTCAAGAACATTATATACAAGAAATGTTGAGAGATACGAAATGAACATTTGTATTAAAAAACATAGAGAAGGGTTGCAAACTGTGAATCACCCAGAACGGAATCCCCAATTCCAACAAAACTTCTTATTACTGAATCCCTATGGGAAATTCAAACATCTATTATCAAAGTTCATACAAAATACATACAGAACACTCGAACTAGTAAGTCCTTTGGAAAATCTAGAACCGTTTTTTAGCGTTTTCTTCTTGTTTTTATAACCTATGATTCCTGTGCGTGAAAAGATATTTTGGGAAAATATCTTCCTCGCGTGCTTGTATGTTTTTTCAGGTCTAAATCAAAACATAAATGATTATGAGGTAAAACTGCCTCTCATCATCTTACAACGCAGGCCTAAAGTTGTTTCCAACTTAAAGGTAAACAATTTACTGAACTGAAAGTGAAAATTGCATGAGTGAAATAAGGATTTCACTCGAAATGAAAAAATGAAGAGAAAATAAGGTAAAAGGGCCACACAGGCCCAATCGTGAATGATCATTGCTATTTTATGAGGCAAAGCCCCTGCTGCTACTAGCGAAGACAATACCATTATTCGTGGGATGAACTGGCCTTCTGTGTTGGAGACTGTGGTACTGCTAGTAATGGATGAGTTTTCCTTCTACGCTCGAGGTTCCTGTAGAGTGGCCAGTGGTCATGATCCATTTATTTGGAAGTGAAATTGAACTTCTGCATCTTTTTCTCTGTTTCTTGGGCGTGGAGGATCATCACCCTCAGCTTTCAGCCACTGTGATTGGCTATCATATGGCTTGTGTATTTAAAAGGCCATGAAAAACCTGCACAAACAGCAAACCAATTAAATGAATCCTGTGATGAGGGGTAGATTGCTTCAGATGGCTCAATGAGGGGTTATGGAGTGATGCAGAGGAGTTTCGAATGCAGCGATGAAAGGTAAAACCGTAGCAGAGGAAAAACTAGGGTTTAAAACAAAATATGGCGCGGAAATATGATGGGCGATTTCGTGGAAAAATGCGAGTGATTTTTGTGTGGGCGGAAGGTGGTAAGTGGTATCAGGGTGGAGGCACACGATACGTGTAAGGGAGCGACGCATGTCCACACAAAAAATGCTTCGCGTCAGAGTTTCAAGTTGGGGAGATACCGTGAAATGAATGCGAAAATGAACAGGAGCTGTCCGATCTGGGCAATCCAAATCAATGGCTGCAAATTCACGCGATGGACGTACTTGCATGGTCGGGTGGGATAGGAAATGACATTGGCATTTTTTTCATGTAGCAGGATGATTAGTTGCGGGGTTATAGAAGTGAGAGAGATGTGGGCCGTTGGATGAGGAAGATAGATGTTCCAGATCAGAGCGGGGAATGCAATAATGGATGGGTGATCTGGAAATTTGTGAAGGTGCGATGCAGCGAGGACCGTTGGATCATGAGGGATATCAATGGTGGAGATTGACTGCGGGGGTGCTTGTTGGTACGGACGGGTCTGTGGGCTGGGTGCCCCCGCAGTGAATGTGGACCATTAGATGAAGATCTTCCGCAGTCAAAGGAGTCAACTGTGGGGGTAGTTGAAGTGTTAACCCATGCACTAAAAGTGCTTTTGGGTAAAGAGAAAGACTGGTGGTGACCGTTGGATCGGGCTCGATCAATGGCAGAGATCACTTGGGGAAACGTGAGCGGGGTGAAAGGCAAAGGTGCACTGGCCATTGGATCGGGATGATCAACGGTCGAGAATGCATTGTAGAATCGCAGAAGGGCATGAATGGTGTGAGGGGAGGGGTGAACCGCGATGTGGCGATGAAACGATGACCGTTTGATCTGGAGGATCGATGGTCCAGATCATATCGTGGGGGACAACAAATGGATGAATGGGATAGAGGACAGCGATATGTCGATGGAGCGAGAGTCATTGGATCGGGGACGAGATCGATGATGGAGATTATATCGGAACGAGAACTTTGAATGAAGAAATTTTCGATGTGCGATGGATGGGCGATGTGCGATAAGCAATGATCGTTAGATCTGCGGAGATCAATGGTTGGGATTGCATTGGGGTTTCGCACATCAACCAAAAAATATAAAAGGCGGATGGAAACATGGAAGAGCGATATGCGATGTGTGATGCATAGGTGAAGCGCGATGGAGCAATGACCGTTGGATCTGGGAGGAGATCAATAGTCGCGATTGTATCGACATTTCGCACATCGGTAGAGAAGTACATAGTGAAAATGGATTGGATTTGGGAATCAGCGAGGTCTGATGGCCGAAGGGGGCTTAAGGACTTTTAGCTGTTGGACATGGAGTGGGGTCATATGAGAAATGGGGGCTAAGGGCTTAAGCCAAAAAGCGCTTAGAGGCCCGATATGCTAAAAAGAGAATTTTTAAAGAAGAAAGGTGGATTTTTTCCTTTTCAAGGGTTCCGATAGATGAAAAAGGGGCCGTGATACTCTATATAGTCCTTGTTGTATTTGCTTTGCAGAATGAAGCTCCTGATCATTAGACTTCCCAGCTCGATGAGGGATGTCATAACAACATTGGCTCCACTTGGGGATGACCCATTTTTCCTCGAACACGTTGAGAATTCCGTAGACCATCTGTTAGCCATCTTCTTGTGAACATAGTCCCTTGATGCCTTCTCTTTTTCCTTCATGGCAAATAAAAAAAACAAACATCATAATAAAAGCAACTGAATAATGTACAATATCATACAGAAGACCTTTTGGTCTCAATCAATACTTGAAAAAGGGTTTTAAGAATTTCCCATTCACAGGGGCTTTGAGAAGATCACCCTACAAATTTTCCAATCTAAAAGTGTTTTTTTCTCCTTCTTCAACAATTTTGAAAGGTTCAAACCATAGAGGATCGAAATTTCCATGATTTCCTTTTTTAACCCTTCTTATATCCCATCTTAGCACCAAATCTATGACCTGCATCTATTTACCTTTAGCATGTTGATCGAACAGGTCTTTCATTTTCTGTACTTAGTCAACCTCTAATTTACTTGACTTCAAGTCTCCTCTAGCTCTACTAACTGGTGCATCCTTCTAGTAATATCGTTTGGTTCCTCTTGAAAATCCTGCATGAACCTATCCATAGGTAAGGGCAATTGTATCAGGAAAACTGCTGCTCTACCATAGACTAGTTCATATGGGGATTTTCCTATTGACCTCTTACTAGAGATTTTGTTTGCCCATAGCATGAACTTGAGCTGAGAATCCCAATTCTTCTGGTTTTCATTTATGGAATTTTTCAGTGCCCTCACCAAGGTTTTGATTGAGGATTCTACCAATCCATTCCCCTGTGGATAATATGCAGTAGAGTGCCCTAATAAAATATTTTATTGTTGGCAAAAATTGACAAATTTGACAGATTTAAAAGCCTGAGCATTATCTATGACAATCTTAGTAGGACAGCCAAACCTTGAGATAATGTTATCTTCCACAAAATTGATCACCACTGTGTCTATAGAATTCCTTGCTAGCACAGCCTCTACCTATTTAGTGATGTAATCGGTGGCTATTAGTATCCACTTGTGTTTCCCACATGAGGCAGGATGAATCTCGTCGATGAAATAAATTCCCCACTACTGGAAAGGTTCTTCTATGTGCACCCAGATCATAGGAAAAGGTGCGAACTTCTACCTTTCAAAAATTTCTGACATTTTTCATAGGCCCTTACCTAATCATAAACATCCTCGAAAATTTTTGGCCAGAAAAATTCTGCTTTCAGAATCTTGTGTGTCGTGGCCCTCCAGCTGTAGTGGCCACCATAGATGCCCTCATGGAATTCTTCCATCACTTCTTCTACTTCATTTTCTGTGAGACATAAAAGTAGTATGCCTGATGGGTCTTTCCATTATAAACGTCCATTTTCTACGATGAGCTTCTGAGATTTTAGCCTCAGCGTTCTATACTTTGTCTTGTCGCAACTTGGAGGACATCTAAGAGTCAAGAGGTACTCTATAATTTATTTGTACCATGGACTGAGAAGGTACTTCATATGGGTCTTTTGTGTAGCGGTTTCTATTCCACACTGCTCATCTGCTCTTTCAAGATCTTCATTGGCCACCATAGAAAAATTTATCCCCAAAGCCTGGAAATTTGATTCAAAAAGGATCTTGGCTAATCCATGTCCCTTTATTAGATTAGTGGGGTGTATTTCCAACTCATACTCCTATATCTTGGCTATCCATTTGCCTCTCTTTCCTTCACTATATCCCTGAATCAATATGTCTTTTACAGCCGCTATGGGTACAAATGCAGTTATGGCTGACTGCAGCACATACATCCGGAAGGCCTTTAGGGATTTGACCAGGGCATAAGCTTGTTTCTCCAGGATGTTATATTTTAGTTCAACATTGTGAAGCACTTGGCTGAAGAAGGTGATAGGTTGCTCATAACCTTCCTCATTCTTTTGCAATAATATAGCTGCGACGATGTGGGGGGATGCAAATGAAAATATCATGAAAGGTTTTGCATAATCAGGTTCGGCCAACACTGGGGCTTCTACAAAAGAATTTTTAATTTTGTTAAAAGATTCCCGTGACTCAATAGTCCATTTTACTTCTTTATCCTTCTTCAACATCTCATTTATGTACCAGACTATCTCTTCATAGTTCGTTATGACTCTTCTTAGGAAGTCGATACGTCCAATAAAAATACGTATAAGAAAAACTTGGACCTCTTTCTTGTTTCTGGGTAGGGATATAACATTCATGACTTCTACCCTTTTTGGGTTAATATTTACCCTTGCCTTTGTTACAATATTCCCCAATAGTTTACCCTCTTCTAAAGCAAACATATATTTTTGAGGGTTTAAAGACAATCCATACCTGTGGCACTTGTCAAAGGTTCTACGCAAATGCTCCATATGTTCAGCATCATCCTTTGAGAAGAATGTGATGTCGTCCAGGTATACCACCAAAAATTTGTCTTTTTCCCCCACAAAAGCAATGTCCATGGCCCTTTGAAGTGTAGCCCCCACATTTATCAATCTAAACAGCATTCTAGCATACATAAACGTTCCCTAAGGAGTAGTGAATGTGGTTTTCTTTTGGTCCTCCGGAAGCACTACTACTTGATTATACCCAGAAAATCCATCCATCATAGACGTTCATGAAGATCCTACCACCTTCTGCAATATATGGTCCATCTTAGGCAGCGGATAATTTTCTTTCAGAGATGCTCTGTTCAAGTTCCGAAAGTTAACACACAATATTATTTCCCCGTTCTTCTTTCGGACTGGGACCAAGTTGGCCACCCATTCAGAATATCTTAATGGCACAATAATCTTAGCCTTCAATATTTTCTTGATTTCCTTTTCTATGGAAGGAAGGAGTAGAGGATTAATCTGTCTTAATTTTTGTTTGTGTGGCTTAGCATCTCCTTTTAATGGAATCTTGTGCTGGATAATGCTAATATCAAAGGTCTTCAAATATTGAGAGGACCAGGAAAAGACATTTTTATATGTCTGAAATAGCTTCCGATATTTCTCCTTGTATTCTTCGGGTACCTTATTAGACAATTTCACAATATTTGGATCGGCCTTCGTGCCAAGGTTCAGGTCATCTACCTGATTTTCTTCAACAACCTTACTTGGCCGGATTGGGACATCATTCTTATCAAATAGTCTCTCCAGAGGGACCAGTCCTCTGGGTATTCCATTTCCTTTGAGATGTAGCAGCTTGTGCCCAGCCATGGTATTCTTCCATTTATTCTGAGGAATTTCTTCAGTCTCTTCCTCGCCAACATCTATGTCCATATTGGAGAATTCCCCAACAGTCTCCATGAATCTTTTTACTTGCTCTTCATATTCAAACACCTGCCAGTGTTTGACATTGTCAGGGATGGAGTGACGGTAACGAACCTCTATTTCATACCTCAGGAGGGGGTTCTGAGGTGGATGAAAAATGCTTGTAGCTACTACAAGAAAGTCTACCATTCGGTTCTGGTCTCTTGGCATGAATTGAATATTAAATGCTAAGAAGAAATTCTCTACCAAGTCCCATACCTCATTTCTGTAAGCATTCAGTCTTGGGTGCGTAGCTTGACATTGATTTCTTACTTTTATCACCACCAGTTCTGAATCTCCCAGAACCTTCAAACTCTGAATATTCATATTATTTTTTGTTTTTAGACCCAGGAGAAATGCTTCATATTCAGCCACATTTTTCGTGGCTTCATACTCCAATTTGAAAGATAATGGGACCAGTTACCCAATAGGGGAGATGAGGAGAATCCCAGCTCCATTTCCTTCCTTTGAGTTGGCTCCATCAAAGTGAAAGGTCCAAACCCCACCTTCTTCATTACTTGAAGACTGCTCGGTCTTTACTTGACAGAAATATGGCTCCTGCAAGTAATATTAGTCTTCTTCAAGCATTAGACAAGAAAACTCACCCTCTTTGTTGTACACTGGTGAATTTACTGAATTATCAGCTTTAGTGACCATCTTCACAAACCTTGTTTCCCAATATAATCTTATTTCCTAGCCTCCAAACATAGGGATGGTCGCATAGGTTAGGTCTAGCTTTATAGATTGTCCAGTTTTTGTACCCCGTGATCTTGATAACAGCATCCCAAATCGAGCTGGGATGTCGGCCACTACTAGGTCCATCACCACGCTCTCAGCTGGGATTTGGGCTAGATTTACCACCAAATCTTTGATCATCCCTAGGAATTTGACTCTCTTAGAATCAAAATAGTAGAGATATTTATATTGGTGAGTGATCTGCAACCCAATTGCTCCATCTCCGACAAAGGTAACAGGTTATGAGATGCCCCGGAATCTAGCATACAGTTGTGCAACAAGAAATCATGAATTACTAAAGAGACATAGAAGGGAGGAGTTGAAGCATTTAACTCCTCAACATGAGGACTGGACATTACCATAGGCCTTTCTTCCTGGAGGTTTAAACTATTTGGGATTGGGGCTGCTCCTTGGGGAAGCATGAAAGAAGAAACATGGGACTGGTAGACTGGCTATTTCAGGTGTTCAGTTAGGGTGACTGGGATTTTAAATTTTTCCAGTTATTTTTGAAGATTAAAAGCAGAGGGAGACTTCTCTATAATACTTTCCTTTGTATCTTTACACTTGGCCAAAGTTTTTTCTTCTTTTGGGATAGGCTTCACTCTTGCATTTGGATTAGAGGAAAACTTAGAAGAGGAAGGAATGGAATCATTAGAGTGTAAAGGTTCAGTTGTAGGTCTCTTACCTTTATCTCCAACTTTCTGAACAACTGTCTCTTATGAGGCATCTCTTCTTCCTGTTCTTGTGTGCAGGTTCTCTTTCTAGAGGACCTAAGATCATATTTTCTATGAAACTGTGTTTGCATGAAGTCTACAAATTGCTTACAGTAGTCATCGATCTCTAGATCTTCAGCAGCACTTGTTTTTTCTTCTTATTCTTGTAAAGAAATATCTACTGCTTCACTTTCTTGCAAAGAAGACTCAAATTCATCACCATTTGAGTAAGCAAGATATTGATCATCTTGCCCATCGGGAATGTCTTCGGCAGGGCCATCCATCCACCCTTCCAGATATAGTGGGGGTTGTATGTGCTCTTGCTGCTCCTTCTGATATCTTTATAATATTTGAAAAGGAGGCTTTCTGTATTGGGGGTTATAACCCCTATTTAGAGCACCTTGAAGTGGTCTGGAGGAGGAATTCTTTGCTTTGAGCTCAAGCTTCACCAAATTGCTCGAAAGGTTCTTGATCATTTTTCTCATCTCCTCTGTTTTGTAATATGCCACCTCTCTATCTTGACCGGAGGTAGATGCTTCTTCTTTCCTCCTCTGTCTAGCATCATGGTCTGACCTCCCTTTTGATTTACCCGTAGAAGAAAAATTAGCTTCCACTTCCAATGCATCAGCCTGGGCTTCATCCAAAGTAGCAGACTTTCTTTCTCTTAAATAGAATCCGAATTCTGACACAAAGGCTGATACAAACACCACTTTAGCAACGGTTTGGTGAGGCTTCATTTCAGCTGGGAGACTGGTATATAACTTATTAAACCTCTTGATGAACTCGTACACATATTCATTACGCCTCTTTCTAAGTGCATTGAATTCTGTAAGACAGTATCCGTGGTCCTTCTTCTCTCCCCAGTTATGGATGAAGGCATTTTCCATTTCTTCCCAGTTATTAATGGAGCGGTCCCCCAAGGTCTTAAACCATTTTCAGACCTCTCCATCTAGAGACTGGAAAAAAAATCTCAACAGCACATCTAGATGTTCAACATTGAAATTTTCTATGAAGGCACAAAAAACTTCCAGGTGTTTCTAGGCTTTAGTATCATTTTCTCCATTGAAACAAGGTTGGAGATTTAAGTAGTCCTGATGCATATCATTCAGGATCTAAGTCAATTCCAAGCGGGCATATTTGTTCAATAGGAAGCCAAGAACAAACATCAGAGGTTATGGGGGTGGTAGGAGATTCTGATGTGTAATATGAGGTGTTGGAAGAGAAGTATGTATGACAATCGGGATATATTGAACAAAGGCTTGAGGGGATGATTGAACTGTAGGAATATGAGTAGTGGAAACCTCTATGACTTCTTTAACTTCTTTGGCTTCGGGAGTGGGATGCAGAAAGAAGCTCGTGGTATCTACAGATTCAGCCTCATCTTTTACTTCAATATTTTCCAGGGAGGGGTTATCAGAAGTATAATCAAGGGTTCTTGTAGTAGAATCAGGACCTTGATCTTGAGCAAATTGAGAAGAGGATGGAGAGCCTTCCAGGGAGAATCTAGGAATATCTGTATAAGCAGATTGTCTTTCTCTCCAACCTCTCTTGTACAAAATATTCTCTAGGTCAGACACTTAAGGTGTTCTCAACTGGGATGTATCTAACCTCAGGTGTGGCTTTCGGGAAGCCAAGACTACAAATAGATTTATCCTTTGAATGGTAGTGGAGTCACCAAGGTGAGGGATCTATAACTCCCAACCGTTCCTGCTCACCTATTCTGAAGGGTGGATGAATATTTGTCGAGGCCCAGGGATTTAGCTCTTCAAATTCTGTCCTCGGAAATGGTGCTAGAAAGATGTTGTAGCTCTTAGAGACACCCTTGAGTTGTATAAATACGAGTTCCTACGACATCCTAAATGCAAGGAGTATATGACTCTACTGATTAGAGTTGACAATGTTAGGCTCTCATGCTATTATCGGTCAGATGAATTGTTTTAATCAAGGTGGAAAAAAAACCCTAAAGTTAAACACAACAATTATGAAAACTGCAAAAACTGAGTACAAACTGCCATAATTAAATGCATCAAAAAACTTTAAAACAGAATGTTGTAAAGGGGGCTGACTTCTAAAATGAACACACAGATATCAAGTAATATGCGGGCGATGACTGTGACAGAATATGGAGTAAGACACCAACTATAACCGAGCTTATTCAAAGATAAGAATCCATATATTCTAGGCCTATTTAGAGATAAGAATCCATATATGTGGACAAGTTCAAAGATAAGAATCCATTGTAGTTAATATCGGAAGAAAGGCGGAAGAGATGGAAAATGAAATAAAGTATCATGCCTGAGCCATATTTAAAGCACTATGTATGAATAAATATGAGAATCTGTAATGATAAATTCACATTTAAACATGGGAGCACTCGCATTCTAGAACATTAGATACAAGAAATTTTGAGAGATACAAAATGAAAATTTGTATTAAAAAAAATAGAGAAGGATTACAAACTGTGAATCACCCAGAGCGGAATCCCCAATTCCAGCAAAAATTCTTATTACTGAATCCATACGGGAACTTCAAACATCTACTATCAAATTTCATACAAAATACATAGAGAACACTCAAACTAGTGAGTCCTTTGGAAAATATGGAACATTTTTTTAGTATTTTCTTCCTGTTTTTATAACCTCTGATTCCTTTGTGTGAGAAGATATTTTGGAAAAATATCTTCCACACGTGCTTGTATATTGTTGCAGGTCTAAATCAAAATAGATATGATGATAAGGTAAAACTGGCTCTCATCATCTTACAACACAAGCCTAAAGTCGTTTCTAACTGAAAGTTAAACAATTTACTGAATTGAGAGTGAAAACCGCATGAGTGAAATAAGGATTTCACCCAAAATGACAGAATGAAGAGAATGTAAGGTGAAAAGGCCACACAGGCCCAGTCATAAATGATCATTTTTGTTTGATGAGGTGGAGCCCCTGCTGCTGCTAGCGAAGACAATACCATTAGTCGTGGGATGAACTGGCCTTCTGTGCTGGAGACTGTGGTACTGCTAGTAATGGATGAGTTGGCCTTCTGCACTGGAGGTTCTTATAGAGTGGCCAATGGTCACGATCCATTGATTTGGACGTGAAAATGACCTTCTGCATCCTTTTTCTTTGCTTCCTGGGTGTGGAGGATCGCCATCCTCAGCTTTGAGCCACTGTGATTAGTTATGAGATGGCCTGTGTATTTAAAAGGCCATGAAAAACCTACAGAAACAACAAACCAATTAAATAAATTCTGCGATGAGGGTTATACTCCTTCAGATGGCTCTGCAACTGGTTATGGAGTGATATGGAGGAAGTGTGAATGTAGCGATGAAAGGTAAAACCATGGAGGAGGCAAAACCAGGGTTTAAAACAAAATATGGCACGGAAATATGATGGGTGGTTTTGTGGAAAACCCGTAGTGGTTTTTGCGTGGGTGGAAGGTGGTAAGCGGTATCAAGCTGGAGGCACGCGATACTATTAGGGAGTGACGCGTGTCCTCACAAAAACCACCCATTTCGCGTCAGAGTTGCAAGTTGGGGAGATGCTATGAAATGAATGCAAAAATGAATGGGAGCTGTCTGATCTGGGAAATCCAGATCAACGACTGCAAATGCACGCGATGGACATACTTGCGTGGTCGGGTGGGACCGGGAATGACGTCGGTAATTTTGTCATGTAGCGGGATGATCAGTTATAGGGTTATAGAAGCGAGAGTGATGTGAGTCGTTGGATGAGGAAGATCGGCAGTCTAGATCAGAGCGGGGAATGCAATAATGGATGGGTGATCAGGAAATTTGCGAAGGAGTGATGGAACAAGGACCGTTGGATCATGAGGGAGATCAATGGTGGAGTTTGACTCTCGGGGTGCTTGGGGGTACAGACAGGTCTGTGGGCCGGGTGCCCCCGTAGTGAATGTGGACCGTTAGATGAGTATCTTATGTAGTCAAAGGAGTCAATTGTGGGGGCACTTGAAGTGTTAACCCATGCAATGAAAGTGCTTCCGAGTAAAGAGAAATACTGGCGGTGACCGTTGGATCAGGCTTGATCAATGGCGGAGATCACTTGGGGAAAAGTGAGCGGGGTGAAAGGAAAAAGTGCGCTGGCCGTTGGATCGGGATGATCAACAGTCTATAATGCATCGTGGAATCACACAAGGGCATGTATGGTGCGAGGGGAGGGGTGAACCGCGATCTGGCGATGAAGTGATGACCGTCCGATCTGGAGGATTGACAGTCCAGATCATATAGTGGGGGGCAACAAATGGATGAATGGGATGGAGGGTAGCGATATGCCGATGGAGTGAGAGCCATTGGATCGGGGACAAGATCGACGATGGAAATTATATTGGAAGATCAACCTATCGATGAAAAAGAGTTTGGGAATGAGAACTTTGAATGAAGTGATTTGCGATGCATGATGGATGGGCGATGTGTGATAAGCAATGACCGTTAGATCTGCAAAGATCAACGGTTGGGATTGCGTTGGGGTTTCGCATATCAGCTGAAAAATATAAAAGGTGGATGGAAATGGGGAAGAGTGATATGCGATGTGCGATGCATAGGTGAAGCGCAATGGAGCGATGGCCGTTGGATCCAGGAGGAGATCAATGGTCGGGATTGTGTCGGTGTTTCTCACATCGGCGGAGAAGTACATAGTGAAAGTGGATTGGATTTGGGAATCAACGAGGTTCGCTGGCCGAAGGGGGCTTAAGGAATTTTAGCTGTTGGACATGGAGTGGGATCATATAGAAATGGGGGCTTAGGGCTTAAGCCAAAAAGCGCTTAGAGGCCTGATATGCTAAAAAGAGCGCTTTGAAAGTCAAAAGGTGGATTTTATCCTTTTCAAGGGTTCCGATAGATGAAAAAGGGATCGTGATAGTCTATACAATCGTTGTTGTATTTTCTTTGCACAATAAAGGTCCTCATCATTAGAATTCCCAGCTCGATGAGGGATGTCATAATAACAACTGGTAAAAATGATTTACTTTTCACTTTTACCTCTTTGAAGAGCAAGAGTGACCCATTTCCCTTGCGATCTTGTGGTGACGATTGCGAGAAATCCAGTGAACCAATCTTGATTTCGTCAGTTTCAGGTAAGAGCTGACATCATTTTCCATATTTCGAGCTAAATTTTTTTACATTTAATTGTAATTTTCAATCCTTTCGGAGAGGATTTGTCAAAAATAGGGCATCGCAGTTGGCGCGGGTTTTGGGCACGGACCCGTGGAAATCGCCCCTTTTTTACACAATGGTCGCGCCCATTGGCGCGAATGTTAGCAAAACAGTTGCACCAACCGCGCAACCCAAAAATCCACCTAAAATAATGAAAATGCAACCATTTGATTACAAATTTTTATGCCTAAGGAGAGTTACAATGCTCATATGAACAATGTGTGCAGGTACCAAGCCGAAAATATGGTAATTGAGTGGAAAGAGAGAGAACATAATGAAGAGGATGAACTGGCCATGGAGAATGAAAAATGCATGAATACCCTCAGAAAATGTGGGCTACATAAATTCTTCCTGACACCGTGCCCCCAGGCTTAGCCAGAATTGCTTCAATATTTAATAAGCATTTGGGATGAAGATCAAGAAAATTTTGTGCTTCGGGACCAGGAGCTTGAACTCAAAGTCTCCAATGTGCATTTTATCACTGGATTGTCACGTAGAGGTGCAGTCCCTATCTTGACTAGTACCCATCCTTCCAGGGAAAGCATGGTAATGGTAATTGACAGGATGTGTCGAGGGGAATGAAAAGGAATAGGGAGTGGAAAAGTTGACATCCAAACCGTCCCTGATCTAGCACTAAAAGTAGTGATGCACACTATCACGCGGGCTGCAGGATTGAAACCACCACATAAGGCCACAAAGACACAACTACTTCTTGCCTCAGAGTGCATGAAACCGACTCTCTTCAACTGGGCCGAGGTTGCGACTATAAACATCAAGTGGCAACTCAATAATTGGAAGAAGACCAAACTAAAGTAGTTTTGGTATGGATTGATTCTGGTATCATTCTTCTTGGAATGACTACCCATATTACACTATCAGGAGGTCATTGTCTCGATGCCACCACCCAGAGAACCACGGATGGCTCGATGGGCCACACTGATGCTTAGAGCAGGGGATGGCCAACAGATGTCCTGGAGGCTAGAGTTTTTCGATTGGCTCTGCAAACAACTGATTGTCATGGAGGATTGGCCCTAGGCTAGCATAGACTTCCCCGACGATCTAGACTTCCCGCTCCCAGAGGGAGAGGATTGGGACGAAGAGCTAGGTGAGAGTAATTTTTTATTTTCATGAGTTTATGATTTTTTGGTATATATGCATGTTCCAACAGTTACTCTTCTATATATGTAGATGTTGGCCCAGAGAAACCTACAGGTATGTCGCCGATAGCGAGGCGAACTCCTCGTGATTTCAATCCTCATGGTGAGGGAAGTGATGAGGAGATAGTACAAAACCTGGAGGGGATCACCCATGGGTTTCCAGACTATGCTCATTTCGATGATGTTCCTTGAGCCTATCAGAGGCACACTGTAGGCGTGTCGAGTTGTATCCACCGCTTGCTGAGGCGGTTGGTAGGGGTGGTGATTTTCTATCATGAGCAACACATCGATTAGGAACTTAGGCTTTTATTTCTACACATTTTTGAGAGACATGTTGTCTCGCGATGTAACTAAAATAGACATATATATTTTTGGGTTTTATGATGCACACGTTGCAAACAATCGATATATATATATATATATATATATATATATATATATATATATATATATATATATATATACATCTATTTTCTACATGGGTCTATGTGCATATGATGATGTTTTATAAATTGCGCAAATGTCTATCTAGCACAATGTTAGATATTGCATCAGTTAATGTATTCATTTGTCTTGGTATATGTTGATATGTGATGAAATCAAAATGTCTTTCAAGTAAACGAGTACACAAATACAATCTCAAAATGCATGGGTTTTGAACCGAATAATGACTGTGAAGTTGAAAAACCACAAGCCGTGAATCTAAATTCACAAGAAATGCGTGTATGCCAAGGTTAACTGCCTTGGTTAATAGCTCCAAAACAAAACTATATTTAGCGACATTTTTTGTATTTGGTCCTAGACAAATACCTTGTAGGTTAATCAACTCATCAATAGGATCATAAATTACCCAGGCTGCTAAAGACAAGTTCCTCGTACTGCGGGAAGCACCTTCCACGAAAATGACATAAGTGGAAATGGAAATCTACATAAACAAGACCCAATAAGCAGAAAAAAGCTCACAAATCACATTAAACAAAAGCATGCACAACAATGAAAAAATCACCTATGTACACATATCATGCATGAATGACTCAAGCATAATAATTTCTTAGGTACAACCCATTTCTGGGCTTTGCTAAGGGATAACCTTCATAATCAATAAGCTCATAAGCCCCATTCTGTAACACACGTTTGATGATGTAGGGCCCATGCCAAATGGGTTGGAATTTACCTACCCCCAGCTTTTCATGAGCTTGGTCGTATAGGAGAATGAGATTTCCTTCGATAAAAGAACAAAGGGAAACTGTTTGGTCAAAATGAGCTTTGAATCGCTTCTTCTGTGCTTCGATGACCAAGGCAACTAAGCAACGAGTTTCATCCAATCTCTCTAAGTAGAGAACATGCTCTTCTTCAGGAGAAGTATTAGGCAGTAATTCCACACCTAGTTTGAGTGAAGGGATTTCACATTCAATCAGAAGAGTGGCTTCCAAACCGTACATTAGCTGAAATAGGGTAGATCCAGTCGCACTCTTAATCGATGTTTAGTGAGCCTAAAGAGTTGAAAACAACATCAGATGGCAGTTTGATTTATGGATCCCAATTTTTCGTTGAAGCATTGTAACAAGGAATTTCTTTACAGCTTCAACTTGGCCATTAGCTTCAGGGTAATAAGGCATTGAGCCGTCGTGATGCAGACTCAACTTCAACGTCAGCTCTGCCATCATATAGTCCCAAAAATGAGAACCATGATCAGTAACAATGGCTTGAGGGACACCAAACCGAGCAATAACATGATTGAATATGAATTGCGCCATTGTCTTACCATCCACAGCCATTGTAGGCATGGCCCATTTTGTAAAATAATCGATGGCAACTATAAATAGAAATGCCCCCCCGCTGAACGAGGGTTACATGTCATAAAATTGATGCCCCATTTGGAAAAAGGACCAGCGGTAATGATAAGGTGTAAAGGAACAGGTGGTGCACGCATCTTGCATTGATATATCTAGCATGCATGGCATTTGCGTACTGCAACAATGCAGTCTTTAAAAATAGACGTCCAGAAATGTCCAGCATGAAGGATCTTCTATGCGATGGAATAACCAGATGTGTGACCACCACAGGTGCCACTGTGGCAGTCATTTAAAACTTCGTTAGCTTCTTCGAGGGTCAGACATCAGTGGAGTACATAATCGACTCCAACACGATAAAGGTTATCTTCGATAATATGATAAGGTTGTGATTGATGTCAAATGCGGCATTCGGCATCTTTCATTAACTTAGACATGAAAGTAGAAGTTTGGAGATACATGATTATATCACCATACCATGGATCAAGGGTGCTAATCAAGAAAAAAAAATCGTCCGGAATATGATCCTCGGAAAAAGAAGGAGTAGAGTCGGCGGGGAGAGAACAAATCAAATCAGCGAGAATGAGTGATTTCTTTAATTTGGCTATAGTAAACTCCAAATCAAACTCTTGGAGGATAACAATCCATTTTGAGTATTTTCCCCCCAGCAACTGCTGAGACAGAATATAGGCTATGGGGTTACAATCAGAAACCACGGTCACCGTGCGTAAAAGGATATAATGACGAAAACACTGGACGACCTACACTGCAGCCAACTCTAACTTCTCAACATGTGCGTAACGCGTTTTAGGGTCGAGAAGGTTTCAAGACAAGTATTAAATGACATGCTCATTACCGTCATCATCATCTTAAACCAAAATTGTGGCGATCGTATTGAAGGAGGCAGCTATATAGAGGGTGAAATCACGATGGTAATTCGAAGGACGTAATAGAGGAGCGTTGACAACTAACATCTTCAGAATATAAAAATATTGCTAAGAAATCTCATCCCAAGAGAAAGGGACATCCTTCTTTAAAATTCATGTGAACCCTTTAGCTACTTCAGCGTAGTTCAGGATAAAACGATGTAATAAATTTTCTTTCCCTTGGAGACTCTGAAGCTGGTGCAACAACGATGGGGAGGGGAGATTAAAAATAGCCTCAACCTTAAGTCGGTCAAGGCGAACTCCGTATTTAGATACGATAAACCCTAAAATTCTACCAGAATCGATGCAGAAGATGCATTTATGGGGATTGAGCTGAATGTTATAGCGTCTACAATGAATAAAGATCTGGCAGAGATGGTCCGGGTTGTCTTTTCATGAAGCTGAATGAGCTAGAATTTCATCTAGGTATGGTTGAACAATATGACGAATGTCATGAAAGGCATAAGGCATGGCATGCTGGAACGTAGCCCCAACATTCTTGAAGCCGAAAGGGAGTTTCTTATATGCTAAGGTTCCCCAAGGATAGATAAAAGTGGTCTTTTGTTGATCAGAGGGGAGAATTTTGATCTAATTATAGCCAGAAAAACCATCCATAAGGGAAAAAATTTCACTCCCTACACAATCGTCAATGATCTGATCGATGAAAGGGGTAGGATAGTTATCCTTAGGATAGGCCTGATTGATATCATGATAATAAACATAGATGCGAATTTCTCCCTGCTTCTTATCAATAGGAACAATGTTAGAAACCCATTTTGTCAGAGTAATCGAATAAATGAAACCCACTTTGAGAAGCTTTTCAACTTCAGCCTTTATAGCGATGACTTTCTGAGGATGCACTGGATGAAGACGTTGGCGAATAGGCTTCACACCTAGGTATGTGGGAATCTCGTGCACCACAATATTGGGGTCAATTATAGGCATCTCTTCATAGGACCAAGAAAACACATCATGAAATTTGTGAAAGAGGCTAGTATACACTTGGAGTTCCTTGGAAGAGCAAGTGACTCCCACATGGATGTTCTCGACAATCCCTAGTTTCACGGAAATGTCGATAGGGATTGTTTGATTAATTTTACCCAAGTTACCTTTAGCGAGGACTCCATGAGTCAAAATAGGTGTTTGAAGTGGTGGAGAAGGAATTTGAGATGCAAAATGGTCAAGACAGTTAGACATTGCCCTGAGGCCAGGCATAAATGAGGAACGATGATGCCCATCGCTCCACAATATATCTTCGAGAGACATGGTTTTCATTATAGCCTCATCGGATGGTAACACTTCTTTCAAAGGATCAGACGAATCTGCATTGTCGAGCCAGGGGGATTTAGAATAAAAGTCGAGAGACATGCTCAAAGGAGCACCTTCAGGAGGGAGAGAATTAGATGTAGCTGTAAGCTCACAATAATTGATTTCGATGGTACTAAGCGGCATTGAATCCCCAAATGAATCAACCTTTTCAGGTAAAGGGACGATCCATGGGTCATCTAACTGAGAGACCATATTAACTTGAATGGTATTTAGTGGCGGAAGGGGAAAGATACCCATGAGAGCAGTATCTTTGAAAAGACTTGGCCCTACACTGTTAGGGGGAGAAGGTATCTGATCCATGTATGGCACATTGTTCTCGGAAGAAGAGGTAAAGAACAAAAATTGATCGACAGTAATGCTTTTTCCCTCCTGTTGAAACTTTAAGTCGAAGGAGGGTGGACAAAATGAACAACATAACGTGAGTCCAACTGCGACCGAGTAGAATATTGTAATTGAGTTTGGCATCAATGACTTCTACTTCAACGTTGATCATATTTCCTTGCATCGTGATTGGAAAGCTAGCGAGAACACCCAAGGGTTTTGATTCCCTTTCATCAAAATCCTCAACGGCATTGGGTGATGAAGTTAGGGCTAAAGAGCCAATAGCCTTCCAGCAAGCAGATGAAATGACATAGGTAGATGCACCTTCATCCATAATGGCTTTATGGATGTTGAGACCATTAATGCCGACTTGTATGACAAGCGTGATCTGGTGTGGAATTTGGGGGATGAAATTCTCTAAGTCGAAAGAGAGAAGGTTAGAATCAACAGGATCAATCTCACCGATCACAGATAATAACGCTTTCCATTTAGATGGGTGCCTGTGCTAAGTCCTCAACAATACTGTAACGCTGAGCAGCACGGGCATTAGGATTATAAGAAGATTTACGGAGAACACCTTTATAAGGTGGCCATACAACGTTTTCAACATTGGGCCTTTCAATCTTAAGAGGACCAAAGGCAAGTGGGGGAGGAGGACCATCGGGCGATCTCTTCCCCGGCTACCTGATGTGATCCAGCATAATATTTCGACTGAGTAGCAATTGAAACGGGTGCAGAACCATTCATCATGAGTTCTTGAGAGCCAAACGAGGCAGATGGCAGAGGTTGCTCAACCATCTGGATTTGTTGAGATGGGAAAGGTTCTTTATGGACCTCCAGAGTTCCCTTAGCACCTTTGAGCAGTTAACTAACCTCGAATCATCTAGGATAATCCTTAGTGTAGTGTTCCTCATCACAAATCAGACAGGGATACTTCGCCTTTCGTTGTGAACCATCATCAGCACAAGGTTTAGACGATTCTGGTTTTGAGACATCGGCTATGGCCTTGCATTTTCCCTTATTTCTCCCCTTGGATGTCTTCTCTACAGGATTTGCCTAAACGGCATTGACCTCCAAGGTTTTACCAGAATCCGGGGTAGGCTAAGGAGCAGAACCATTGGAATAATTTTATTTCTGCTTCCCATTGGAAGACCTGCGTGAATTCTGAGACACGGAACCAATAATACCATTGACTAATGGGGTAGCTGGTGCTTTAGAGGTCCCAGGTCATGGAGCCTTAGTCAAGATGTCATACAAAATGCCCGATTGAGAGTACACTAAATCAAGGTAATGGGCATGAGAAATGGCTTGTTCCTTGGTTACACATGCCCCCATGGCGATTTATTTTGCAATCTGATTGAAAAAAGAGGTAGTGAACCAATGAGTAAGAAGCTAATCAGGAATTTTGAACTTGATAAGGCTAAAATGCCATCTCCATTCCTGAATATGGTCTGAGATATGGGTAGCTCGGTCCTATTTCAAGGATGTTAGGAGATGCATCCTGGATTCATAAAAAACCGACAACTGGAAACGAGTAAGGAATTTCATAGCGAGAGTGTTGAAATCTTGAAAGATGCCATGAGGCAGTTCGATATACCACTTAGCAGCAACCCTAGTGAGAGTGCACTGAAAAAGACGGAGTCGAACAGAGTCATCCACCCAAGAATTGGAAGAACACCATAAATGGTATGTCATGACGTGTGCTTGGGGGTCTTCTCTAGACTTTCCCTCAAACTTGGGACAATCACCTGGAACCTTTGTTGGAACCAGAGGCCAATAAGGATTATGAATAATTGGATCATTTGTCAATTTCGACACATCCGGTAGTTCCAACATGGGGAGAAATGGTAATTGAGCATTAAAAGGCATAGCAGGTCCTCGATAAGGACCCATATCCATACTCCATCCTGGTTGAGTATAACTCAGCCCCCACTGGTTTTGTCCTGGAGGATTCAGACGGTAAGGGGTATAAGCTGGATAATTTGGTTGATATGGTGGCTGAGGACCAGGATATGGGGGTTGAAGACCAGGATACTGATTCTGAGTATACAAGGGTCCCGATTGAGAAGCATAAGGATTTTTCTGCGGAGTATAAGTATAGCCTAGTAGTTGAGGGTAATAAGCAGGACCTTGAGGCGCATTGTATACTGGTCGATATTGACCTTGAGGGTAATAACCGCCTTGGGGTCAAACAGTCTGCTGATAATTAGGGTCTTGCTGAGTTGGATAAGTCGGGCGGAAAGGTTGATTCGATTGCAGCATAGAGTAGAGAAGTGGCTAAGCAGGGTGAACTGTCTGTGCAGGTTGGCCTGGCTGAGCAGGCTAACCTGACTGATGAAGGCCACTAGGTTGCCCCTACGGATCATGTTGGCCTGATGGCTATGGTGGGCTAGGTTTTTCCTGATATATAGGTTGACCTAGAGCAGGACCATAAGATGGTCCTGGCTGTGCAACGTTTGGACCAATCGGAATATATGGCTATTGCAGTTGCACCAAAGGTTGAGATGGATGGATCTACCCCCCAGGACAGTATGAAGGTCTCGGTTGATATACCAGTTTCCCAGCAAGTCCTTGAGGTTTCCCTGGTTGGATCATAGGATGAGCTTCTAAAGGTTGACCTTGAGGGTTGTAAGTCTGCCCTTGCGGGCCATAAAATAATCCTTGTTGGACCGAAGGTTGTCCCTGTAAGGGTTTCCCTTGTGGGTCGTACCCATACGCTTGCTACACCTAAGGCTATCCCTGAAAGTGTTTTCCTTGTGGGTCATAAGCATACCCTTTCTGAACCGAAGGTTGTCCCTAAAAGGGTTGTCCTTGTTGGTTAGAAGGTTACATAGGCAAGGTAGGTCTAAAATCGGAAAGGAATTGATAAGCCTCAGGAGCACACAAATAGATAGGGTTGTCATTTTCATCATATTGAAATGGAAGTGAATAAGTTGGGGTACCATCCATGCCATAATGAGAAAAATAAGACCGATAAGGATCCTAAGGGGACTAATTTGTCTGGGAGCTCTGCTGTTGAGCAACCGGCTGATACTCCTCAAAATAAAGGCCGTCAGGGATTTCCATGGAAATCTAAGTCTCTACTGAAGCTGAAACTCCTGACGACTGTGCGGTGATGACCGGTGTTGATGCAGCCATGCAGACAGTAGGCCTAGTGGGGAAAGACATAATAAAAGGCATCGACGAGATAGGTGTCATCGGTGAAATCCCTAACAATGGGAGAACCGCCCCCCTCGACAGAGTTGATGTTGCCATGGAGGCAATACCAGCTATAATCTAACCCAAATACCTATATCTGGCTGGAAGTGACACCGATGGTGAAGATTGAGTAGGCTCTTGGTGGATATCTTCTAGGAAAATTTGGTATTATTCATCAGAAACTGGAATACCCTCACTGCCATTAGGACCAGACGAGTCCATGTCTGAATCCACCGTGAGATCTTGTAAAAGACTCAGGGGCTAGGAGGTATGATAGCAACCAAAAATGGAAATCCTGAGGTAAGAGGGGGAAAATGTTCCCCGACCCAAACCCAAACCGAGGGTTTGAAAGAGGCCAATGGAACCCATTTGGTTCTCCAAAGGGGTACTCTGATGGGATGATAGGCTGCTGAAGCTCGGAAGACCTAGAGGCTTGAGAAGTTTCAGATGAATCGTCCAAGAAAGGACTGCCAATAGATGAAACCGATGGTTCTACCACTATGACTGTAGCACACCAGAAAAGGGAAAACGATCGAAAATGAAGACTCTTGGATAAAAATCAAGGCAAAAAAAGATAGGCCTGAGTAATCAAAATTTAATGGGCGTGTAATCGTAGGTAGTTTATTTTACCACATTGAAACCAAACATCTATTGTTTCATGTTTTAAGAGTCAAGAAACAACCAAATATGACTCTAGTCTCTCTCAGTTTTAAGTGAGCGCAAAAGGACAAGTGCTCGATGATATTCTCAAATTTATGGAGTCAGTAAAGATCGAAAATGAATGCTTAGGTAGTCTAGGTAAAAGGGTGTACCAAGTTCCCATGAACTGCCATATACACCTTGGTTATAAAATTTCTGAAGAATCAACCAAGGATTTGATGTACGTTTAGGTAGTCTCCTCGAATGTTGTGTTCGGTGTATCACGGTTACAAGGTGGAAGACTCGGCTTCCTACGAATAAAAATATTGCAACCTAGAGGGGTCTCCCTTTATATACTCAATGGTATGGGGAGCACAAGACTGTACTAGTGTTTTCTGAAGCCGAATGGCGAGCGACAGCTACTAGATTTAAAGATGCCAAAACACATCTCTAACTTAGACCACTAAATGTTTCGTTAAGTTTCAATGTTGGCTTAGGTTAATTGAATAAATTTTAAGTTGATCTTGTATTTATGTTCCAATTCCAAGGTCCTACTGAATGTTGGATCTCACAAATCCCTAGATGCAAGCTACATGCCATAAAATACCATTTCGTTTGATGAAAAGCTATCTACGATAAAGTCAGGAGTTTTCAAGCAATAGAAAATAATGAGAACACACAGAAGCATCCACTACAGTATCTGATGCAAGCTAATGAAAATGAGAAATCTTTCCTAGAATGACCAATGCTATTTATGCGAAATATTTTCTAACTCCACGATGCAAACAAGAATGCAAGAACAAATTTTTTTTTTTCAATGTAATAGAGCAAACAATGCATTAAATGACATTAAAAACAAGCCTTCACACTATTTTGAGAATATCAATGCGAGAGTTGAAGCGAAAAAACTCAATCAACTCAAAAGAAAACGGAACGAAAACTGAAACAGGGGATGGCGCAGGTGCTGAAATAGCAGCAAGCACTAGTGGGCACAACTGTCAGACTAGAAAACACGCCAATCAAGCCAACCTTAGTAAAAGGAAAATTTTGGAAAAATAGAGGTCAGATCTAATCCTCTGGGGCTGAATAGTGGTCTTAGACTCAGCAAAAATAATCAGAAAAGGAGAGCTAAGCAAGAAAAAACCAAGAAGAATACCTAATGGATGAAAGACAAACTAGCATTGATCCCTAGTGGATTTTCCAATTTGTTTGTAAAGTAAATCCCCTCTGCGGACAAAGGCGATCCCACTAGCCCTAGAGTGGGTCTAGCCACAAATGAGGCAATATATAATATCTATTCCTGGTTAACGAATGGATGAAGATTTGATAAATGACTTAACAGAGGTCCTACACTATTGTTGTCGTTGGAAAGAGTGGCTACCTCTCACTCCTGGTTTGACAGATCATGATCTGCTCATTCTCACACTCGGATGCCTGCACACACACTAGAAACAACGATGATATACAATGTACTATTTCACATTCGTAACTATCAGTCAGTTGAAGAAGACTAAATCAATTGCATCAGATAAACCTAACACAATGATGGAACCAATATCATAGTCGAGTATATTAATGAAGGAAAGGAAGAGTACAACCAAGCTTTGACGTTGCGGTCTCCTCCAACAGGGTTCTAGAGAAAGCATCTCACAAAGGCTCATCGTGAATTCGGACGGGTTCTCTCTACGGAATTTTCCTTGGTTCTACCCTCTACATAACAATTACTCAGCTATAGTATCTCTTCTCCAAGTTCAGCTTCTTGGCTAAATATTTAGCTAGCTTTCATAAAGGGAGAAGGCCTTTTTATATAGAGGGAGAGGGAGAGGTTAGGATCCCTATAATTATTAATCATGGAAGGGAGACCTATATTCAAGGAGTGTTCCATGGGAGGAGGAAACCACCACTTAAAGAGGGACATTCGTGGCTCATCAACTTAACCACTTCCTGTGACTCATCCCTAAGGTGGTTAGAAGGAAACTTCTGCCTCTATTTGTTATAAAAAATTCCTAAAACGGCTAGCATAGGAACAACACTGAGATAGAGCACCAGCTAGCATGGGCTCTAGTGTAAATCCTCCACATTGGCGCAAGGGATGAACTAGCTAACCGCGCCAAGGCCAAAACATAGGTTTTTGTGGGCTTTTGGAGGAAATGTTCAAAGGGAGAAATGATGTCCTTATGCAGAAGGATGCCAAGAAGGTGTTTGCAAAGTATGAAACTACTCACAAGTCATGGGAAAGACCCTCCAATATGCAGGGTGGGGGATTGCAGGGATGGTGACAAAATGTTGTGTAACAATGAGTGGGAAAGATTCAGGAAATTCCGAGTGGATTCCCTCTTATAGGGTAAGTTCTCATTGATAGCATTGAACTAAAAATCATAAAATTTCTCCCACAATAACATTGGATAAGATAGAGATGGCACCCTACAACCTAAAAGGTTTAAGGTGAGTTCATGCATTTTACCTTTTTCCTTAGTCAAATCCTTGACTTCTTGTTGTAGTTGTTGTACATGTTCTTCCTCCTTCTCGGCTTCCTTTGGTTCCCTCTTTATCCATTATTATGTCAACAATTATTTCTCCCACTGCTCTTTAAGGGTATGAAAGGACTTTTTATGCTCTTCCAAGGAAATCACTCCCTTTTTCAAGGAGATTACCAATTGTTTCAATTTTTTCAATTCTAATATCAACAAAATCCTTTCTAAGTGCTACTCTGCTTCTGGGTCTTGTGATGTTCCACATGCAACAACAATAGAGGATGTAACAACATCTCATGTTTCGAGTTGTTATGCCTCGGCTACTGGTTCTTTTTTAACATTATATTCATAGAAAAGTTATTGTGTATCAAATCTTACTTTTTCATCCTAAAAGACCTATGTCCCAACTGCTAGGTCTTGTCTAACAACAATATCATTCACAAGTTCTCATGTTTCAGTTTCTAGGTTAAATTCCATGGGGTGCTCTTTTCTAGCTGTTGGTTCTTGTGTAACAACAACATCGTCAATGTGTTCTTGTGTTTCTGCCTTACATTGTTTTGTTTTTGTTTATTTCAAGATGGTATTTTCAACACAAATTTTATATCATGTTGTTTCCAAATTCCTACCATGTGTTGTACATACATAATTCTCCCTAGTTTTTTCTCCTAACTTATCAACAACCTCCGATAGAGTATCAAGAGCCAAAATCCTTGTTTCAATCTTACTCTCCTATAATTATTACTTCAATCCCTTATTTTATACTTCTAATTGTTTTATTATAAGTAGGAAGGTTTGTGTTGTGTTCTTACCTGGTGAAGGGGTATCCTCGTGCTTTGCTCATTCCTCTTTCTTCTTCTTCCTTATGTCTTCATGATTTCTTGACTTATTTCTAGATGGTCACGAGGTTCTATTTTAATACCAAACTTAACCCTCTTATTTTGTGTTCTCCCACCCATTGGTTTTTCCAATGACATTTTCTTGATTATGATTCCGGAGGACTACCCCCGTTCCTTAGTTACATTTGTTTCTTCCAAAGTTTCAATGAAGGTTTCAACTTGTTTATGGTGCGGGGTTCTTGTATTTTTTCTAATGACATCCTCCCATATTCATTCTTGTCACTCCATGGCTTCCATTATGATCAATTTTATGAGTCCATGATTAGTGATAAAAAAATTTATGTGCCAGGAAATATTTACTGCAACAACCATATGCTTAAAATTTCCCAACAGGAATTAAGTAAGGTTGATCGATTTCCTGTGCAAGAGATGATTCAACATCATAAAATTATATTTAAATACTATCATTCCCTGTCCCTAAAATGTAATGTAGTTAATTATAAACAAGGCAACATCATTCCAGGATTGTGGAAGGGATAGGTGATTAATCACCCTTTCCGTGACTAATTGTTCTTCTCCCTCTAAAAATTCAGTTATGAGGGAAGGGTCATTGATTTTCCGATTAAAAAAATTATTCCTTTGATATTGATGTGTTTCTACTTTGGGAAATACTTCCTCTATAACCTCCAGATTTAAACCTATGACCTCTACTTGATTCCTATTCAATTTCCAAGAATATTTCAGAGCAACACTTTCATTTGACCCCTTGAGTCGCTTGAAAAAATTGAGCCACCCTACTTCTCTGAATAGTTGAGATGCCTATGGGAAATTCTCTGATGCTTCAGTGGAATTTGGCTCATATCTTACAACTACTCCTCCCTTCCTTTATTACAGAAAATTCCTTCTTCTCCCCCATCTACTCACAGTCACAATGATTGAAGCGTCTGTGAAATGAGGATGAAAAGCTTCGTCAGAGAAGATATCAAGACAGTAGTCAAGGATATCAGGTCAAAAAATTGTGTAATGTGGATTATCATTTCATTATTAATCTGGATATGTGGAAGTCTTGATTGGGTATGGCTCACACTAATGATATGATAGATATAAAAAGGTGGTAATGACTACAGTGTTTGTTAATTATTACATGATTTGTCATTTCAAATCATTTTTTATTACTAATCACAAAATGATGCATCCCATCCCTTCAGAATTTAAAATAAAGTCGTCCTCGATCGTTAAAATAGAATGACATATTAATTGCCATAACTGTTAAATAAAGAAAAAGAAATATTCCTTTGGAATAAATAATCGGAGGGTGATATGATCGATACCAATGGAGAAGTACTGGCGATGATGATTATTAAAGAAGACAGTTATAACTAGGTCCTTTCTATAATCACGAGTTGCTACAGATTTAATAGCAAATAGGTTTTCTTATGAAAATTAAATGTTCACAACAGAGATTTTATTGCAATAACATATATCTTTGAGGGTATTGTGCCCTTGAAAGGTTTCCGAAAAATAAAACTTAGACTTGCAAAAACATAGTATTTATGAAATATGTGAAAAAAAAAATTGTTGCAAGGAAAGAAAAAAAATGTTTAACTACCACCAAGTGGTTTTTAACTGTTACCGTTATCTCCTTCCATCTCCATAAGCAGTTTTCATAGGCAGATTTATTTATTATTATTATGTTATTATTATTTACTTTTTTCTTCTTCATTTATTTTTCACTCGCCCTTCATTTTGTTTTGTTCTATTGCCGGCTTTGCCCATCGTGACGTTCCCACTGTGCCTTGACCAACGCAACACCTTGATCCATGCCTTTTTGCAGGTGCGCCCATGACACATGCCCCTCAACTCATGCATGATTCCCCTATGTATATGAGAAAACCTCTTCCATGTGGGTGTGTTTTTCACATAGGCATGCTCGTTGTGCCTCCAAGTCAATATTTTTTCAACAAGTAAGCATGGCCCATCATGGGCTCCCATTCACCTTTGTGCCAACTCAACGCCCTCACAATTTCAAAAACAACTATTATTCAAACAAATTTTTTTTTATTTAATTGTTTTTTTTTAATATATTGATGTTTTATATTTTTACTCGTACGATATTCCAAAAAAAAAAAAATTATTAGAACATATTTTTCAATGTTTTAAAAAATTGATAGTGTTATTCATGAATTTGGAAAAGGGAAAAATTATGATTGTATATTTAGTATGTTAATTATATTTAACAACCTTCTTTTAGCTTAACATTATAAATATCTTATTCAAATATAAAATTTATATATAAAATTTTAAAATAATATTAAGAATAATTTTGTATTCATTTTAATTAAAATAATGTTATATCAACATAATATAAAATATAAAATAATTTAAGGTTAAAAAAATATTTATTTAGCTATATAACTTTTATTTCAAAAAAAGGAAAAAGTCATGTAATTATCTCAATATTTAATATTAGAAAATACTAATAACAAAGAATATTCTAAAGTAGGCCATTAATAAATAATTCAATGTAGGACATAAAATACACGGTATAAACAATCGATAGAATTCCTCTTCTATTCGACTTCCCAACTTGTTGGATCACTGAGTAATTGAATAGAAAGAATATCATATATGGATCAATGGCCAAACCAATCCATCACCGGGTCATCACATCCACCTGTTTTATTAACAATTCAAGCAAATAGTGTTGAATGTTAACCCTTCCCCTCTCCTTATCTAATCCGAACTTGATTTCTTTCTAAGGCAGGTAGGAGAATAAAAGTACTTTATATCACTGATAGATACCCTCCCACATATTGAATGATTTTATTTGGACTTAATTTATTCTTATACATGTATCCATATAGGGTTGGGACTAATTTGAGGAACATTACACCAAGAGGACATGTATTTGAGAAAGTTTTTTAACTAGATAGTGTTTTATTTATGGCTCTTATGGGTTTTAACACAAAGATACAAGAGTGCATCATATAGGAAAATATCTTGTGATTTCACACTTTGAATCGAGAAACTAAAGTTATCAAATTATGTTCTTCGATCATGTAGGTGCATCATCGGAGAGTGAATTTCTCCCCTTACCTTCTAGCTAGTGATTTTAGGGGAAGAAATAATTTTTTTCTACCCTAATAGAGATAGAATAAATAAAGCCATAAATAAATATATAATTCATGATTATAATAAAAATATAATCATTCTACGACATAAACCACCAAAATGAAAATTATTGTAAGTCAATATGTAAAGAATATGCTAGAAAAGTATTGGTGAAAAAAATTGTGGGTAAAACTATGTCTAGATTCATGCATATCATATTTCAAATAACCATATTTTTCTTAGTTGAGATATGCCCAAAAACTGAGGGGTGTATCTTATTGTCATTGGGGTTTATAATCCATCTATAATATAATTCATAAAAAATAAAATAATCTCTTACAATATAAAATCAATGAAACCAAAAATCCAAGAAACATTTTGTACCTCTACCCATACCTCACGAAAATATTAAAATTTAATGAAGGAAACTAAAATATAATAGTTTCCTAGATAGGAAACC
This sequence comes from Pinus albicaulis, assembly GCA_034641835.2. Taxonomy (NCBI): domain Eukaryota; kingdom Viridiplantae; phylum Streptophyta; class Pinopsida; order Pinales; family Pinaceae; genus Pinus; species Pinus albicaulis. The sequence continues at coordinate 1,054,380,693 of CM076577.1, read as the reverse complement.
GAGTATGACACTACTTACTATGGTTTAAAACATCATGGAAACAAAAATTCACTTCCTGTACATGAAATTAACAACTATTTTTTTTTTTATTTCAGACAACAATCACTATCATCTAAAATATGATAATAAATTTTTCCCAGCAAGTCCAATAACTGATAACCATTAAAATTACAAAAATCTATTTTGTATATTATTCAATTCAACACAGAATATAAAAAACACAATAAAATTCTGATTTCATTTCAATTTTACACTTAGCTTGTTAGCTTTTTTACAATGAGCTTTTGTGCATGTTTTGATAGAAAGCCTTATTATAAAAAACTGATTCAGTGCTGACTGATCCAATCGTCATTTTCATACACATGGATAATTTTAATAAGAAATTTTTTTGTGTTGTTGGATCCTGAACTACCATCAATGAGCTTACCCAAAATACTGCTCCGATTCGTTGCAACTCAACCAGATGGACCACTTCATTTGATTAAGAAAAACCAATTATAAAAACAACAAAATTTTTTATTTTTATCTTTCGTGGAAACCTATGCATTTTTTTTTTTACTCTTATGACATTGCGAATAATTTTCTTATTAATATATTGTATGGATTTATAGGGAAAGTTCCTTAGATCAAACACCAAAGATCACTGCTCACAAACAGATCACAGATCAGTACACAAGTATTTGACGTGGTTAAAACCCTTAAAGAAGGAATTATTCCATGGCCTGAGCCAACATGACCACTTCAGGAAATTTATTAATATAAAGGAACAAAAATTACATGAGCTTCTCTCATAGATGATCACCAGACAAATGACCCTCCATGCCCTCTAAATAGAGATCATGGACCGTTCAGGTGTTAAGCCACAAATCGAGTGTTAGTAATACCGAGGAGAGAATGAGCCGTAAGATCACTACATATCATGACCATTAGTTTATAAGTTACAAAATTACATAGTAAGGAAATAAATTTTACCTAACTCTACGCTAGACCAAGTTATACTTAACTATTTCCTATGTGTCTTAATATCGTAGCATCCCCCCTTTAGAACAACTTGGGATAGGATTGAAGGATTTAAAAAGGTGACAAAATAGGATAATGAAGGAGGCATTAGATCTTTTCCCCCCTTAATGATAACTTTCTTGAACTCCAAGCATATATTGAAGTTTGGTAAACTTGATTCTGTGAGAGCCTTTGTCAATATATTAGCAACTTGATCATTGGTTGAACAATAGTGCACTTTAAGAACACAATCATGAATAAGCTTATTAATTATGTGTATGTGCAGCTATACGTGTTTCATGCGTAGATGATAAACTATAGCTTTGCATAGTTGAATGGCACTCTGATTATCACACGAAATTGTAGTTGGATGCTATTGATGAAGACCAAATTTGGATATGATTTGAGAAAGCCACAGTTCTTCCTTGTTGGCTTCAGCGACACCACAATACTCTGCTTCTACTAAAGAAATAGAGATGTAACTTTTTTTCTTCCAAGACCATGTAATAGGACATGAAACAAGAGTGAATACATAACTTGCAGTAGACATTCAATCAACAGGGTCACTAGCCAAATCAGAATCAGTGAAACAAACGAACAATGGAGATGCTCCTACACAGAAATGAATCCCGAACTGAATTGTAAGTCAAATATGTCAAAGTATTATTTTATCTTCTTTCGAGTGACTTTCATGAGGTTTGTGCATAAACCGAGAAAAAAAACCAAATAAAAATGAAATATCAGGATGGGTATGGGTTAGATACCAAATTTTACCAACAATTTGACGATATAAGGTAGCTTCAACTTAAGGGAATGTACAAGTGACTGAAAGCTTGACTCTAGATTGAAAGGGATAAAGGGCTAGATTAAGGTCTTCCATGTGCAAGTGGTGTAGAGGAGAACATGCATACATGGATTGAGAAAGGGTAATACCTTCTTTGGATTGCAAGAATTTAAGACCAACGAAATAATGCAATTTTCCCAAGTCTTTTATTTCAAACTTCTTTTTGAGGCTAGAATTCAAAAGTTTTATATGGTTGGGATCACTACCAGTAAGGATAATATCATCAACATAAAGAACAAGGATTATTAAGAACTTACCCACTTTCTTGGTGTAGACAGTTTTTTCGGAATGACATATACAAAATCCATTATCTAATAGAAAGCTATATATTTTGGCATACCAAGCTCAAGGGGCTTGTTTGAGACCATAGAGAAACTTCCTAAGGTGAAAAACAAGGCTAGACTCATTTTGGATAAAGCCAGGGAGTTGTTCCATGTACATTTGTTCATGTAAGTCCCCATGTTAGAAGGTAAATTTAACATCCATCTGATGGACTTTCCATTTAAAGTAGGATCAAGGGAAAGAAAAAGGAGGATATAATTCATTTTGGAAACACAGGAGAAGGTTTAAGCGTATTCAATTCCTTCAAGTTCTGACAATCCTTTAGTAACAAGATGAGCTTTATGTTTATCCACTTTTCCATATAGTCCAAAATTTGTTCTGTAAACCCATTTTCACCTGACAAGTATTCTTCCCTTTGGAAGAGGAAAAAGATCCCAACTATTGTTTGCCAATAAGGAATAATATTATTTAGTCATAGATGCATCCCAATCAGGATGACCTGAAGAATCTTCAAAGGTATCTGGATCATGATTTTCTAGAACTTGAGTCAATAAGGAAGAGGCACTATCAAGTTGAGAACGTGTACGATGCTGATCTGCAACATCACCTACAAGAGAACATGCTACATCTTGAGTGAAGCCAACCCATTTTGGAAGTTTTGAAGTTGAAGGAAGATCCTTTGGAGGTGGAGGAGGATTTTCATCATCGTTTTCATCATTCAAATTAGAAGGAATGTTGTCAGAAGCAGAAGAGATAGAGATAGGTGGCAGATATGTTGAATTAGGCTTGCATGCCAAAGGTGGCACACCCACCAAACTAGGCTTGAAAGAAGATATATTTTCATAAAATTTTACATCTCTTCTAATGATTACATTTTTGGATTTGGGTTGAATAATTCTATATCCTTTGACATCTTCATAATATCGAAAAAAAATGCATTTTTCACACTTAAGTTCTAAGACTTTATGTTTCTCATCGGGAATATGGGCCCAAACTTCACTTCCAAAAACACGAAAGTGAATTCCATCTGGTTTGATTGAGCTTCAGGCTTCTTTTGGTGTGATATTCTTTAAAACATTATTAGGAGTGTGATTTACTTTGTAATTTGCATAATTAATTGCTTCTGCCCAAAAAGTAAGACTAAGTACTTAAGATGGAAGCATACAATTAGCCATTTATTTTAAATTGTGATTCTTCCTTTCAGATACACCATTTTGTTGTGAAGTATATGAAAAAATATGTTGCAATTGAATTCCATGCTCAGTGCAGAAGTCGATAAATTTGTTGTTAACATATTCTCTTGCATTTTCAGATCTTAAATTAAGAATGTGACATCAATATTGTTTCTCAACAAAGGAATTAAAGTCCAAGAACATGTAAAAAAATTCACTCTTAATTTTTAAGAATTATACCCAAGTGCGTATGGAAAAATCATCAATGAAAGTTAAGAAGTACCTATATCCATAGAAAGAAACATCTAGAAGTGGACCACATAAATCAATATGCTAAAGATACAAAGGGGCTGAAGCGTTCCAAGAGTCACGTTTATCAAAACTATCCAGTGATTATTTCTGTGTACACAAATAGAACAAAAACTATTTTGGAAAGATACCATAGGAAGACCTGTCACCATATTTTATTTACATAGAGTTTAAAGAGTGTGATAGTTTAAGCGACAAAATCGCTCATGCCAAATTTTTCTCAGTTCATCATTATGAGCAACAAAAACAGAGGGAAGAAATGATGGCCCAAAGTTTTCAAACCTATACAACCATGTGGAATCATCAGCAATTCCAGTAGCTAAAATATTATAGGATCTCTTATATCCTTAATTACAACATCATGAGGTGAGAATTCTACTATTTTCCTTTCACCTGAATGAGTAATCTAATCAACAAATAGAAGTTTCCATGACAAGGTATCCACACATAACACATCATTAAACTGACCATTATCTAGATGAATGGTTCCAGAACCTACAATAATAAGAGATATATCATCACCAACATAAATATTTTCGGTGTTAAAATCATATGAAGAAGAAAACATGGCTTTCTTTTTGGCCATGTTGTAATAGGCTCCAGAATCAATGAGCCACTCATGAGAATGAGAATATGAAGAGACATTCAATGCATAAACAAATCTTGATGTTTGACAACCACATGCAAAATGTTCCATTCTCGAAGATGAAGTTGAAGGGTTTTGAAAATTGATGTTGTGCTTGTTCATTGCTGCTTCCAAGGCTTCCATCTTCTTAAAAAATTTGACTTTACATGGCCATCACGATTAAAAATGATGCAATTTTAGTTTTCTTATTCCATTTTTTTTTTTCCTTATCATTTTGTTGCATTTATTTTTCAGTTTGTGACTGAGATTTCTTAAGACCCTTGTTTTGTTTAGGACCATTCTTTTTAGGATGCCGCTTCTTAGGATTATTTAGATATGGTTGCTGCTAGGCCGATAAGGATTTATTAGAAGAGTTTCCAGTATTAATAAGAACATGATGTAAGCTCTTTTCCTGTTCTCTTAACAAAGAATCATAAAAGGCATCAAAATAGGGGGACTTGTAGGGTGTTCCTTGAGAATTGAGTGCTTCTCTAGTGGACTAGAAGGTGGAAACAAATACAGAGTGTGGAGGGAATTTTTGACACCATAGAGAGACTTCCTAAGGTGACAAACAAGGCTAGAGTCATTTTGGATAAAGCCAGGGGGTTCTTCCATGTATATTTCTTATTTCAAGTCCCCATGTAAAAAGGAGGATTTAACATGCATCCGATGTAGGAATTTACATGGTATAAAAGCTATTTTGGGGTCACAACTATTGTTGATCCAAATTCAAAGACAGTTTGACTGCATGTGACTAAAATTTTCCAGATCTACTATTTCTGAGTACTTTCGGACCGGAAGAACTGTTGTGTTGTTTCCGAAGCCTCTATTCCAATGAGGAATCCCTTTCACTTCATGTGAAAAGGTTTTTGGTTTCCCGTTATGTCATTTTAGATATAGAGGTATAAAGTACTTTTTTGCAGTTATATTTATTTCGGTTTATATTTTTTTTTAATTACTGTATCTATACCCTCTTTGTTGTGTATTCTCTTTCCTCTACATTCTGTGTGATCTAGCGAACAAGAAACAGAAAGATGAGTCTTTTCTGCTACGTATGCTCTTTCCTCGTGACTTTGTGTAGTCTTGGAAAATAAAAAAATAGCGAGAAAAATATATAGTTTCCAGACGAACTAACTGGAAATCTAACGTTTTTTCATAAGGCTTGTATTTTTTTAGTTGTTTGTGTGGTTGTTTTTTTGCAGGAAAAAAATACGCACCTCTAAGAGCAATAAAAAAAAAGAAAAACCAAAAAACCCATGTTCCTCCTTTCGAGCAATTACATAATCATTTTACTAGCTCATTGGGTTCAAGTCTCTTTGTCAAGCTTCTTTTTATAAAAATATTTTTGTCAGGTTACCTTTTCTTAAAAACAATTTTGGCAAGTTACTTTTTCTTAGAAAGGGTTTAGTTAAAAAAGCGCATGTAATTTACGCTTTAAAGTTACTTTAAGTAATAGTGTTTCTCACCCATTATAGAAAGTGAGTCATTCATTATAAAAAGTGATTCACTTACTATCTAAAGTCACTTTATCTTTTATTTAAGGAAGTAGTCTAACTAGACTGCTTTTTTCCCCTGAAAATTATCGAAATTTAGTTAAGATTTTAGGAAGATCCGGCAGGGATTTTTGTAAATCCAGGTTATAGGTATGAAAATTCAATATTGTGGGTGCTCTAAAGGTTTTTTATGGTGATGAATCCATTTCCACCATCGAAAAAAAAATTCAAGCATAGCTATTGCAAGATTTAAAAAAAAAAAAATCCTGGATTTCAGCCAATTTTGGCCATCTGGGCAATTCCTCTGGCTAGATAAACAACTCCTTATTTAAGCTGGACTCTACTTGGTAATTTGTTCATAAAGTAACATTTTAAAAGTGACTCTAACTTATTTATAAAAGTGGGTCACATAAAGTAGTATTTTTTTAAAAGTTCGTTTATTATATTAAGTTTGCAAAAGGGATAGAATTTATTTTTTTTAAGCACAACTTCCTCATCAAATTTAAACCTATCACGTGACTACTCGGCATATAATACAAATTTTCTTCAAAAGGGAATAAATTCTCCATCTGAAATCCTTTTTCATAACTATTTTTTTTAATCAACCTAATTGTTTGAGACCTTTCCATTGGAGCAGTTAGTTTCAACCTTTTCAGCTTCATTTAAAAAAAATGGAAAGTGCATGCCCAATTATTCTTAGCAACACCAATTATTTTCAATAGATATCCTACATGGTAGGCTTGCTTAAAGGTAAAGGGATTTATAGAATAGCCTCGCGGCTAGAATCTACACCTATTGACAGAGATAAAAAAGCTAAATGGGAAAGTAAACAAGATCAAGCATGAGGGTTGTTAGTAATTTCCATTGCTCAAGATCTTAGATTTCATATCCAACAAAATCACTCCTCTGATGAAGCTATGAATTTTTTTTTTGGCATTAAAAATGAAATCAAAGCCCACCAACTTGAAAACTAGTTGCTTACCTTGGACCCCAATAATTTCTCCTCTATTGAAGATGTTTTTGTCCAAATTCAAGACCCTTGGACTTATTTTAGAAGGTTGTAAGGGTAAAAAGGGATATGGTAGTCTTATCTATTCCATTATTGCTAAGTTAGGCCCTACATACCCTGTAAATTTCTACAAATACATTTTCCAATGTTTTAAACTTTTGATAGTGTTATTCATTATTTTGGAAAAGGAAAAAATTATGATAGTATATTTATTAGGTTAATTATATTTAAAAAAGATTAATATTATAAATACCATATTCAATATAGAATATCTATATAATATTTAAAAATAATATTAAGGAGAATTTAGTATTTGTTTTATCTAAAATAATTTTATATCAACATTTAATGAAAAAAAAGAAAAATATTTAAACAATTTAGAGCTAAAAAATTATTTATTTAGCTGTATAATTTTTACTTTGAAACAAAAAGCCATGTAATTCTCTAAATATATAATATGGAGTTGACAAATGGTATTATAAAATATTTATAACAAATAATATTTCAAGGTAGGATATGAATAAATATTTTAATAACAAACACACACATATGGCTCGTAAGATGGGATAGTATCTAGGTTATTATAAGAACATTATATATATATATATATATATATATATATATATATATATATATATATATATATATAATGTTTTTATAATAGCCTAGATGTTATCCCATATATACACACACACACAGAGAGAGAGAGAGAGAGAGAGAGAGAGAGAACCATTCAAATTGTGGACAATTCTAGCAGAGGATTGCCCATGATCTGATAGTAACATCGAATATATCTTTCACCTTGGGCCTCAACCAATTATCAAGTGACATGGGAAAAAAATATGTCCTTTTTTTACTCGTACAAAGGAGGAAAACATTAAAACTCTCTTAGAGTTTTGAGACGCAATGATACAATATAATGTTGGAACATCCAAACATGTTGGAAAAAAACAAAAAAAAAACATTGCTTAGATGTAGAATGAAACCCTATCTTTTGTTACTTGGTAACCTTTTACCACATCAAATGAGACTTAAAGAAAAAAAAATGTTGATAATTCAGTGATTTATACAAATGACATAATGAAATAGAATAAACATATAAACATAAACATAGAGATGCAATAGAAATAAATCTTCATTCCGTTAATATCAAAGAATTGAAATATGCTAACATACAAAATGGAAATAAACTTTATCAGATGATTTTAGATTACCTCTGAGAGAATAAGTCACAAATACATGCCTATGAATTGCGTTACAATAAGGCGAAAGGGAGTTTTTATCATTTAAATACAAAGGGAACCCTAATTCGAGGAAATGGAATGCCAAGAGTTTGTCGGCCCCATTGGGATTAGTTGGGTAGCCAACTTCCCGAGGTCATAACTTGGTCATATGACCTCAATTTGGTACATAAAATAGCTCATTAGAAGGACACTATGAGTACTAAAGTTTTTTCAACTCAGTACTACAATATTTGCACCAGGATTTCGATATGTTGTGGATCTAAAAAAATGCCATTTAGGGGGTCAAAACAACTCTTGAAGATTAGGAACTGAAAAAAGGCTAAAAATAGTAAATTGTGTTATAATCAAGGAAATTTATGAAACTAATTGGAGGTCTAGATGGAATAGGATGGGGGCCACCAATATCCATCAATATCATTTAGATAAATAAACTAGTGACCTAATTCTTGGAATTTTATTAAAAACAATGGTCATGAATTTAAGTTTATCCATTGAATATCTTCGTTAAATGGGTTCCACAGTCTCATTTATCGAATGCATGAGGGTAATATCAAGAACACATTGTAGAGGAATTAGGATGGGTGAATTGATGATATATTTCATTCCTCACAGCATGTTAGTGACATCCTTTTTCATGTTAATTGAATAGGATTTATCCTTGTGATGTTTGGTATAAACTCCAAGGGATAATAACTTGGTCAAGGTATATAATTAGATGCCTTTTCAACTATCATAAACAAGTTCCTACCTATGTGCTTATCAATTTGATAGGCCTTGGTTAGTGTGCCATTATTTACTCTCTTTGGAATGTTTTTATTCTAAATAGGGCCATTTATAAAGGCAATTTCTTAATGGTTTTCTAGCCTTTATGTCTTATAATTTTTTTCTTTGGCCACTAGGATAGTCCGTATCATGTATCTCTATATTATCATGTCCCTTATAATTCATTTCATTTGAATATTTTCCAAGAGGAATGTATTTTGCCTAAAATCTATAAATTGTGTTGTTTTATATTCGTCAATTTTCAATTATTGCATGTGTAACATAACCTATTTCACCCCTTATTTTTAGTAATGTTAAATGACACTGTGCCACTGGCATCAAGAACTAGAGTTAACTGAAACATCGATTATATATTCAATTATTATTCTTTAAAAATTAATCAAAAAAATTGAAGAAAGAGAAACTTTATATATCCTTATTCTGATGGATGCCATGCTCTTATTTTCACATCTTGAAAATCCATGACCCAACTGAACTTAAATTCTAAAGAAAATTATAAATTTAAGAAATGCACTCCCTCACAGAATTGTTTACATGATGTGATTGGGGGAATGGTTGAATTCCATATATTTATTAATAGATTGGAATGGGCCAGTGATTATACAAGGGTGTCAATTCCCTTTTCCTCTTATGGATCAATAATATGCCATATTTCACCCTCTTAAACACATATGGGATGTAGAGTGAGGGAGATATGAAAAATAGAGGAATATAGGTAGTTTTATCACTCATTGTTTCATATTTGTATTGAGTTGCCTCTTGTTATTAACAACTTACTATACAACTCTCATTGTTTATCCATAGGTTGTGTTCACTCTCTCACTTAGTTTGGTGTGTGGGCACTATCGTCCTCCTAGAGAATACAAGGGATTTAATACCAATTATGAAGAACTTGAAGAGATGGATAATTGATAGTAGAAGTTGAAGTGGTATCTGAGCTACATATAGATCTTGTAAAACCAAATTTACCAACTAGTACCTTGAGACTCAAACTTGGTTACATCCTTCAAAAATCTTGACCGATGTTCCTTGCTAACTATTTTTTGAGACCATTTGGATATTGGAAGCCATATTTTGAGACTCTACCAAGATGTTTTTGTGAATTTACCCTATATAAAAATTTCCTTAGACCTTAGATCCACCTTTTATCTGGTTAATTGTAAGAAGGAATGTAGTGTAGTTGGCCTATGGTCAATTTCCAACCATCTTAAAATAATTAGTAAGTATAAATATTTGTGCATATTTGGATTATGGAATATGAAAATGCTTGTTATGTATTTAATTGAAGTATGACATTGTATCATTCATGAAATACTGTCTGATTCACTATTTATTCAAGGTTTACCAACTATCTTATATATCTATGGTGCTAAAAAAATTCTGAAACTATGTGATTACTCCCACATTCATGAATTGTAGGTTATCTTATATGTTATGACAGAGCCAATTTGAGTCTCAAACATCATGTATAATATAAATAGAGAAAGAGACAACAAAAAGGAAAGATATATATGAGGTAAACTTATGGCCACAAATTATTTGATAAGACTATGTTGTTGCAAGTCCCACTGGAAACATTGACGAAACAAATTTTGAATGTGTAATGTTCTATTGCATTGGTCAATTATGGTCACCAGAAAGGAAGGGAGGATAATTTGAAAATTTAATAATCTCATGGGGAATATTTGAATAAAACTCAACTAGAAGTTAAAGACTCTTACGAAATTCTTTGCATGTGAAAATATGTTAAGTGTTATTCCTGAAGTAAATGTAGAAGATTTAATTTTTAAAATTTCTAATATGAGATGACATGTTGAATGAAATTATTAGAGGAATTGAATTAGTTCTTAAATTAAGATGATGCCTCAAGCATGAATTAATTGACTAAGGAATGATGTGTGTGTATAGATGATATGCATGGGAGTTGTTGCAAGAAGGAAGTTTGGGTTGCAAGATATATATATGTGTGTGTGTGTGTGTGTGTGTGTGTGTGTGTGTTTGTATGTGTGATATGATTTATTTCTATGTTTAGGAAAATTTTTATTGCTAACTTTGATGAGATTCAAATTATGTTGGAAGTCTCCCTTGTAAAATTGTATTAGAGGGTAGATGTGGATAATGGATTAGTAAAGGTCCTAATTTGGTCCATGTGAAAAAAATGGAAAATGATGTTAGAATTGTGAAGATGACATAAGAAGGGAGTTACCTAAGTAAAAAAATTTCTTGGTTGATATATATTTTATTTTTATCATATTATAGATGTGTAAATGATATACAAATAGGAATTGGTAGTTTCTATGTTGTGGATAATGTAGTTAGGTTACCTAATGGGTTTCATATCACGTGGAATACTCATATGGAAAGGGTGAAAATGATATTTTTATGTTATCTAACATATAAAATAAAGTAGTTTGATTTTTGTGTATGCTTATTAGATTTTTTTTGTGAATATATAAAATAATAGAGGGGGGAAGTTAACTCAAAAAATATTTTTGTTTCAAGAGGATGGATTGTGTATATGTATGGCACTTGAATGAGGCAATATGTATGTATATTTTCGGATATATGAATGAAAATGCTTTTAAAATTTTTAAATTTCTTATATGATGCAAATTCCCTTTATAAAATTTCATGGAAACTTCTGAGTAGTTGAATTTCAAGAGCGTGACTAATATATGAAGTTCAGATTAGTTCATGGAATGTTGAATATTGGAATATAATATATGCTACAAGCCAACTAGATTATATAAGAAGGATTTACCTAAGAGTTTATGTCATGGTAGGAAAGTATGTAAGGAGAGTGGTAAGCCAAGGCATACAAAAGGAATTTAGTAAGAATTCCTTTCACCTATATTTTATGTCTTTTTTTTTTAAATTAATGCATGTATTGCATGGATGCTAGGAAGGGGTATAATTCAGGTAGGAATTATTTTTTATCAAAAATACCACTTTGACTTTTGGCTATGGTTAGTGGTTTGAACTACATAACATAACATATTAGATTGTGTTGTGCCTTGTACATAAGTATTTTAGTTTTTGTTTCATGTGTGATGCCAACACTTTTGTTTTAGTGCAAGTTATATATTTTTATGTTTATCATGCTTATTTCTTGATTTGTATTTATTAGTGACATACTCTTGACTTGTCATAGGTACACACCTACTAAGACCAAGAGGTTACATGTGTTATTCCTCTAGTTATTTCAACATCTATCACAATAATTGAGCATTTATATAAGCATGTAGATCCACAGAACATGGATTTTGAATAACATCCTTAGAAGATAGAAATAAGTTCCAAAGTAGAGACAGGTAGTATGTCATAAATTCTCAAAATCCCCACAAATTATGATACACAAAAATTAAAAACATATGGTCTTATTTTTACCAGATGCATGTTTTATTTGTTTATGTGGTAGCCCCACCCCCCCCCCCCCCCCCTCTCCCCCGTTATATCTTATAGAAACCATGGTTGTTAGGGGAAAATTCTAAGGTAATATAAAACCTCTTTTAGGTTGAAAGTTGGCCCTTCAACTTGGAGAGAGATTTCTCCCTAAAACAAAACTACCCTAGTTCATTGTAGTAGTAGGTTTACACTTTCATCTCTATGGCCATATTTGTCTGATAAGTGATGAAATGTGGTTGGGTTTTATATAAAATACATCATTGGGCATGGAGTTCAGTCTTAATAGATGACACTACAAATCTAATGTGAATAATACAAAAAGAAAGGTAGTAATAACTACTTTGAAAATTTTGAAAGATTTAGATGAAGAGAACTGAAAATAAAACAAAAGTATAGTTGAAAAAAGAAAAAGTACTAATGACCAATAAATAATGAGAAAGGAGCATAAATGAATACCAATCTCATATACTAAAGTTTGTAGACATGAAGAATATTTTATAAATAAATAAATAGAAGAAAGATAACTACAACACAAGAATTTTCTACAAATCCTCATAAAACACTGCAATATATTTAATATCGACTCAAATACACCAGAATGTTATGCTTTTCAATAAAAACCAACCCTTTTCCATTATTCATAATTGTCTTTATAGACATTAAATCATATGATGATAGGATTATAATTTCAATCTTAACTACAATAATATAAAGTAGAAAAAATATTATAATTTCATGCATGTGGAAAATATCTTTTAATTACATAATGTCTTTCTAAAATAAAACTATCTATTGGAAAATATGATAACATATAGGATAACAAAAAGTATTTTCAAAATATCTTCCTCGATGATAGAAACAGGTCCTTGACTGATAGTAGAAACTCCTCAATGGAAAACATGTCCCTCTACAAAACATGATGGAGCGGTGATTATTTCTATTAATGCTCTTTTTCCCTCAAGATTTCAGGTGAATTTAATCATACTGTCGTTGTCAGCTTCTTTAGTTTCTTGAATCGAAGATTTCACTGAAAAAATAGCTTCCATCATTTTCTTTCTACCTGTTTTCAAAATTCACTAACAATGGGAATGTCAAATTTCTTTTCAAAGTATGCTGACAACAGAGGTGTTAATGCTTCCCTTCAAAAATCGCTGACAATGGAGATGTTAGCCCTCCTCCTCGAAATTGCTGACACCAGAGATGTGAACGCCTCTTTGTATTTTTGTATGTATAACGTTGTGAGGTACACAGTCAACAATAAACCCAAAATTTTTTATTTCTAAAATGCATAATCAAAACTTTCAAAATGACCCCAAGCCTCTATCCGAGGTTGTTAGTTGCTTTTTAAAAGCACATCCACCTTCTCAATCCATTTTTAGTTTCTTTTCCTTGTCTTCATAGGATCGCTTCCCTTATATCCTTTGTCTCTACTCTTTTAGATCCTATAATCTTATTTTTGTTGATTATAAGGTCCCTTAAGGGCACATTATTTGTATCAATCACCTCCTTGGCCAAATATGGATTACTTATCAAGTTGAATTTAAACCTTAATTTACTTGTTGGCCTTGTATGAGGTTGTTTTCCTCCTTTAAGGGTTTTAGATAGTGAAATTTCTTCATTTTGTGTCTGAATTTCAACATCCTTGCCTTTGATAATTTATAGAACATTTTTGTCTATAAGGTGCTTCAATAGGTTAACTCACGACTTGGGGAGAACTAATAGTAGAATGTAAGTTCTCAAGCAATGCACAGTCTAGTTTACTAATCCTAGAATTTCTTCTTTGGTATATTTTGGGAATTTGGGTGATAGAGGTTGTCAAAGGGATATTTGTGTCCTTTTGGCTAAGGTTTGGCTCAATAGGAGTTGCTACCTAAGTTTTTCTCACCTATTTAGCAGTTTTATTTCTTGTTGTTAAGGCCTTAGGAATTTGAGGTTGAAAACATCCCCAAAATAGAAAGTTAGTCCCGGTTCCCCTACTTTGGCTAGTTAGTTTTCAATAAATAAATTAATGAGGGCCTTGTGGTAGACATAATGGTTGGAAGTGTCTATTATTGTTCTGAAATGAGATGCCATATTTTTTAGACTCTCCAAAAATTATTAACAGGTATTCATCCTAATCTAACCATCTAAATGTGCAAGGAAATGAAAGTGATAGAGTTTTACCCGGTTGAACCTTCCTTCATAGGAGAAGTATGAATGCGTAGTCTTCAATACCCAATTCCATTTTTCCCATAACCAGGCTCTCTGAACATCAAATCTATAGTTTTGATTCTTAAACTCCTCCTTCATGAAAAAGTAAATGTTGATCCTTGCCAATAAATGGCTCCTAAAAATATGCTCTCCATTTTTTGGAAAGGTGGTGGCCTCCACTATTAGCTCCTCCATGACTAAGAAGGAGATTTCATTGGTTTCCATCTAGTTTCCATCGCAAACCTGAGCAAATGCATGAGCCACAAAATCATGGTAGTCAGTGCAACAACAGAACAATTCTCCTTAACTTGCCTACTCAAATTGATGGTGGATGTTGGGATAAACCTCCAAAAGGTCAACCAATTTTGGCTCAGCATGGTTAGAATTGACGCCTTTCCTCATTGGGAACTCTAGTAAAAAATTAACACATGTTGACACCTAATCCTATGGGATGGGTGTGAATATTTAATATTGTATATTATTTAATATTAGGAAATAAGGAAGGCCAAGAGTCATTGGGAAATGAATCCCAATAGCCTCACCTCCATGTATAAATTCATGTTCATTCTTCATTCAATAACACATTCTGATTTGAGGAGTTACCTCCTGGTTTAACATGGTATCAGAGCCAGTCCCACCATTGGCATTTTTTCCTGTGGTGTAACTCCCTCATTCCTTTTCTCAGTCAGTGTTTGCTTCTCTTATTAAATTGTTGTAATTCTGCATTTTTTTTAATCTTTGCCCAGTTCTATTTTTGTAGCTTCTGGAGATTCTG
This sequence comes from Pinus albicaulis, assembly GCA_034641835.2. Classification (NCBI taxonomy): domain Eukaryota; kingdom Viridiplantae; phylum Streptophyta; class Pinopsida; order Pinales; family Pinaceae; genus Pinus; species Pinus albicaulis. The sequence continues at coordinate 1,054,365,563 of CM076577.1, read as the reverse complement.
CAATTCTGCAGACTCTGAAATTCTACAAATTGCAGTCCCTGCCACTCTGCAATCCTGCCACTCTGCCATTCCAAATTTTTTTTGTAACGCTACACTCCTTATCTCCATCGACTCACTGCTATCTTCCCCACCCCCTCACATCTCCCTCGACTCCCTACCCATGCTCCATCCTACCCACGCTCATCTCCTACCCACTGGCTTGCACTCACCCGCTCCCTGCTATCTCTTACCACCTCCCATCGCTCGCACTTCACCGCTCCCTATGCTGCTACAGCACCCCACTCTCACTGTAACACTCAACCCGACTCCCTATCCTCTAACGCCCCTCGACTCCCCTCACCTCACAACTCCCTGCGCTGTCTAACACCCCCACTACATCTTACCCTCGCTCCCTACCTCCAGATCCACCTGCGAGCTCTCGACCTCTTCCAACGCACACATCTCCCTGCTCGAATTACCTATATTTGATGTCCGCTCCATGCGGTTTCTAATACATTGTCCCCTCCATTTAATACACCATCCATTTAATACGCCATTCCATATTTTATATACAACGTTGCCTCCCATATGTAATACGTTGCCTCTGTTTTATTCCGCCCCTCCTACATATGTAATACGATGCCTCTGTAATATGTAATACACTGTCTATTTTATAATACCATGCCCCTTCATAATTTTTCCCCCTCCCATTCATAATTCCACCTTTCCGCCCTTCTTAATAATACCATTCCGCCCATCTTTTAATACCACCCCTTCCACCATTTTTTCATATAAATTTTTTTATCCAAACAATATATATATATCTATATATATATATATATATATATATATATATATATATATATATATATATATACATATACATATATTTTTTTTTTGCAGAATTCGGTTTCTAGCAAAGAGTTTTTGTCCCCTTTAATTGAGCAAATTTCCAGAGTTGAAAGTTTTTCTAGCAGACATTTTTCCTCTCCAGAAGAATTTTTTCCAGCAAACTAATGCATTTTCTCATCTCTATTGTTGGGGTAGTTATCTCCGGCAAAGAGAACTATCTTGAATGGTCTCGGAAGATTAAACACACACTCATTTTTTATGAGTTGTGGAGAGGAATCTATGAAGGACAAGAAGGAAATCCACCAGCAAAGCCCACTTCAGACAAAGAGCTCGCCATTTGGGAAAACAAGAACTGCAAGGCCTATGCCTTGATTGTAGCTTCCGTAAATTAAGAGGTGAGTCGCCACATTTCATCATTCTCAAATGCCTATGATGCCTTGAGAAAGCTAAAAGAACTCTATGACTCACATTTAGAATTAGAAAATGTTCAATTGATGATTAAGTTGTTCAATCTTGAAATGAAGAATGATGATCCCCTTGCCTTAGCTTCAGAAGTTAGATCGATCATGCATGATATTGATAGCATTGGTGTAAAAATGGACATACCTCTCATAGCATATGTTAAGGCATTATATCCGACTTACTCACATTATCTTGAGTCTTTGCAAGCAAGTGGGAACCTTGAGCATATCACCTTTGATACACTTGAGAAAAAGTTTGTAGAAAGAGAGAAAGCTTTTGGGAAGATGACAGTCCCTTCATCTTCCGAAGAGGCTGCATACTTGGCACATAGAGAAAAGAGTCATACTCCAGATTCATCCAGAGGAAGAGGTGGCAGAAGAGGAAGAGGAAGAAGAAACTTCACAGAAAGGGGGGGCAGACAATCTGACAAATCCAATCTTCATTGCACACGTTGCAATAAAGATGGACATGATGCATCCAAATGTAGAACACCTTGGGAGAAAATTGAGCAGCAAAGAAATCAATACAAAGGTAAAACTAATGACAAAGACAAAGGTAAAGCACCTGAATCCGCTCATTATGTTCTAGCACATTGTAACAATGGAGTAACTAAAGACTTGTTTGATGTTTCATTTACTTCATGGAGAGATGATTAGTTGCTAGATTCAGGAGCAACATGTCACATGAAATTTCGAAAATATTTTTTTGAAGAATTACTGACAAAGTTTATGGAGCAATATATTTCGTAGATAAATCCAAACTCAAGCCATCAGGGCTTGCCACAGTCAGTCTTAAGTTGCCTGGTCTTCGAGATCATATTCTACATGAGGTTCTATACCTCCCTGAGTTGAGGAGAAACTTGCCATCCATGGTCCAAATCTGCCAGCAAGGACACTCCATTCACTTGTTTGATGGCAAGGCAGAGGTCAGAAAAGCATCAAATCACTCACTTGTCATGGAAGGAATAGAAGAAGGGAGACTCTTGAAGCTGAAAGGTTCATCTGCTCATGCTCAAAACTTTGCATTCAGTTCACATCATGATGAAGGTACATTCCCATCAAGTCTTTTATGGCATGCTAGATTTGGACACTTAAATTATGACAGCCTTTGTTTGTTGAAGAAAAATGGTGTTAATGGACTGCCTACAATTCCTAGAAAACCTAAGGAATGTGATGCTTGTATTCTAGGAAATCATAGCAAATAGCCATTTCATGATTCACACTACAGAGCACATAGAAAACTTGAGCTTGTTCATTCAGATTTATGTGGCCCTATGCCTATTTCTTCTACAAATGGAAATAAATACATGATGACATTTATTTATGACTACACCAGAATGTGTTGGATTTACTTATTGAAGAATAAGTCTGATGCTTTTCAAACTTTCAAGAATTTTCATGCATTGATTGAAAATGATGCACAAACACATATTGGCTCTCTACATACTGATAATGGAAAAGAATACACTTCAAACAAATTTGAAAATTATCTTCGTCAACATGGAATCAAACATCAAACAACTGTGCCATATAATCCCCAACAGAACGATGTAGCTAAAAGAATGAACAAAACTATTTTAAATATGGTTCGCTCCATGTTATTTTTCAAGAATGTGAAATTGACGTTTTGGGCTGATGCAATTCTATGTGTTGTTTACATAAATAATAGGTGTCCTTCAAGTTCAATTAGAAACAAAACTCCTTTTGAAATGTGGCATGGCCACATTCCTTCGGTAAAGCATTTCAGGGTCTTTTGGTCCACCTGTTATGCCTTGATACCCAAGGGTTAAAGGAAAAAACTTGGTGCTAGAAGCAGAAAATGTATCTTCTTGGGGTACTCCAATACCTCCAAAGGATATCGTCTCTATGATGAAGCAAATAAGAAGTTTGTGATAGCAAGAGATGTCATATTCCTTGAATCTTCCAAGAGTGACAAGGTTGTTGAGCGGCATCTTGATCGCCTGGATAGATTCACACATGAAAAGTCCTTCCAAGAATTTGATAATGTGATTCCACATCTTGAAGGGGGGATTCCGATATTGAATCAAACTGTGGAATCATGTCCTGAAGCACTCTCTCCCCCACATGAAGAAACAACCACGGATGACACATTGGATGATGTGATTGACAGAATTGGGAGATTGAATCTTGAATCAATCCCAACTCAATCAAGTGAACAGCCTGGGCCATCTCAGAAAGGTCCTCCCAAATGGCTGACAAAGACACCGGAGAATGTTCATCCTGATGAGGTTGGAAAAACAGGAACAAGAAGTTCCACTCAACAAATCGAAGGTGATGTAGATAATTCTAATTCTCCTGTTGATATGGATATTGCTTATAACTGTGAATTGAGTTTTTCTACAGATCATGAACCAACTTCCTTCAAAGAAGCCGCTTCTCATGATGAATGGAAAGAAGCGATGCAGAAGGAGTATGATGCCTTGATAAATAATGGCACTTGGAAGCTGGTTGATCCACCTTTGGGAACGAAACCAATTGGTTGTAAGTGGGTCTACAAGAATAAGTACAAGGCAGACAACTCACTTGACAAGCACAAGGCCAGGCTTGTGGCAAAACGATTCGCACAAAAAGAAGGAGTCGATTATGAATAAAAATTTTCCCCCATAGAAAAATGGACCACCATCCGAACTTTCTTTTCCTTAGCAGCTCAGAATGGATGGAAAGTCCATCAGATAGATGTAAAAATAGCCTTCTTGAATGGAGATCTAAAGGAGAAAGTTTATATGTCCCAGCCAGAAGGATTTGTGGTAAAGGGTCAAGAACAAAAAGTTTGCAAGCTTATAAAATCCTTGTATGGCCTTAAGCAAGCACCACGAGCCTAGTATGAGAAATTGACCGAGCATCTTATAAAATTTGACTTCAAACATTTTGATCTTGATGATGCAACTTTGTTTGTTAAGAAAGTTGGAAAAACAGTTGTATATCTTATGGTATATGTAGATGATCTTTTGATAACAGGAAAAAATGAGAGATATATTGCATCCATGAAGAAAGAGTTGAAGAAATGTTTTGAAATGACTGATTTGGGTCATGTTCATTACTATTTGGGTATTGAAGTAATTCAACATCCTAAATTCATATTTCTTTCTCAAAAGAAGTACATTGGATATCTCTTGAACAAATTTGGCATGGATGACTGTAATCCCTTAACCACTCCAATGGAACAAAACTTGAAGCTCACTTCTATTGAAGGGAAGGAATTTGAGGATGCAACTAAGTATAGATAGCTTGTAGGAAGTCTTATCTACCTGACCACCACCAGACCTGATATTTCATTTGCTGTTGGAATCCTCTCAAGGTTCATGAAAAAACCTTGTGAAGGACATTGGTCTGCTGCAAAAAGAGTGTTAAGGTACTTGAAGGGGACTCAAGACTTTGAACTCAAATATACACAGGTAGGCGACTTCAGCTTGATCGGATACTCTGATTCAGACATTGATGGCGACAAAGAAACAGGGGTGTCTACTACAGGTTACACCATGAGTCTTGGATCAGGAGTTGTCTCATGGAGATCACGCAAATAGTCAGTTCCAGCAGATTCCACGACCGAGGCAGAATATGTGGCAGCAGCTGAAGTGACAAAGAAAATTGTGTGGCTCTGGAAAATCCTGGAAGATTTGCAGATGAAACAAATGTACTCCACACCACTCATGATCGACAACACTTTTGCAATAAAGTTGGCCAAGAACCCAAAGTTCCATGATCGAACAAAGAACATCAATACAAAGTACCATCTAATTCGACATCATGTTCAGGCCAAAACCATTCATCTACATCATTGTTCCACAAATGAGAAAACTGCTGACATCTTCACCAAAGCACTTCGAAGAGAAAAGTTTGAAAAGTTCAGATCGATGCTTGGACTCACCAACATCCCTTTGGATTAAAGGGGGGAATGTTGACACCTAATCCTATGGGATGGGTGTGAATATTCAATATTGTATATTATTTAATATTAGGAAATAAGGAAGGCCAAGAGTCATTGGGAGATGAATCCCAATAGCCTCACCTCCATGTATAAATTCATGTTCATTCTTCATTCAATAACACATTCTAATTTGAGGAGTTACCTCCTGGTTTGACAACACAACACCTCCTCAATATTTCATCTTAGATCTTCGCAGAAAATATCGGATGTATTTTTTCTAAAAGTAACCAAATTACAAAGTGAAATGACTTTAATCAGTGGAGCGAGTAATTACAGATCGACGGAATCATTAAAAGCTTGTGAATTCATGTTTTTAACTCATGTTTAATCAATAAACAAACATACTGATGATAATGGAAAGATCAGTTATTTAACAAAACACTTACCTATTGGCACATTTCCAAACATTATTATTGTTGCTAACATGGTGAGCCTATTTCCATAAATAAACTTTAAAAAAAAATTTTGGCTCTGGTACTCAGTCTATAACCTATATCAAAAATATTGATATGCCCATTGTCAGTGCACTGTTCATAAAAAATTATCGAAACACAAAAAGTGTTGATAGGCCCGCTATCAATGGTTTCCATTTTTATTAAAACTAAAATGGTGATACTGAAACTGTTGGAATTTTCTCAAAAGAAATTAAAAACATAGTATAATGTGATAACACCCCCTCTGCCCATCCCCAATCCCTCTCTACATTAACTCTCTACAATATTCCCATATCCCTCTCTCCCCTCACCCCCTCTCTCCCTCCCTCCTTCTCCCTCTCTCTCCTCTTTATGCCCTCGCTCTTTCCTATATCTCTCCCCCACTACCCTCACCCTATCATCCAACCCTATTACCAATCATCTCTTTTACCCTTTGTCCCTCTAATTTTCATTCTCTCCCTCTCCCTCTCTCTTCATCTCACTCCATTTCTCTCCCATCTCTCGTTTTCCATCCATCCCTCTCTCCCACTCTCTCCCTCTCTCCATATATCTATGTTCCTCTCCCTCTCCCTCACTCATTATTTTCCTCCAACTTCCCTCGAGATATCTCTTCCCCTCACTCCCTCCCTCTCTATCCCCTTTTCCTTACCTCTCTCCCCCCCTTCCCCTCCTCACCACCTCTGTATACCTCCCCATTGACTCTCTCAATCTCTCTCCCTCCATCTCCCTAACGAACTTCACCACCCCCCCCCTCTCTCCATCCCTCCCTACCTCCCTCTCTCCCTCAATTCCCTCCCTTTGTCTCTCACCCCCTATCTGTAATTCCCTCCCTCCCTATATCTCCCTATCCATATCTTCCCCTTCCCATAATCATCCTTCCCTCCATCCCCTCTCTCTCCCTTTTCTTTCTTCCCTCGCTCCCCTCTCTCTCCTTCTCTCCCTCTCCTTCTCACTCCCACTCTCCATTTCTCTGTGCATCCCTCTCTCCCTTCCTCTTCCACTCCCTCTGCTTACATCCCTCCCTCTCCACACCTCCCACCCTTTCTCTTCCTTCCTCCATTTCTATTTCTCTTGCTCTCCCTCTCTATCTCTCTCTCTCCCCCATCCCTTTCTCCAATTTTTTCTCTCTCTACCTCTCCCTTGATCATTTACTCTCCTATTTTTCCTACTATCTCTCAACCTCTCTCTACCTCCTCCTTTATCTATATATATTTCCCTTACCCCCTCTCCCACCCTCACAAAGTATCTCTTTGTCTGACTCCCCCTCCCTCCCACTATCTCTCCCTCTCTCTTTCACTTTCTCTCTCTATTTATCTTTCTATTTCCCTCTCTCTATCCCTCCATATGTATTTTCCTCTCTCTCTCTCTCCCCATCCCTTCATCGCTCCCTTCCTCCCTATATCCCTTCACCATTCCCTCTCTCACTTAATTTTTTTATTTTCTCACCCTCACTCCCCCTCACTCCCCCTCTCTTCTCTCGATCTCTCTCTCCCTAAATATTTCTATTTTTATCTCCCCCTCTTCCCATCTCTTTCTCCCTCTCTATCAATCTCAATCCCTCTCCCTCTCCCTTTATCTCTCCCTCTTTTTTCTTCCCTCTCTCCCTCTTACTCTCTCTAGCCATCGCTTCATTCCTCCCTACCGCCCTCTATCCATTACTCCCTCCTCCCTTTATCCCTTATGCCCTCCCTCTCTCCCTCTCTTCCACTCCCTCCCCATCCCTTCCTACCCCCTTCTCTCCCCCCACTCCCCCTATCTGTCACCCCTATCCCCTTCACCCACTTTATTTCTCCCTCTCTCTCACTTTCACTCCCTCCCTTCCTCTCCCTACCTCTCCCTACCTCCTTTAATCCCTATTTATTTCTCTTCCTCTCCCTCCAAGACACCTTCCCCCTTATGTCTTTCTCTACCACTCACGTTATCTCATTTCCTCACTCCCCCCATCGACGTCTCTCTCTAACTCTGATTGACACACTCTCTCTCTCTCTCTCTCTATAAATATCTATGTTACCTTCCCCTCCCCTATCTCTCACTTCACCTCTTCTCCTCCTTGTCTTTCTCTCCCCCTATTTTATTTCATCCCTTCTTCATCCCCCCTCCCACCACCCCCTCCCGTGCTCCTCCCCCCTTCTCCCTCTCCCTCTCCCTCTCCCTCTCCCAATTTTACTCTTTTCCTTGATAACTCTCCCTCTCCCTCTCCCTCCCTTCATCATTTTCCATGTTATTTTAGCTATCTCCACCTCGACACCAAATTCTCCCTCTCCACACTCTACATCATATATTCCCCCCACTCCACATATGAATCCTTGCATCTCTCCCTCCCTCCCTCCATTTTCCATTCAACACTCTCCTCATTATCCTCTTCACTATATCTCACTCTCTCCCCCTCTTTTTCCCACACTCCCTCCCTCTATTCCATATCCCTATCCCTCTCCCTCTATGGCCTTCCCCTCCCTATTTCCCACCACTTTTCTCTCTTAAAAAATAAAACACTAAAATATAACATTAAAATATAAAAAACAAAAACTTTCATTTTAATATATTATATATTTATAACACATAGAAACTTGTTCTAAATTAAAAGAGTATTAAATTATAATTTTTTAACAATATATAGCAAACAAATAAGTGCATTATAACCATTTAAGAAATATAATTTTAAAAATTAATTTATAGAAATTAATGAAAAATATTTTTTTAATAAATAACCATCATGCAAAAACACAAAGCAAAACAATATATTTAATATAAGAAATAAAAAATAAAACAAGAAGAGTATAATTTAAATGGACAAAGCATATCTTATCACGAAAACTTTAGTGAACACAACGCAAAACATATTCTTAATAACCGATAAAAGAGAGATCAAATAGGGGAAAAGTAGAAAGTAAATGATAAAGTATAAGCTTATGGATTTTTTTTTCTTAAATCAGACAATATGGATACATGTAGCACTTCATTTGTATGGTTAGAAATATATTAAGTGCCTTAGGATATCCCATCCAACCTGTTTGATTTTCATCTTGAGAATTAGGGTTAAGGATAAAAGAAATTTTAATCATCATTTATTATCATCACTATCTATTAAGGATATTATGATAAAAGCTCAATTTTAATCATTCTAGGTTTCATCTTGAGAATTGGAGTTAAGGTGAATTATTGGATATTTTTAACATCCAAAAGGGGAATTATAAGATTTGTTACCACATGAATGAACTTTTCTTGGTTTTCTTATTTTTCAAGTGGATTTGTTCAACATAAAAGTGATTGTTTTCTTATTGATCATATTTGGTATTTACATAATATTCCAGAAAGAGTAATTTCCAAAACCACAATACTAAATGCCATATGTTTATATGAATATCTTATATTTTCTTTTGCCAAGACTAACATTGACATGAATGTCTAATATTTTTTAGTGAAAAATTAATTTTATATAATTTGATTTTATTGCATGTCATGAATTTATACTTGTATTTAAGAATATATTTCACTTTCTATAGATTTATATCATAAGTCAATGTGTGTTTTTTTAGCCCTTAATAGAAACATTTATGCATATCGAGTCCAAATTTATGGATGTGATGTATACTTATATTGAGGCATGATATTATTTTCAATCTTTACATGGTAGTGTGGATAACATAATTTCCATTAAAAATATTATTTTATGCGGAATTTTTAATTTTAAATAAAACAAATATTAAAAATAAAAAGTTATTTGATATGGAAATTTTAATTTGTAATCAAATTTATATTTAAAATATTTATATTCTAATTAAATAAAACAATAAACAAATTTGGCGTATTTATTAATAATTAATAAATTATAAAAAACAAATTTGGGGTATTTTATTAATAATTAACAAAATTTAATAAATTATAAAATGAAGGTGTGTAATAATAAAGTTAATAAAATATATACGTGATTAATATAAATATAAATTATCGTAAAAAAATCTCATACTTTATAATTCATTGAATTCAATGTATAAAAATAATTATTCAATTACATCAACCTGAGCATGATTGGCAAGAGTTATGGCATGCTCCCAATCCATAACAAAACATGTCAAGACATTTAGGTTTATCATAGCATAAAATATTCAAACCTTTTAGGTTTATATTGAGCATTTAGGAAGGTTGCTTATTTTAATTTTCAACAAGATTTAATTTTGGAAGATGATATAATGACCTCCTATCTAATATATCATTATAGTGATTCCATTTTGTTATTATATTACTTTCAATAATGTAATTAATTAATAATTAAACCATCTTAAATCTATAACTCCATATCTATAAACCTAGAAAGGGTATATCCAATATATAGTTATGGTGATTTCATTTTTCTATTAAATGATTTTAAATAGTTAATAATTAAACTAAGCTATTTTTTGAGTGGAAAAGAGTTTTTATCCCTCCCTTCCCTTAGATAGATTGAGAGTTAATATGGTTAGAGGTTTGTTTCAAGAAAACAAAAGACATGTAATTATTTCAATGTTTAGTATGGAGTCAAAAAAATGATATTAGAAAATCTTAATAATAATCAATATTTAAATGTAAGACATAAATAGAATATTTTAATATGATACACACACATATCAAGGTGGTAGGATGGGAGCTATCCTAAAATAATAAGAGAGAGAGAGAGAGAGAGAGAGAGAGAGAGAGAGAGAGAGAGAGCTATTTAAATTATGGTAAAAAGTAGTTGGGGGTCTCCATGATATTAGAGGAGCATTAACTATATATTTCACCTAGGGCCACAAAAATTTTTAAAGTGACATGGAATAATGGCAGAAGAATATTCCCTTTTCTGTGGAGTTACTCTAAGAAAGGAGGAAAACATAAAATCACTCTTGGTTTTTGGAGACTAAATGATAAAACATAATTTTTGGAAAATTCATGTCTAATGGAAAAAAATTAAAAGTTGCCATTGCTAAGATCAAGAAAGAAGATTTCTCTTTTCAAAACATCTCCTTTTGCCATAGAAAATGAGACATAGAAAAAAAAAATATCATCTAGATAAAAAAACGAGTGGCCTAATTCTTGGAATTTTCTTCAAAAATGAGGGTCATGAATTTAAGTTTACCCACAACATATCTTGGTTAAGTGGGTTCCACACTCTCATTTACCAAATGCATGGGGATAATATCTAGAAGGCATTGGATAGGCATTGGCATGGTTTAACAAATGATATATATGATTCCTCGTATCATGTTACTCACATCCTTGTCCATGGAAATTGAATAGGCTCTATCGTTGTGATGTTTGGTATAAACTTTGTGGCATAATAACTTGTTTGAGGTTTGGAATATGATGCTTTTTTATCTAGCCTAGAGGACATCCTAACTCTATGGCTATCAATTTGATAGTCCTTGGGTATCTTTTCATTCTTTATTGAAAGGATTTTATTCTCACTAGGGCCATTTATAGATCCAATTTCTTGATAGTTTCCTAGCCTTTGTGTCTTAGAACGTTTTTATTAGGTCACTCGCTAGTCCTTATTATGTATCTCTATATTCTTCTCACCCCTCTAGTTTGTTTCATTTGATTTTTATCTAAGATGAATGGATGTTATCTGAAATATGGAAATTGTGTTTCTTTATTTTCTTTAATATGGAATGTTGACAAGTGTAACATTCACTTTTTTACCCCTTATGTTTTCTAATGTCAAATGTGACTGCAACATTGACATGAAGAACCATGACCAGATGAAACATAGACTAAGAATTTACTCATTTATCTAGTTACACATTAAATCATATTGGATATCTCTCTTGTGATCATAAAATCGATAATATCCTCATTCACGTAGGTTTAATAAGCTAAAAAATATACACATCAATATCACCAAATTAAAAAATAATTCCTCCTTGGACTCTCCGCGCCTCTTCTAAACACAACCCCTCACAATCCCTATAGGGAGACTCCTCACACTATGCATATATGAAACAAGGAGGGAAATAAGTTGTGTGGGAGAGAAAAATAGACAATATGAAAACCACAATGAAATTCAATTTTCATTTCAAATTCACACATAGATTTCATTTTCACAATGAATTTTTGTGCATATTCTTATCCAAGAATTTCATTATTAAAAAAATTTTGATGGTGACAACTCCAATGGTAATATTTAAATTTTGTACTGATGGAGAACTCTAATAATAATTTATGTTTATTGTTGGATTATTATAAATATACCTCCTACTGTGAGGCACAGTCAACTAATAGAATACTAGAATTAGTTGCAACTATCCTCAAGAAACAACACCAATTGGTTAAAAAACAACTAATATTTATCTTAAATGTTATACTAACATAACATAAAAGATAGAAATATATATAAATAAATTTAATGTTTAAAAAATATGTATTTGATTGGATGCCTTTTATTTTCAAAATAGAAAAGGAATGTAATTTTTTCAATGTTTAATATAGAGTGGCTAATGCTCTTATACGACATTAGAGACTCATGTATATATATATATATATATATATATAAAGAGAGAGAGATAGAGAGAGAGATAGTTCTATTCAAATTATGGAAAATAATAGTGGGGAGTCTCTATGACCTTGGAGAAACATGAGTTCTATGTTTGATTTATGGACCCAACCAGTTATCAAATAACATGATAGAAGCATATGCCCTTTTGTGCAGACCTAATCTTAAGAAGTGTTATAACCCTATTTTCCACTCGACCATAGTAAGAGAAACCTAAGTTCACCTTACCTCAATTGTTCACTAGAATGCAATCCCTTTCATATTTTTTTTTACTTATGTTGTATTCATTCAATATTAAAAGGGTGAGATTACATAATAGAGTAATTGTTCATAATTATGAATAATAATTATTTCATAATTTAAAAAAAAATATTCAAGAGTTTTTCGTTCCATATTATAGGTGTCCAAATACATTCTCCGAGGGGATAAAATAAACTTATACAATCTCACACAATCAAGAGGAAAGGGGTTGGATTGAATTAGAATCGAATATTTAGAACATGAGGTATATAGTCATTATTATAGTGAAAGAGCATTGTCTTTGAGAGAACAGGAGGAGACTAAGTTTGTAAGTTGGATAAGAGGCTACACTTATCTTTTGGAGGTATATTATTGATGTAATTAAATTTTCTATAATATATGAATATTGTTTTTCTTCATTGTATTTGTTGTTTTAATGATGTTATAGTTGTCATGGAGATAATTTCATTATGTCTATGGTAATATGCCCTATAGAGAAGGTATACTTTCTTTTTTGGTTGTGTAGGTGTGTAGGTTTTATGGATCATGATATCTAGGAGTGGAATATTCATGTAGAGAAAGATTTTCCACTTACAACTTCAGATCCAACACTCAACACCAACATTTTTATGCATGAATATGATTAATTAAAAGGGTTTTAATGGATTGTCGTTTTTAAATTTTTGGACACACATCTCTCTCGTGATCCCTACATAAGGATCATGAAATAGACCTCAGAAAAATTTCGACCACTACTTCCCATAACTGGTTGATTGTAAATACAAAATTGTAAAGATAAAGTTTAGAGGATATAATCTTGAATGTGAAAATCCTTTTGGAGGATTTGATCACAATATATAATGGTTGAATGGGAACCAAAAGGGAAGTTGACATGTTCCTTTTAGATGGATATAACCTTCCAAAACTAGAATTTGAATTTCAAAATTTTTAACAATTTCATAGTGAGAAACCCTATATTATCCTTAGGGAGACTTGCTTTAAAAAGGGAGCGATTATAACTTAAAATTTGAATTTTTATCCCCATATGAAACAGAGTTTCCATACCTTTTGAAGTTTATTAAAAATTACCCTTAAGTAATCAAATTTACTTTTCTTTTGACCTTTTACCAAAGAGAAATTTCTTCATCCTTAAATTACCCTATAATGCCATGCCACCTCATATCCCTTTAGGTTTTTTTCCTATATAAAGGGTGACTTTTTAGTAAGGATATGTCTCCAATCATGAGCCCTCTAATTGATGACTAAATTACCATTGGAATCAAAATAATGAGATTAATATAATGATATATGTTCTAAGCCAATGATCCCAGATCTTCATCCCTACAAGCTTCAACAACTTTGGGGATTACGGTGCTTTAACTATTGTATCTTCCAACTGATGATAATTATTAAGAGCGTTCAATAACTAACACTAACATAAATGTCAACACCATTTAAATAACTGATAAGAAATACTTATGCACCCCCCTCTCAACATTTTCAAAAATCTCTTGTGGATATATTTATTAATATTGATGCAAGTTCCTATGGTATATTTCCCTATAATGAATCAAGCTTTCTATGGTACATATATTTATGTGATGTGTTAGATTGATTGACTATATTGTGGAAAAATCATGACAAATTTCAGAGGCTTAACTTGGCACTTGGATCACTAGTTAGCTTCACTTGGATTTCTCTTTTTGAAAAATAATCTAGAAGAAAAGGACTGATGGGTTTCCCCTTGTGGGTTTTTCACTAGCCTCTGGCCCAATTTTTGGTGTATCTCGATCTTTTATGCATTGTAATTGTGTCATTTCTTGATAAGGTAATGAATGAAGTACATGATAAAGGAAAATCATAGATATAAATTGTCACAAGTAATTTTCATGATTATAAATTCTATCTTTTAAATGAATTCCAATAACTCTTATTGACTCAAATTTACATTGAAGTGATATTCCATATATGGGTAATATCTAATGTGTTACCACTCAAAAAAGGTACCAATAGAAGCTATAGGAGTTTCTAACAATGTTAAACCATGTGTAGCTTCAATGTGTATCCTTCCCTTACCATAATTTTACTCATTAAATGACATATCTCTATGCTATCTAAAGACACGAGAACATGTCTCTAAAAATAAATAAAAAATATTGTACTTGCTAACCCTAGAAAATTATCTTTAAATCACTAGCAAATAACTATTCAAAGGAGTAACGTTTGCATCATATATATCATAAAACATAGTGATTCAAAATTTGGAAAATATTCACTATGTAATTAACTATGTCATCTCAATTTTTTCAAACTCTTGGAATTTCAAACTTAACAAAAAAAAATGATACAAAAAAAACGAAGATGACTATTTTAAAGTTGATCTTCAGATTAGTCAGAAAACCTATCTTCCATATCGTATTTTTGAAAATATAGTGAACCCAAGCCTAAACTTTTTACCACTTGTACTATGATACTCTTCCTCGATATCTACAAATTTTAATATCCAAAACTTCCAATATGACTAATTTTGACCACCTATTCCTTAAAATTTAAGAAATACTTTCAAGATGTTTTGATTGAAGATTCAAAACCCTAGAATCATAGCTCTAGTACTACATGTTAAGACCTATATTGAATAAATATGATCCAAATTTATAGTGAAATCTCATTTTTCAATTAATCTAATGTACATGACAAGATGTGATGTTTATAGAAATGAATTTAATTTATTATAAATATGTGATCAAGTGGGATGATGTAGCATAACATTAGGCAAAACTAACCATAGCTGATTAACTAATAATGAATGGTTATTAGTTATGTAACAAAGAGTCCCTGGGGCTATAAAAAAATAATTTATATGAGTATTACGGTGAACCTAGACTAAGTTTGATTTGGGTGTGTATTATAATAGAATTTTGATATCTACGCTACATTAACCTTTTGTTTTATTATATATTATTTTTTAGCATTACTTTGAATACTGTATGGTGGAGTGTATGGTGGACATATATGATCTGTTATTTGTATGGTTGTGTTTGTATGGATTCGGAATAAAGAAATTCATCTTACTAAACATATATGTTGGGTTATTTGCATGGTTGCGTCGGTATAGATTTAATGAAATGAAAGAATTCGTTTTACTTTTCATTATCTAGTTTTGAAATATTAATTTTAGAATAGATAAAATATTTCTCATTCAGATTTTCTAAAATAAAAAAATATTTTCAGCATCCATAATAGAGTTATATTCAATGTAAAAATGAATTTTTAGAGTTCTTAAAGCAGCTAGAGCTTTTGCTGAGGCACTATATTTTACACCAATAAATTTTACTTTTATTTTGTGATTTTTATTTATATATAATAAAAGTTTGATTTTTTCAAGATCTAGTTTAAATTAATTAGCTCTCTCTAAATGATTTTGAATTATTCTCTTACATTTCATAATTATTCTCTTAAATTTAGTTTTTATTAAGTTAAATATTTTTAATTTATATTATAACTTTGTATGTTAGATTTAGTTTTTATTAAGCTTAATATATTTCTACTTTTAATTTGGATATTAATACATTTAATTTATTTTAGATAATTTTGTGATTTTTAATCTTCTACTAATAGTATTTAGTTTAATTTATTCTTTAAAATGATTTGGAAATTTAGCTAATTAATATGTTATTAATTTCTACACTTTATTTTATTAATGGTACAATGGAGTATGGTATGTTTGTCTAATTAAAATAATATAACAAATAATTAAAAAATCTCTGAATTTATATAATACAAAGTAATAATGCTTTGATATTTAAATCTATATGATAAGTTAAATTGTAAAGTAAGTCGTTCTTAAAATTGATTTTGAATATGTGTTTTATTAAAAGTAGGCTAGGCTAAGTGTTGGCTTGGATAGACTAGGATACAAAAGGATAGAATAAAATAAGCTAGGGTAGGCTACTATAGGCTAGGCTAGGCTACTCAAGAGTAGGATAGGCTAGGATAGAGTAGACTAGACTATGCTAGAGTAGAGTAGGTTAGGATAGGCTAGTTAGGTTAGGATACAATAGACTAGGTTACGCTAGAGTAGAGTAGGTTAGGATAGGCTAGCGTAGGCTAGGGTAGGCTAGAATAGGCTATGCTAGGCTAGGCTAAAGTAGGTTAGACTGTGTTAGGCTAGGTTAGGTTAGCATAGACTACGTTAGAGGAGTGTAGACTAGAGTAGGTTGGGTAGCCTAGGATAGGCTATAGTAGGCAAGGCCTTGCTAGAGTAAGGCAGGCTAGATTAGGCTTGGCTAGGCTAGAGTAGTTCAGGCTAGGCTAGGCTACAGTAGGGCATGCCATGCTAGGGTATACTATTGTAGGCTAGAATAGGCTAGGGTAGGGTAGAGTAGGCTAGGCTGGGATCGGATAAACTAGGCTAGGCTAGGCTAGGTTAGGGTAGAGTAGGCCAAGCCAAGCTAGGGTAGACTAGGCTAGGCAAGAATAGAATATAATATGTTAGGCTTGAGTAGGTGAGTTTATTTTATGCTAGGCTAGCCTAGGCTAGGCCAGAGTAGGTCAGGCTAGGCTAAGGTAGACTAGACTAGGCTAGGCTTGAGTAGGCTAGGATATTTTATGGTAGGCTAGGCTAGACTAGGTTAGGATAGTTTAGGATAGGCTAGGCTAGGCCAGAATAGCTTAGGATAGTTTATGATAGGCTAGGATAGGCTAGGGTATGCTATGCTAGATCAGGCCAGCTAGGGTAGGGTAGGGTAGGGTAGAGTAGGCTAGGCTAAAATAGAGTAGGTTGGGCTAGGATTGAGTAGGCTAGGATAGTTTAAACTAGGCCAAGCTAGGCTATACTAGGTTAGGCTAGGCTAGACTATGCTAGACTAGGTTACGCAAGGCTAGCCTAGGTTAGACTAGGTTAGAGTAGGCTAAGCTAGTGTAGGTTAGACTAGGGTAGGGTAAGGTAGGGTAGGTTAGAGTAGGCTACGCTAGAGTAAAGTACGTTAGGCTAAAGTAAAGTAGGCTAGGATAGTGTAAGCTAGGCTTGTCTAGGCTAGGCTACAGTAGACTAGAGTAGACTAGTCTAGGCTAGGCTACAGTAGACTAGAGTAGACTATTCTAGGCTAGGGTGGAGAAGGCTAGGTTAGGCTAGGCTTGAGTAGGCTAGGGTAGAGAAGGCTAGGCTATGTTCACTGGTAAAAAATTATGAAATTAACGACTATTTGACTAAAAATGTTAGTCACCACAATTATTTCAAGTAAATTACTACTAAATTTGAGCAAATTTATATGACCGAACTAAAAATGACTAATTTAGTGTTGGAATAAAATATATGACTAGATAATAAGTGACTAAACTAAAAGAGACTAACTTAAATGACTAATTTAGTCTAGGGATAAAATATATGACTAGATAATAAGTGACTAAAGTAAAAGAGACTAACTTAAATGACTAATTTAGTCTAGGATTAAAATATATGACTAGATAAAAAATGAAAAAATTAATAATGATTAATGTCAATGACTATTATAGTCCAAGAATAAAAATATGGCCAAATAACAAGTACAACAAGTATATGAATTAGCCATTTATGTCAGTAACTTTTAATTGTGTCACTCCATATACGGAAAATTGCAATTTTGGTGCCAAAGTGTTACATTTCACTATAGGTGTATCTGAATCGATTTGCAGTGTTAAAATTTAGAGACAAAGGGGTCTCTAAATTTATAGTGTTAAAATTATGAATACCTTTTTTTCTCTAAAGTTTAACAGTGCAGATGGATTCATCTACAATTAACATAACGACATGTATTATCTATCAAATTTACAGCAATGCCTTCATTAGAATTTTAGTAAAGGTTATAAATATATTAATTAGATAACCAAATTAATATTTATTTTTATATTTAATATTTGGCCATAAAGTTTAATTTTTAAAATTCATTGATTTATGTTAAAAGTGAGATTTGTTTTAAATCTAAGGTTAAATCTTCACATTTACATTTAATAAATAGATAAATATAACATTTCTTATGTTAAACATGTGAGTTGATTTAAATCTAGTATTAAATCATCATATTTACATTTGATAAATACTAAATAGATAAACCTAAAATATATATTTATAGACCTATTTAGTTGTAACACCTCTAGTTTTAGGGAATTTTTTTTTTTTTTTTTTTTTATACGGATCTTTCCCCTGCAGTTCACAACTTTATTGAAATGGATCATTTCCGCATTTTAAATCTTTACATTGGTCTCATCCTACCTTTATATTCTCATAGCATGTTTAAATTGCACTAATACTCTAACTATTCATGGGAGAATATATTCTATATGTATATATACACTAAGGGTTCTCTCCTAGGTCTGACATACATATACCCCTCATGTATTTCTATATATATATCATGATAACCATAACCATGGTTTAATTGGACAACCATTTCCTATCTCACTTTTGCCTTTATGTTGAAAATGGTGAATTCAATACGTAATACCTACATATATTAAGGTATTCACTTAAAGGTGGTTTGTAAAGTTCGTAGTACCAATATATATATGAAGCTACCACATATACTATTTACATATATATATAGATATATATATAGCTTTCGCACTCCCTTTATTTAATGAACACGGGTATAGCACCTTAGTATATATATATAAAGTTCATGGCCCCAATCATGGTTATATAACACATATTTGCATATCGAATATAATTTTTTTTTCCATAGCGCGTTCCATTAATTTGATCAGCGTCTTATGTCTTTTACCATCCCCTTTTTTTTTTGTGTTCATAGGATCCTTGCGTACGTGAGCGCTATCCGGTATCACATCTAATCCATTGGAAACCGCCCCGTCCCTAATAACAGCGTGGGAGTATTGCACGCGTGTATACTTATCTGGTTCATAAATATAAATGTAACCCTATTGTGTATAAACGTGGTTGGCGGCCGTGAAACATAATTAGACTGCAATTATCATAATATACTTTCGGCGACTCGATTTCAGGTTATTATGTCATCGACGTCGGCTAAATTAAGTGAAATCTGGCAGAATTGCCGAGGAGTATACCATACCACCTACCCGGTTGTTTGGCATTACCTCATACGACCGAACCATGTGGTTTGACCGTCCTACGTGGCGGGATTTGTATTATTGAATTTCGTTAGTTGTACGAGATTAACCCTAATCATAATGATTTTTAACACTTCTCCTTTCTGCACCGGATAACAGGTCACATTGCCACGATTCGAAATCGACTGTTCATCGGAGTGTCTCATTCCGGCAAAGTTGCCGATACATGGCATAACACCGTTCTGGCGTCGATCACCCCGGTTCCCACCTCGCCGTGGTATGCAACACTCAATCAACCCCATTCGCACTGGTTAACATGCGTCTACGCCGCCTAGTGCCCGATTCGGTGCGTCTGGCTTGGCGTGTAACTCTTGGGATAACATTTTTCTATTCTCGTTTGCAGGCAGGGCCACTTCCTACGTGGGAGAGAACGGCTATCTGCGGCCTGAGTTGTCCTATGTCCTTAAAATTCGACAGGTAAAATTTTGAGATGGGGACTAGACGTTATGACGGCTCTGGTTTCTGAGCGCACAGAGCTTCAGCGTCACTTACTCACACCTAGGCGCCTACAGCTCTCATTCGACGAGTCATATCATCTTGTACCCTTCGAGGGAAGATCTGCGTCCTTCATTCACCCTCGGGATTTGCTGAGGGTTTCTGTCAACGAGGGTTAGGGTTTTGGGACGCTTTACCTTGGAGTTCTGTTATTAAGTTATCTGACCTACCATCTACTCTGATCTTTTCGCCTCATATCACTTGCATTCTGTAAGATCGTTCCCTTTACAGTATATTGGGTTTTGTGGTTTTGCTTGACAATCAGAACTAAGTATGTTAAGGTGGACTCCGCAGAGAGAGAGACTGTCGATTATCGTGGCCGTCAGTCTTCTCCTAACAGAGATCTAGCCGGTCATCCTTGGCCGCGTTCTGGATCTCGGTGAGCTCGGTTCAGTGTTATTCGGGTTCAGGGAGTGATCAACTTGGTTGCTGTTGTATTTCCATATGACCATTGTCAACGCAGTTATATTTCTGTTCAGTCATGTCGATTTCAGTTTTTTTTTTTATTTTGTTTATTCTCCCTTCCAGTTCCCTCGGATATCAGTATCTTTCCTCTCGTCTCTGCCGGAAGTATTATCAAGGCTTCATACGAGGTAGGATGCCGAATGCGTGATTTCGGTCATCCTGCTCTCAGAACCACATTCCCTACGCTATTCTTTTTATGATTTATCCTGTGGATGTCACACCCTCAGCGCGTGGAAATTGATACACTGCTTTTGAGAGGGGTGCCGCACCATCAGGAGGAGGAAGATCTGTTACATAGTTTGATTTTATATCTCTTTCCGGACAGAGGCCGCAACCTTTTCTATGATGGTATGACTGAGAATTACTCCATTCATTATTGATGTTATTTATGCAGATCTGAGGTACGATACTCGCACCAACTACACTCGGACCTGTTTCTATTTGGGAAGAAACTTTACACCGATAACCTTTCTATGCATCGGGGCAAAAGCTTATCTGTTTTCTACTTTACCTCGCATTTCAATAGTATTTCAATTTACCAGGTTGAGCGTCAGGTATCCAAAGGCACAGTAATGCCTACCCGCTCTAATTCAGTTGGCCTACCTGGTTGGTTAAATTTGCGAGCGGGATTATTTATATGTTTACTGTTTGTGGATTTTGTTTTTGCATAGAGTCGCCACACTTTTGCTCGGTTATTTATATATGTCTCTTAGTTATATGCTGGTTGGGAAATTCCGTGTTCATAGTTCTAGTTTTTCTCGTCCTTATTTACATCCCTATATTATGCTAAGGTAGACCGAAGGGTTAGACCGCTCTCGGCGCCAACAATCTGTATTTGTTACTTTATACTCAACCCCAATATCTTTATCAAGATCCTATGTAGGGATTAAGCCCTCGCTGCTTACGGCAGTGCCATATATCGGAGTTCCTCCGAATAACAGTAGAAGTCACATACGAATTCATATGATTTAGTATTATTTCGCCCTGACCTATAATTAGTGTGACGTTAATATAAGTATTCTCTGCCGCACGAATGAAGCTACGTAGTAAAACTGAACTTCGTATGTATGATAATGGAGTCAAACTCATGATAGAGGGAAAGTTTAACCTATGGTGTGATGAGAATACATTTTTTTTATTCTCTAGTCTTAACTCGACTTTCGATCTTTCTTTTGAAGTATACTTTTATGCATCTACTATGGCTAGGTTAAGGGACTTCCATTCTCCGTGCCATCCTTTGCTATAATAACTATTTTCTATGTTAAAGATTTGCCAAGGAAGCATATTATAGATTAGATAAGAAAATCCACACCCGAGTACATAACACATTACTTATTTACAATATGATTACTCCTATGGGTTTGTTTTTCTTTACACCATTGAAATGGTTAGAATGCTCCCATATACATTACATAAATGTGATAAGTGATTGAGTACTCCTAATTGCCATTTATACTCTAATCTTTGGCTATACTCATTTATGATATATATATATTTTTCAGTACTTCTATCATGACTCTCTATCATACTCATAGATGCATCATATATTTTTTTTCTGTATAGCAAAATTTAATCATTTGTAGAGACAAAGAAAACTCAGATTTAAACCGACATTGGTTTAGAGATTCTGGGGTTTTCTACTCTATGGCTTGTGGGTCTACAACTAGACAGAGTCTAAAAGGGGATATCCTTAAGATGATTCTGTTAAATGTAGTACTCAAAACTTTCTCATGTTCATAAAATAAAATTTTATATGTAGTCAATTCATACTGCAATAAGATATTTAAACTAGAATTTCAAAACATACCACAAGTCTGCCAAATGACCAACCTCCCAACCTTAGAATCCTCTTTATCTCCCAGGATTCACCCCCAAGCAGAGATCACCTCCTAGCACAGATCAACCTCTAATCTGTCTAGGAGCAGCTTATTTAAGCTCAAAATTCCCCAAAGCATGTTTCAAATTCTGCGTCCAGAATAGCAGGATGCTTTCTTTCCTGTTTAGCCTAAGCTTCCCATCTTGGGATTCTTTAAAGCTGCTTTAAGCTTTTCCTCAGCTTTTTCCAACTTTTTCTCACCTCTTCCCAACTACTCCTCTTCATTGGGGAAAATTTAGATTCCTCCTCAAATCTAAATAAATTTCTTTCAAGGATTTTTGAAAGATTTTTGGGGATTTATTGCCTTATCCAGCCTCATGGATTTGGCAAGTGATCTCAAATTCTCTTTTTGGTCAAAATGCACAATCATTTTATTTATTTCCTCAAATAAAATATGCAAATACATTCACACCATAGTCATCCCTTGGGGTCCACCCCCTTAGGATTTTAAAATTCAAATGTCTAACTTTTAAAATTCACCACACAAATTGGGGGTGTTACATATTCCCCCTCTTAAAATATAACACCGTCCTCGGTGTTCCTATTCAACTACTTAGAGTTCAGTTAAACAAAAATGGATATCTCTCCATCATTTCAGCTTCCCTTTCCCAGGTGGCTTCTTCAGCAGTAAAGTGCTTCCACTGCACCTTTACTCTGACCACTGTTCTGTTTCTCAATTCAATTTCTTTCCGCTCCAATATTTGAAGCGGTTCTGGCAGAAACTCCCCTTCTGGTTCCACCTGTACCACATTCCAATCAACTATGTGAGAAGCATCATGCACATATCTTTTTAATAATGAAACATGAAATACATTATGTACTTTAACATGAGGTGGTAAGGCCAGCTTGTAAGCCACTGGTCCCACCCTTTCTAACACCTCAAAAGGCCCACAATATCTAGGTGCAAGTTTTGCACAACTTCCTGCATAAAGTGTGCTCTTTTTGGGTTTGATGCGCAAATACACATGATCCCCCACTTTGAATTCTCGGTGCACCCTTTTCTTATCAGCATAGCTCTTCTGTCGGTCTTGTGCTGTCTTTATATTTCTCTGTATTTGTTTGACAATTCTTTCCATTTCTTGTAGTGCATCTGGTCCCAACATCAGTTTATCCTCTGGTTGACTCCAGCTCAAGGGAGTACGACACTTCCTCCCATACAGTGCCTCAAAGGGACTCATCTTAATAGAGGATTGATAACTATTATTGTAAGCGAACTCAGCTAGATGCAGATACTCTTCCCACTTTGATGGTCTATCCATCACATACATACGCAGCATGTCTTCCAAGATTTGATTTGTCCTTTCTGTCTAACCATCTGTTTGTGGGTGATAGGCAGTACTAAAATTCAGCTTAGTACCCATTCCTGCAAAAAATCCTTTCCAAAATGCTGCTGTAAACTTAGCATCTCGATCTGAGACAATTACTTTGGGCACCCCATGAAGCCTTACTATCTCTTTCAGGAAAACATTTGCTACTTGAGCTATTCCAAAAGTAGATTTCACTGGTATAAAGTGAGCATCTTTTGTGAGAGTGTCTACCACTACCATCACCGAATCATGCTGATATTTAGTCTTAGGTAATCCTGTTATAAAATCCATGGAAACTGTATCCCATTTCCACTCCGCAATTGGCAGAGGATTTAAAAGCCCTGCTGGGTGTTGATGCTCAACCTTGACCAATTGACATTCCATACACTTACTCAGATACTCCGCCACATCTCTTTTCATTCCTGGCCAAAACAACTTCTTCTTCAAGGATGTTAACATCTTTTGGTATCCTGGATGTCCTGCATAGGGCTGTTTGTGATATTCATCTAGTATTTCTCTTTTTAATGACTCTATATTTGGAATATACAACCTGTTTTTGTAATAGAGTAATTCTTGTTGGTTTTTAGTGAAATCAGTTTTATCCTTTTTCTGTAATTTCACCAAGAGGGCTTCATAGTCGGGATCTTGTTTTGTTGCTTCTCCCACCAATTCTTCTATCTTCATCTGGGCACTACTCCCAATGTTATTTAAATGTTGACAAGCATTTCTACTTAAAGCATCAGCAACTTTATTCTCCTTCCCTTTGATATGCTTTATATCCATATCAAATTCACTTAGAAAAGACAGCCATCTGGCTTGTCTTGCATTCAGATCAGTTTGGGAGAAAAAAATATTTGAGACTGATATGATCAGCCATTAATATAGGTGCTGAAATAAGTCTTTGTTTCAACTGTTCGAAACTGTTTTGGCATTTTTCAGTCCACACAAACTTAACACCCTTCCTCTGTAATGAGGTTATGGGATTTGCTATAGCAGAAAATCTCTCCACAAATCTGCGATAATAACCTGCAATTCCCATAAATGATCTTACTGTTGTAACATCAGTGGGGACTGGCCATTCTTTAATGGCTTTTATCTTCTCAGGGTCAACTGCCAACCCTTTTTCAGAAATTATATGCCCCAAATATTGAATTTTATCTTTATAAAATTCACATTTACTGAACTTGGCATATAACTGATTTTCTTTCAATGTTTGCAACACTATTCTCAGGTGTTCCTTATGTTCTTCTTCATTCTTAGAGTAGACTAAGATATCATCTATGAACACAAGAACAAATTTGTCCAAATACTTATTCAACACACTGTTCATCAAACACATAAAGGTGGCAGGGGAATTCGTCAAACCAAAAGGTAGGACTACAAATTCGTAATGCCCATACCTGGTTCGAAATGCGGTTTTACTGATGACTTCTTCTTTTATTCTGAGCTGGTGATACCCAGTTCTGAGGTCTATCTTGGAAAAGACTGAAGCTCCTCTCACTTGATCAAAAAGATCATCAATTCTAGGAAGTGGATACCTATTCTTAATGGTCAATTTGTTTAATTGACGATAGTCAATACACATCCTAAAAGTTCCATCCTTCTTTTTCACGAATAAGACTGGGGCTCCCCAAGGAGACACACTGGGTCTAATATAACCCTTATCCAATAATTCTTGCAGCTGCATCTTTAGCTCCATCAGTTCTGGCGGGCTCATCCGATAAGGAGCTCGGGAAATAGGTGTAGCTCCCGGCACTAGATCTATAGAAAAATCCATCTCTCTTTGAGGGGGAAGATGAGGTATTTCCTTGGGAAAAACCTCCTTAAACTCTCTGATGACTGGTATAGCATCCAGTAACTCTTCCTCAGTTTTCTGTTCTATTTCCTCTACATGCACTGCATAGACTTGGTATCCTTTTCTAGCTGTTCTTTTCAATTGTAAGGCTGATATTTGCCTTATTGAAATGGATTTTGGCTTCCCTTTCAGTATAAAAGGTTTCCCTTCTTCATCCATACAATGCAGGGTTTTATCCCAGCAATTCATCAAAGCTTTCTTCTTTTCCAGCCAATCCATTCCTATCAACATATCATAGGATCCTAATGGCAATATGTTTAGATTTACTTCTGTTGGGAACCCATTTAATTGTATTGCTGTTTTGGGTAACTTATGTGTAACTTTTCTCTTAGTTCCAGTGGCCAGCTGTACCAACCATGACTGCTGAAATTTTTCAGGTTTAATTTTACATTTTTCAACAATTCCAGGGCTAATATAACTCAAAAAAGCACCTGGATCAATCAAAACAGTAACAGGTAGGTCAGAAATCTTACCCTCCATTTCCACCATGGTTGCTTGATGTTCTGCCTGATGATTTTCTAGGGCTGCACTGATGGTTGGTATGCTTCTGGCTATGTCATTGACTGTTGTCGCCTCTCGCTCTCTGCTGATCATGTGTATATTTCGATGGGGGCAGTCCCTCATCATATGGGGTTCTCCACAGCCCCAACATTTCAGAGGTTCCCTCATTTTGACTGTTCCTTCCTTTCTATTGTTCCCTTCTACTGGTTTTGAAGCCACTTGGGACTGAGCAGTTTGACTTTCTTTTGGTTTGCTGAACTTTTTCCTTTGATGATATTTACCAAAATTCCTTAAATATGCTGGTTTTGGTCTCTTTCCTTTGAACTCAACTTTGTTCGTCCAGCTCTTCCCTTGTTCAGCTTTACCTTTAAACTGTTGATAGCATAGTCTTTCTTTTCTAACAGCTTCATCCATGGTCTTTGGGTCGTCAAACTCAATTTTCTCTTTATACACAGTAGGCAAACAGTTTAAAAACCTTTGCACCTTTGCCTTTTCTTCCCTAATGTAAGGAACATACCTCAGTAAATTAGTAAACTTAGTGACAAACTCATCAATAGTGAGTTGTCCTAACCTAAGTTCATGGAATTCTTTCACTTTATCGTCATAATATCGTTCATTCAAATAACGACTTTTGAACTTAGTCTGAAAATCTTCCCAAGTAACTGTCTTTTCATCAATGGCATGCACCATTTTTGTCTCTTCCCACCACAGTGTAGCTTTTCCTTGTAGCTGATACACAGCTAATCTAGCCTTTAGATTGCTCTCATATTCATAGACTTGAAAATACTTGATCATGTTCAGTAACCAAGCTTCAGCATCCTCCTCCTTTTCCCCATCATAGGAAGGAGGTTTGATCTTTCTAAATTCTCCCTGCAACTCTCTTTTCTGTTTATTCTGCTGTCTAGCAGTCTCATCCTCATCAGACTCACTCATCTTTCTCTTTCCGGAACCTTCGCCTTCCTGGCTGTTTCGGGAAGTTAATTCCCTGATGAGCTTTTCCTGCTCCTTACTGGTTGACGACAACACGTCATTCTGGCTTCTCAGTTCAGCCAAATCTCGTTGCATCCTGTGCAACATCGCCATTATCGGGGCATTGGGATCTGGAGTAGAAAACTCATTATGCAGATCCACATAAATCCCTTCACCTTCATCCATTTCAACTGTATACACTTACAACACAGATTAGCAAGTTTTTTTTTTTTTCATTTCAGAAGAAAACAAAATATGCAATAAGCAGTGAGCACAAAATGAGAGTCCAAATAGTTGTAACTAGTGCTCCGATACCATTTGTAACGCCTCTAGTTTTAGGGAATTTTTTTTTTTTTTTTTTTTTTTATACGCATCTTTCCCCTGCAGTTCACAACTTTATTGAAATGGATCATTTCCGCATTTTAAATCTTTACATTGGTCTCATCCTACCTTTATATTCTCATAGCATGTTTAAATTGCACTAATACTCTAACTATTCATGGGAGAATATATTCTATATGTATATATACACTAAGAGTTCTCTCCTAGGTCTGACATACATATACCCCTCATGTATTTCTATATATATATCATGATAACCATAACCATGGTTTAATTGGACAACCATTTCCTATCTCACTTTTGCCTTTACGTTGAAAATGGTGAATTCAATACATAATACCTACATATATTAAGGTATTCACTTAAAGGTGGTTTGTAAAGTTCGTAGTACCAATATATATATGAAGCTACCACATATACTATTTACATATATATATAGATATATATATAGCTTTCGCACTCCCTTTATTTAATGAACACGGGTATAGCACCTTAGTATATATATATAAAGTTCATGGCCCCAATCATGGTTATATAACACATATTTGCATATCGAATATAATTTTTTTTTCCATAGCGCGTTCCATTAATTTGATCAGCGTCTTATGTATTTTACCATCCCCTTCTTTTTTTTGTGTTCATAGGATCCTTGCGTACGTGAGCGCTATCCGGTATCACATCTAATCCATTGGAAACCGCCCCGTCCCTAATAACAGCGTGGGAGTATTGCACGCGTGTATACTTATCTGGTTCATAAATATAAATGTAACCCTATTGTGTATAAACGTGGTTGGCGGCCGTGAAACATAATTAGATTGCAAATATCATAATATACTTTCGGCGACTCGATTTCAGGTTATTATGTCATCGACGTCGGCTAACTTAAGTGAAATCTGGCAGAATTGCCGAGGAGTATACCATACCACCTACCCGGTTGTTTGGCATTACCTCATACGACCGAACCATGTGGTTTGACCGTCCTACGTGGCGGGATTTGTATTATTGAATTTCGTTGGTGGTACGAGATTAACCCTAATCATAATGATTTTTAACACTTCTCCTTTTTGCACCGGATAACAGGTCACATTGCCACGATTCGAAATCGACTGTTCATTGGAGTGTCTCATTCCGGCAAAGTTGCCGATACATGGCATAACACCGTTCTGGCATCGATCACCCCGGTTCCCACCTCGCCGTGGTATGCAACACTCAATCAACCCCATTCGCACTGGTTAACATGCGTCTACGCCGCCTAGTGCCTGATTCGGTGCGTCTGGCTTGGCGTGTAACTCTTGGGATAACATTTTTCTATTCTCGTTTGCAGGCAGGGCCACTTCCTACGTGGGAGAGAACGGCTATCTGCGGCCTGAGTTGTCCTATGTCCTTAAAATTCGACAGGTAAAATTTTGAGATGGGGACTAGACGTTATGACGGCTCTGGTTTCTGAGCGCACAGAGCTTCAGCGTCACTTACTCACACCTAGGCGCCTACAGCTCTCATTCGACGAGCCATATCAGCTTGTACCCTTCGAGGGAAGATCTGCGTCCTTCATTCACCCTCGGGATTTGCTGAGGGTTTCTGTCAACGAGGGTTAGGTTTTTGGGACGCTTTACCTTGGAGTTCTGTTATTAAGTTATCTGACCTACCATCTACTCTGATCTTTTCGCCTCATATCACTTGCATTCTATAATATCGTTCCCTTTACAGTATATTGGGTTTTGTTGTTTTGCTTGACAATCAGAACTAAGTATGTTAAGGTGGACTCCGCAGAGAGAGAGACTGTCGATTATCGTGGCCGTCAGTCTTCTCCTAACAGAGATCTAGTCGGTCATCCTTGGCCGCGTTCTGGATCTCGGTGAGCTCGGTTCAGTGTTATTCGGGTTCAGGGAGTGATCAACTTGGTTGTTGTTGTATTTCCATATGACCATTGTCAACGCAGTTATATTTCTGTGTAGTCATGTCGATTTCAGTTTTTTTTTTTATTTTGTTTATTCTCCCTTCCAGTTCCCTCGGATATCAGTATCTTTCCTCTCGTCTCTGCCGGAAGTATTATCAAGGCTTCATACGAGGTAGGATGCCGAATGCGTGATTTTGGTCATCCTCCTCTCAGAACCACATTCCCTACGCTGTTCTTTTTATGATTTATCCTGTGGATGTCACACCCTCAGCGCGTGGAAATTGATACGCTGCTTTTGAGAGGGGTAACGCACCATCAGGAGGAGGAAGATCTGTTACATAGTTTGATTTTATATCTCTTTCCGGACAGAGGCCACAACCTTTTCTATGATGGTATGACTGAGAATTACTCCATTCATTATTGATGTTATTTATGCAGATCTGAGGTACGATACTCGCACCAACTACACTCGGACCTGTTTCTATTTGGGAAGAAACTTTACACCGATAACCTTTCTATGCATCGCGGCAAAAGCTTATCTGTTTTCTACTTTACCTCGCATTTCAATAGTATTTCAATTTACCAGGTTGAGCGTCAGGTATCCAAAGGCACAGTAATGCCGACCCGCTCTAATTCAGTTGGCCTACCTGGTTGGTTAAATTTGCGAGCGAGATTATTTATATGTTTACTGTTTGTGGATTTTGTTTTTGCATAGAGTCGCCACACTTTTGCTCGGTTATTTATATATGTCTCTTAGTTATATGCTGGTTGGGAAATTCCGTGTTCATAGTTCTAGTTTTTCTCGTCCTTATTTACATCCCTATATTATGCTAAGGTAGACCGAAGGGTTAGACCGCTCTCGGCGCCAACAATCTGTATTTGTTACTTTATATTCAACCCCAATATCTTTATCAAGATCCTATGTAGGGATTAAGCCCTCGCTGCTTACGGCAGTGCCATATATCGGAGTTCCTCCGAATAACAGTAGAAGTCACATACGAATTCATATGATTTAGTACTATTTCGCCCTGACCTATAATTAGTGTGACGTTAATATAAGTATTCTCTGCCGCACGAATGAAGCTACGTAGTAAAACTTAACTTTGTATGTATGATAATGGAGTCAAACTCATGATAGAGGGAAATTTTAACCTATGGTGTGATGAGAATACAATTTTTTTATTCTCTAGTCTTAACTCGACTTTCGATCTTTCTTTTGAAGCATACTTTTATGCATCTACTATGGCTAGGTTAAGGGACTTCCATTCTCCGTGCCATCCTTTGCTATAATAACTATTTTCTATGTTAAAGATTTGCCAAGGAAGCATATTATAGATTAGATAAGAAAATCCACACCCGAGTACATAACACATTACTTATTTACAATATGATTACTCCTATGGGTTTGTTTTTCTTTACACCATTGAAATGGTTAGAATGCTCCCATATACATTACATAAATGTGATAAGTGATTGAGTACTCCTAATTGCCATTTATACTCTAATCTTTGGCTATACTCATTTATGATATATATATATTTTTCAGTACTTCTATCATGAATCTCTATCATACTCATAGATGCATCATATATTTTTTTTCTGTATAGCAAAATTTAATCATCTGTAGAGACAAAGAAAACTCAGATTTAAACCGACATTGGTTTAGAGATTCTGGGGTTTTCTACTCTATGGCTTGCGGGTCTACAACTAGACAGAGTCTAAAAGGGGATATCCTTAAGATGATTCTGTTAAATGTAGTACTCAAAACTTTCTCATGTTCATAAAATAAAATTTTATATGTAGTCAATTCATACTGCAATAAGATATTTAAACTAGAATTTCAAAACATACCACAAGTCTGCCAAATGACCAACCTCCCAACCTTAGAATCCTCTTTATCTCCCAGGATTCACCCCCGAGCAGAGATCACCTCCTAGCACAGATCAACCTCTAATCTGTCTAGGAGCAGCTTATTTAAGCTCAAAATTCCCCAAAGCATGTTTCTAATTCTGCGTCCAGAATAGCAGGATGCTTTCTTTCCTGTTTAGCCTAGGCTTCCCATCTTGGGATTATTTAAAGCTGCTTTAAGCTTTTCCTCAGCTTTTTCCAGCTTTTTCTCACCTCTTCCCAACTACTCCTCTTCATTGGGGAAAATTTAGATTCCTCCTCAAATCTAAATAAATTTCTTTCAAGGATTTTTGAAAGATTTTTGGGGATTTATTGCCTTATCCAGCCTCATGGATTTGGCAAGTGATCTCAAATTCTCTTTTTGGTCAAAATGCACAATCATTTTATTTATTTCCTCAAATATAATATGCAAATACATTCACACCATAGTCATCCCTTGGGGTCCACCCCCTTAGGATTTTAAAATTCAAATGTCTAACTTTTAAAATTCACACACAAATTGGGGGTGTTACATTAGTAAATAGGTACGGAAATTTCCTACATGCGGGTGATAGACCGAGCTAACGAGCATTTCCACTCGGACACAAGGTGGAAGGGCATCTATCCTCCCCATGCGAATGCACATGGCCGCCCGATTAGGTTTAAATGTTGGAGCGTGGGGAATTTACTTACTTTGTTGGAATCACAATTACAGTTAGACAAAAACCCGCAAGTGTTAGTCTTCACTAGAATCTCTAGAGTTAGGATCCACGAGAGGTGGTTAATGCATGTCGTGAAACACACAGGGAGCGTTGAACCCAATGTCCAGCAATCTTCCACCCGACACAATCTAGGTGAGTTTTGAACTCGAGACTTGTCGCTTTGATACCAATTGTTGGAATCATGATTGTCATTAGACCAAAACACACAGACATTAGTCCTGAGTTAGGATGCACAAGAGGCGGTTAGTCCATGTTGCAAAACACACGGGGAGTGTTGAACCCAATGTCCAACAAAATTTCCACACTCGCTCAGCTTCCATTGACATCCTCTGCCTTAATCACTATCCTCTGCACATTTATTCTGACAGTCCTACCTTGACCGCCTCCCATGGCCCTTAAATCTGGCACCCTTACTCTTTCTTCCACCATTTGACTCTCCCTTCAGCTCTGCGCAAACACTTTTGGGGCCTCAGCCAAGCCTTGGATCCTCTGCCAAATTCCTTGCTCCTTTGTTCGCTTTTCTCTAGAATTCAGTCCCCCAGCCGCTCCCTCAGACACTTTTACAATTCAGCAATCGTCTCAAACCTATTCCTACTCCTCTGCCATGCCTAGACGCCACCGCATGAGGTGCCACAAAGCAAGGGGACGTGGGCTTCCTTCCCGACCTCCCATCTCTGCCTCTGCGGGCAGGACGCTAAATCTCTCATTTGACTAGGTGGAGCCAGAAATCCTTGACCCCATAAATCTCTTTGCTCACCTGTCTCTCCACCTTCTAGATTTTCCTTCTAAACCCTCTAGCTCTGGTCTCCGCCCCAGAAACATATCTCGCAATTCTACCATCTCTCCCACTCTCACCTTTTCCCCCTGCAAGATGGTAGCCTTGCTAGTGCAGAGCTATTCGAACATCAATGATGACAGCTTGAGCTTGGATGAGGGAGGAACCAGTGAAGGTGCTGAGACTCATGTGACTTCCTCCATTTCGTGTAACGTCCATGTAGTGATTCTTCCTCCGTCGACAGCCCACGCGTCCAAGGAGGAGGAGGATGAGTTAGATTATGCATTTAGAAATGTGGAAGAGCCATTCCAACCTCTAGAAAATGATGATAGCTCTCCATCGGCTTAGCTGTTGGGTGCTTATCTCTCATTCATGTCAATTTTTTGTTATTTCAATATTTCTAGTGTTATGGTTCTGTCATAAACATGTCATTTGTAAGTCTGGTTTTCCACTATGGGAAGTGTATTATCAACTCTCTATGCTCCACTCTTGGGTTGGTTTCCCCGTATAGGGCAGCACCTTTTTTTTATTTTGAAATTGAAACTTCCTGCTAGAAGTGGCTTTCCAACTCTGGAGGACAAGAAATGTAATCTTTTGGACTGTATGATATAATATACATAGTCTAATTTAGAAAAAAAAATAGATATGGAAATTTATTAATTGAAGTATGAAACTCAATTAATTTTTTAATGATGTACGAACCTTTGATTTTTTGTAATTCAATGTTATATTCATGTAGGAAAAATGGAATACATATAGCCAGTTATAAAATAGGTGTTCTCACCTCGACTCGGTTTGTTGACAAAAAATTGCACCGGATGAAAAAAAATACAAAAGAGGGACTAGGGACATTGTCCATAAACGATTGGGCTAGAGGCACCAAAAAACATATAAAAAATAATTAAAGAACACCAAATATCATACTAGTTGTCCAACATGGTGGGTGTAGGCTTGTCACATTGACCGTGCCCTTCAAAGTGTGCCAACCAAGTCTCCAGCTTTTCTACTTTCTCAGTGAGTTGATTTTGGCCTTGCAAAATCGCTACCAGTCTCTCCCGGACTTGCCATTGTAAATAGTGCATTTGGTCCAATGTTGCCATCTACTCTACATGCTCCTCACAAGATAATCTCTCAGTTGTGTCCACTCTTTCCATCAATCTATTGATAAGTGCATGATCATTCTCTAGGTAGCAATGTTGGATAACCTACCCCTCATTTACCTCAAATAAATCAAACCCACAATTTCCCTTGCCACCACAACCTCCTCTTCCCCAACGACTCTGATTTTGAACCCTCAAACTCCCACCTCTGCTATTCCCCCACTTACCTCCTCCACAACCCCGATGTGCATCCACACTAGTAAGTCGCACATGCCCCACAACCTTTCCACCCTATTGTGGAGCCACCATGATTATTTCTGAGTCTGCCACCCCCATAGGGCCATGGATGATAGGGGAGGGAGAACACCCACGTCACACCGGGGGCTTCATAATTCGCCAAGGTCGAGGAACCCTGTTGTGTGCAGAGTCTAGTGACCATACCACCCACTATAAAAAACAAACACCACCAGGGAAGGAGCCAAATATCGTCTCCCACCACCATAGTGAGGCACAAAGATACCTCCCACTACCAGATAAAGACTTCCACCACTAGAAAAGCCAAATACCATCACCCACCAAACCAATACAGGAAATTGAACAATAAACAATGACAAAGTAGTTGACGCTTGAGCGTAACTTCCCCCAGGGCATCGACCAGCCTCCAAATTCTCCACTTAGAGAGCACACACCAATCCACCAAACACCGTCACACCCACGTTGGAGGGCATGAAATTTGGAAAAGAAACTATTTTTCCATCACCACCCTCGAGGTTTCCTGGACTGCAAATTCTAGCTTCCTCTCTTATCACGAAAAAACAGTCTCACCGAAAGCCAAGAAAAATGGAAACCAATTAGCTCACTTCCCTTCAAATTCCTATCCTTAAAACAGACACATTTATTGGCTGAGAAAATGAGCAGCAGGGACAAGTTGAATACAACACACTAGCAAATGCTCACGACAAGCACACACAAGCCACTCCCTCCATAAACCTTCCTTCGATGTTTACGCTTCCTCTTCGGAGGCCACCATCAGAACTAGCACCAAACCATATTTATGTGTATAATGTTAGGCTCCCTCATATTCTCTTTCCTTATCCTTTCACCACCTCCGAACTCCAATGTGCATTTATTTTTCACACAAATTGCCAACGTGAAGCCAATAACTATCCCACTGCATGTGTTATAGAGAAGGGACCAGGAGTATCTTCCCTCACCCTTGCTCCACTTATATTTACTCATGCGAGACACCTTCCACATGTTTCTTAGACCTCACCCCCATCGAGGAGTATTGTAGGAACCTTTGTTAATTTAGTCATGAACCTTAATTTAGTGGATATGACACATAGTGGATCCATAAATTGGTGCAACAGTTCTTTACCTCAGGATGTTTGCACAAGATTCAGGACACTGTGAACACACAACACTAGTGGCTTTGGTTTGGGAGGAGAGCTACAAGTATGTAGAAGAGATTGAGGGCACATGCATTTTGTTCCTTTTCGCTGCTGAGAACCTCAGAATTTTTATACTAGCGTTATTGGATGAGGTTTTGGTGGAAGTGATGATGATTTAGAAGATGCAACCATAAGCATTGTGTTCTCACAATTGGTGAATCCTTGTCAGAGGTGATCACAAAACAAGACTCCTTTTCCATGTTCCAAATTTACCAAATTAGCACATGCAGACAAGAAATTAGTGAATGTGAAATGGTTAGGTTCAGTACTTGTTTTTTGCATATCACATTAAAAATCCAATGCCTCCTCGTAAAATCCTCTCCTTGTATAATCGACCACCATTAAAAATTATTACACCACATTTGGTTTAGACATTTAGTTAGGTAGGTAGGGTGCCCTATCTCCCATCTCCCTATAGAGTAATTTGGTCAAATATTATTTCTTCTATGATATTGGTTCCTCTCTCTTAAGTCCTAAAACTCTAACCCCTTAAACCCTTCCCAACCCGTAGCCCATTTAACCTCCTATACCCTTAAACCCCTAACCCATTCAACCCTCTAAATCGTAAACCTCTAAACCGTGAACCCATTTAACCCCTAAACCTCTAAACCCTTAACCCCTAACCCCTAAACCCTTAACCCCTAACCCATTTAAACCCCTAAACCCCTAATTCATTTAACCCCCTAAACCCTAAACCTATAAACCCTTAACCCCTAATCCCTTAAACCCTAATTTCCATCCCCTAACCCATTTAACCCCCTAAAACCCTAACCCATTTAATCCCCTACCCTAACCCCATTAACCCCTATCACGTAACCCCTAAAATTCTTAACTCCTAAATCACCTAACCCTCTAAACCTCTAAACCTCTAACCCATTTAACCCCCTAAACCTTAAATCTCTAACCCCTTAAACTCTAACCCCTTAACCTTTTAACCCCTAACCCCTAACCCCTAAAATACTTAATTACTAAATCCCCTAACCCCTTAAACCAAAATTCAAAACCCCTAACCCATTTAACCCCCTAAAACCCTAACCCATCTAACCCTCTAAACCCTAACCCCATTAACCCCTAACGACCCCTCGCCCCTAAAATCCTTAACTTCTAAATACCCTAACCCCCTAAACCTCTAAAGCCCTAACCCATTTAACCCCCTAAACCCTAAACATCTAACCCCTTAACCCCTTAACCCCTAATCCCAACACCTAACCCATTTAACCCCCTATACCCCTAAACCTCTAACCCATTGAACCCCCTAAAACCTAAAACTCTAAACATTTTACCCTTAACCCGTTAAAGCCTAATTCCCAACCCCTAACCCATTTAACCCCCCAAACCCCTAAAACCCTAACCCATTTAACCCTCTAAACCATAAACCTTTAAACCCTTAAACCTCTAAACCACTAACACCTAAACCTCTAACCCCTAAACCCCTAAACCACTAATGCTTAACCCATAACCCATTAACCCCTCACCCGTAACCCCTAAAATCCTTAATTTCTAAATCCCCTAACCCCTAACCCCCTAATCCCTAATCCCTTAGACACTAAATCATTATTTACCTAACCCCTAACTGTGCCTAAATCCCCTAATCCCTAATCCCTTAACCACTAACTCATTATTCCCCTAACCCATAAATCCCCAATCCCTAACCCCTTAACCACTAACACATTATTCCCCTAACCGCAATCCCTAATCCCTTAACCACTAACTCATTATTCCCCTAACCCCTAAATGCACCTAAATCCCCTAACCCCTAATCCCCCAACCCCTAACCCCTTAACCCCTAAGCCCCTAGTCCCTAAACCCTTAACCACTAACTCGTTATTCCCCTAACCCCTAAACCCTAAACATCTAACCCCTAAACCCCTATTCCTCTAACCCTTAAGCCCCTAATACTTAATTCCTTAACCACTAACTCATTATTCCCCTAACCCTTATAAAAATCCTTAAAACCCGTTGGGATTAGCCATTCTAAACAAGAGCAGGTCTAGTTGGGACCTACGATCGAGTTAATTCCCCCTTTTTGGCAAAGTTGAATACCATGAGAAAAATTATAAGTTGCAAAAACCTCTCCTAAATTTACTATTTTATCTTAATTTTATTTTAATAATTAATTAATTAATTTCTTCAAAAACTCTTCTAGATAAATCACATAATTTTTTTAAGATTGGACGCCTTTCGAACCACTCATTGTGTGGTTCATCAGCAATGTTTTTAAAATAAATTTAATAGAATGAAATTGAATTTATTTTTGAAGACTCCTTTTAAATCAATTCTTGACATTACAAGGAATCACGGTGTCCACTCAACATCCATCAAAACAACAAAGGGTATGATATTAAAAATGATATTTGGAGGGCATAATATTAAAAATGATGTTTGAAAACATGGAGGGAGAGAATATTCATTTTTTGTTTAAATTTTAGACTTCGAATTAAAATAACATTTCTCCCACCCAAAACACAATCACTTTGTTTTGGTAATCTCCCACTGGCTTAGTGATTAGGGCTTTTTTTGTGGGTCTTGTTCTTGCAACTTCCTTACTGCAACTCCTTCCCGGTGCCTTTCAATATTCTACTACTGAAATCTCATATTGGCACAATTTTCCATTCCCTAGTCTTGCAGCCAAGTTCACGGCCCTGTGTGTACTTATGGTGGAAGCTCTTGCCACTGGTTACTCTCCTTTGATAAATCTAAACAAACTGAGTAATGAGGGTAAAGAGTTGGCAGTTAATGGCGAGGATTTTCACGGCCACCCCATAGAATCTAGATGTCGAGGTTTGTTCTGATATATCACAATTTATGAATCAGGTGTTGGAATTCGAATTAGGTGTCTATTATAAAAGTTGATGTAGATCCGAAGCCCGGAAGGGAAGAAGTTGCAAGTCTGAGAAAATTTAGACTATGATTTTAATGTTGCATGAAGCTAGCTTTCCCAAATGTAAGTTTATGTATCCCTCTTCTTTAATATTGTCCCATTTTCCTCTTATGTGTGTTGTTATTCATTCTTTCGCTGCTTATTGTTACCTTCGTTATTACCAGATCGCCTATTTTAACTTGCTAAAGCTCCCTTAATTCTGACTGATGATCCACCAAATCCATTTTCTGTAATATTAAAAACCATCAGAGCCATTCCTTTTTAGCCAAATCAGTTACAATATTTGTTCAAACCAGTTTTGCGAATTGTATTTCCTAAGTCTTGTATGAAGTGGGAAATTCACCAAAAAGGGGGGATTTCATTAAGTCTCTCTATTTCCAATTTCATAGCTTGCTTCTTCTTTTACAATCATAAATGTGATAAAGCATCTTACAATGATAGAAAATATCTGAGACAAAGAAATGTCATACGTAAACTACTAATCCATGGCTTTCAAAGCTAGTTCTATCGATCAAATCACCAGATGCGTAATTTACTCATCCTTAATGGAAATGGATGTCAATTTACTACAATATTATCCAATTGTATAGACCACAGAGGCATCTCTATTGAAGTTTCGTTGCCTCCCATACATAATATTTCACAATACACAGAGAAAACACCTAACAACATTCTTGAACATCACTCCAATTTTTTCCATGATCATGATCACTCCATGCATATTAGTTTTATGCTCACAGCCTCAAGAGATTTTCCACACCCCATGTGGAGAAAATTTCAACATTTATCTAACCATAAAATGGGCATAAAAAAATGCATCTAGAAATCTGTCGACACATAGGTCAGTGAATAAGATCGATTTTATCTTAATATTCAATGTATTAAAATTAAATCATTTTTTCTTGCGCTCATCCTTCCACAATCAAATTTTCATACTCAACACAATAGTGATATCTTCCATTTACAAGTCCTACCACATAAATCTACAATAATAGGTTTACGATCATGCATAATTCCACACAAAGAAAATTCTTTTGCTTACGCAGGTTCAGTCAATCTCCACAAAAAATTGAAAAGAATTCAATTACTAAAAAATATATATTTGCACATGGTTCAAAGGCCCTCTTGGCCTAATTTACATTGGCTAGCCCATTCTAGCCCTCAATCCAGTTCTTGGATTTTCTTGCAAATAAAGACGTGTAAATTTTTATGGCTATTTATGAAAGCACAGGGCCTCTCGAGGGGAAAAAAGGGGCTAAAATAAACCCAAAATCAAACAAAATTCATTCCTATGAAATTAATTGTGAAGCTATAAATCTGATGCCAACAGAAAGTGAAAATGTTTTAAAGGTCGATGTGAAGCAAACAAAGAAAATAAAATAAGACAATATAGAAAAACATGGAAAGAAAGATGTTATCAAGGGGAACAATGATCAGTCTATTTCTATATCTGATTTTCAGTTAGAGGTTGCTAAATAAAAAGTAAATTTGAAGAAGAAGAAATGCGAAGACAAGAAAGGGATGGATGAAATAATTTTGCCTCAAGGGAAGCCAATGCAGTTGATTCCGGGCATAGAATTTTCGTCAAATGATATAGGATCAACATTGCAATTTCTGGAATTTTTCTCAGCATTTGAACAACTATGTACCTCTTATCCAAAATGTGGTTTATCTTTAGATCTATGGTTCAAAATTTCATGGATATTTTCTTTTACATTTCCCTAGTTATACCTTCAGTAGTACCAATTTTTTGCTACAAACACACTAGTGTGACAATATGAAGTGGAAAAAGTATAATATTGGTTAGTTTACACCATGATTTGGCATAACATCACTTCCTACTTATTCAGTTATTGACTTTTTCATGTTAGATATAACCCATAGCACCTTTCCATTCTTTCAAAGTTATGCTTTTACACTAGTCAACAATAATTGTTATAGAAGTTATTTGATTGTTAAAATAAAAGTAATCTTTCCAAGTCAGACTTTTGGAAGTATTTGTAAATGAGGTCTTATATATGTACCTTACTGATAGATGAAAATATATGCTATACTTAGTGCAAGTGAAATACCAAAGCCTTTATGATCATCAATAAAATATGGTTTTGTAAGGTCTCTTTATTATAATGAATTTCCATTGTGCTTTTGTCGACATGCTTATATTGAAACTATGAAAGTTTAGTCCCAATTTTCATGCCTCAGCCTTGATTCTATCTGAAGCATCTCCTCTTGTTATAGGGCTTTGACATGTGCGTACCATTCAACATAGCAGTATATGATAAACTTTGTATTCATAAACAAATGAGCAATGATGACTCAGAAATGCCACTAAATGAATGAAAAAACCACTGTTCTACAGGGATGTGTCCCTTGGGATGGCAGGTGGTACCTCCATGTTTCCCATGTTCCCAAGGTGTCTTTTTATTATAGGATGCTCCAAGAAACATTTTTTCACATATCTCTTTTGGGAAATGCGGTGAAACATAGAGGGAAATGAATTTCCCAAAAAGGGGTTTTTTATTTTTCCCTTTTTTGGGACGATTGAAGAAACATTTCTCTACATATCCCTATGGGAAATGTAGATGGAATTTTTTCCTGAATGTGAAGGATTCGTTTTCCAAAAGGAGGATTTTAAGCTTTTCCCTATAAAAAATGTGCTTTTGGATGTCTCTTAGAAAAAATAAGCTGCCAATTTTTATGGTGTCCCAAATGCTTCAACTTGCTTGTTTGATCATCCCTATACATCCTACCAAGACTGTGATTCCTTGTATTCCTTCTCCAAGTGACTCTTTATTCACGTTGTGTACACTCTTTCCAATGCCATTGAAACTCTCACCTAGTCCAATATACCATCATTCTGACACAAATCATTGATCTACATTGTACTTTTGACTAGTAAATGCTAATTAAATTGTACTTTTTTAATTTTAGATTTTTGGCCATGTTATTAGAACCCCATTGTCAAGGTTCCTAGTGTAGTCAATGTTCTTTATCTAGGTTGTGTTCCCTCTTTCAAATGCAATTGAAACCCACACGTAATACAATATACCATCATTTTGACATGATTAGTTGATCCACATGGTAATTTTGAATAATCAATACTCATTAAATTGTGCTTTGTCAATTTTGGATCTTTGCTGATGTTATTAGAACCCCATTTTTGAGGTTCTTAGTGTTCTTTATGTTCAAGGTGATCAAAGGCTATAGATATTTTTCCACTTTTAGTGGTATGTAGAAGTAATTGATTGATTTCTAATAATAAAAGTTTGTTCCAATTATATATTGTGCGAGCTTTTAAAAGCCAAAAAAAATATCTATCACTTTTCAGATAATATCATTGGATTGTTTATATATATAATATCAAAATATAGCAATAAGTGAGACAAAAAACTAGATATAGAAGGCAACAACCCCCACAAAATTATTATTCATATACTCTTGGTTTTCTATCACTTGTGGAATAAGTTGGAGAGCCTCAAAGAGCTTTTCTGCTAGGGTATTGAGTTCTTAGTATATATGGCCACAAAATAACCAATCCAACTTGTTGTAGACTTGTTTGATACCTTGCAAAATGTGAGCCAAATGAGGGGCCACTATGCTGACCTTGTCGCAGACTCAATCCACAACAAGTTTTGAATCCCCAAAAATATTTAGTTTTTTGACATGTTTTTGGTTGACCACATTAACAAGAGCCTAGAGATTTGAAAATTTAACTCTCAAGTTTAATATGCCCAAACATGGCGCATATTTGATATGCAAAAAATGAGCAAATTTTGCATATTTATTTCCACAATGATTTTTTTTCATTTCTTTTATATTTGATGTTGTGTCATCATTTAAAGATTCCATTCCTCCATTAGTAGGACTACCTACATATATACCTCCACTTTTAGGTTCTATTTCTTTAAGTGGGTCACGCCCAATGAATTTCTACTCATAAATGCTAACTAGGTCATACTGTAACATTTTATATACTTTTCATCAACCTTTAAAGACAAAAACCAACATATCAAATTATTCATGCCCATTAACAAAACAAAGTAAAATAGCTACAATCCATTTTGGTGAGATGCTAGATATATTTGAACCATTCCCATAGGATTTAGAAACCACTCTGGCTCCAGTTCAAGTTCTGGATGGAAAGACAAACTCCTTGCCAGAATCCCTTGGAAATCAATCAAGTTCTCTTGTAGTTGCATTTTTCAACAATGAAGATAATTTTAGTTTATATTTTTCTACCAGTCCTTCATCTGAAGTATTGAATATAGATAAAGCATATGGAGTTAAACTATCACCAGTGAACATGCCTACCCTGACAACATGTGATCTATCTAATGGTACGGTTTCAAATTGTTTTGTAGTTTCTGAACTTGAGTCTAGATTATATCATCATACTAGTAAAAAGTAGAAAAAAATAACTAGAAAACAATCTGGTCTTTCAACAGATGAATTTTAAAATAAGATGACAAAATATGAGCACAAGCCTAAAAAGCAGCAGATGCAACAGCATGTGTCCTTGGTAGGAAGCTCTTCAAATATGGAAAGAGAGTCAAAAGGAGAGGTGGTTGCACAGGAGTCTAAACTTAGTGGTTCTCACAAGCAGGTGGAGGAGTTACTTTTGAGTCAGACTTCAGCATCTACCTAAACAACTCCTTTAATGACAACCCTACAAAAGACAATTAAGGTTGTTGATGGAGGGGATAATTCTGACCTAATTATAGAAACAATTCTGCATTCTTCACTGCTGCAACCTGATTTTGCAGCCCATCCTTGTGGTTCATTTAGAAATCCAAAAAAAATTGAAAATATACTATTTCCAAAGAATTCATCAAGAAACATGGTTAATGTTGTGGACAATCCCTCGTTAAGGATATTAGGAGTTTCATCATCTGTAGATGAGATCACCGAAAGGGATATTTCGAGGGGAACCTTGGAACCTTTACAAGATTCAGAATCTATGATTGAATGGATCATTGTTGATATGTATTCATCTTTGGGAAGCTCTGGTAAGGGATATGAAGGAAAAACAAAAACTTATGGGCTAGTTATAGAGTTTTTTACAAAGGATGTTGGAGTAGTAAAGAAAGCAGGAGAAGATATAAAGTATGATAACAATATTGTTCTTGTAGGAAAATTTAAGAGCCCAATATGTAGTGAGCAATGCATTAAATCACATTCAAAACATAGAGATGTGATGAATAAACAATCTGAATCAACAAGCAATAATGCTAGACAAAGCTGTAGCAATAATTTTTAATTCTGTAATGGGAATGTTTTGGTTTCTGATTCCCCATCTAAGCTATCAAGTTCACCTAATGCTGACATAAACAAAGAGATAACTTATTTTTCCAATTCTGTCATTGGAAAAGAAAAAACTAGTTTGCATGCTAGGGAGAGCAAAATCAATGGAATGCATGAGAGTAGGTTGGCATCTAAACTAGCTACACATGACTATGGCACAATGATTTTTAATCAAAATATTCTCAAAGTGAAAAATGGTGATGTGTTATTTGTTTTTGAGCAGTAAAAAACAGATACAAGAAAGGTTTCTGAATCGGAATTACAATCAAAAGCTACAAAAATCCTCCCTAAAGCTGATATGGCTATTTTGGAGGAAAACCCATGTTTTATGTATGGTAACAAAGTTTTTGACTTCAAACAATCTTCTGGATATAGAAAAAAATGTAGGGTTAACCATGATATGCCAAAGTACTGAGGAAGGTCCAACTGCCAATGTGAAGGCAATTGACACGCAAGATAAGGGTGAAGTATCCACCACTAATAGTGATATTTGTGAAATGTCTCCTCCACTTTAGCTATCATATTTTCCTATTGAAAGTGAAGGCAAGTGGGATTTAGTAGCTATATTGACAGGAAAGGAGAATAAAATTTCTTCCAATGTTTTTGTGAAGAATAGTGTTGCAAATATTCGTGATGCTGCCAAGGTAGTAGTTGTCAACAAAAAGAAGAAAAAGAAGGATTTTTCCAGTATTTCAAATGTTTCAACTCTCACTGAGATTTATATAATTATTAATAGGTTCAAGAGGAGAAGGAGGAATATGTGAACCTTCCAGAACCATCCAAAATAGTAACCAATGTTTTAAAGTGTAAGACTTATTCAAAAGAGCTTGAGAAGCAAGTCCTAAAAGAAGTGGATGACTGGGAAGATGTAGTCGAGCTTTCAACTCCTATGAATCAAGTAGCTATTTTAGTTACTGAATGTACATGAGACAAAAATTACTCCTGATATTTTTTGTTAACAATCAAGGATCAGTGAAAATATATACCAAATCATTTTGAAATTTTTCCAGACATTATTGAATTACTTGGAAATTCCCAAGCACTTGCGAGTCATGTAGGAGAGGTCGATGCATTAGCAAGCACTACAAGAGGAATTGACAGGTAGTTGAGTGGAAATTATCTACTTGAATGTCGTGGGAGCAATATGGCCAGTTTGGATGATGATATATGGGCCAAGACAGTGGATGCTTTTGCTGATGGTTGTGATATGCATATGGATGCAGATGTTAGTAGTTCTTCTACCATGTTTCAACTTGGCCAAGGTTATAATACTTGATTTTCAAGAAATACCTTTGCAACAAAAATGAGTATGAATGTCACCCTTCCTGAAGGGCGTTATGTGTAAGCACCACTTCCACAAGTTGGACTAGTGAGAAATAATTCTGATGTTGATAGGTGGCAACGTACTTCTGGTTCGCAGAAGGGTTTGATTCATCCTCCATAGCCTTCTCTGCTCACAATTAATATATCAGAGAACCAATATGAAGTGGGCAAGGT
This sequence comes from Pinus albicaulis, assembly GCA_034641835.2. NCBI lineage: Eukaryota > Viridiplantae > Streptophyta > Pinopsida > Pinales > Pinaceae > Pinus > Pinus albicaulis. Next base: position 1,054,320,700 of record CM076577.1, on the reverse strand, counting down.
TTCTAATGAGGATTAGTTGAAACAAAGACAAATTAAATCCATCCTTAATAAATTAACGCCCCAAAACTTTGAGAAAATTTTTGAACATGTCAAAGAAGTGATAATTGACTTGGCATCATGTCTTCATGGTATAATATCTCAAATATTTGACAGAGCCTTGATGGAGCTGGATTTTTGTGAAATGTATGAAAAATTCAATTTTCAGCATGTTGTAGGAATACGAGAATTTTATGAATATAATGAGAAGTTAGTTTCCAAGCGAGTTCTTTTGAAAAAATCTTAGGAAGAATTTGAAAAATATGAAACAGAAGAGGTTGAGGCAAAGAAAGTAGAAGAGAATGGTGAAAAAATCCTTAAGACGAAGAAACACGGGAGAAGAAAGTTGCAACACGATGAAGAATGCTGGGAAATGTAAGGTTTATTGGTGAAATTTATAAAGAAAGTATACTAACCAAAATAATTATGCATGCATGCATCAAGAAAAATAATTGGTGAATTTTAGCATCCAGAGGAGGAAAATGTTGAAGCTTTTTGCAAACTGATGAGCACTATTGGTAATATGATTGACCATTCAAAGGCCAAGGAAAATATTGATGCTTACTTCAATAGGATGAAAAAAATATCCAATAACCAAGGGATTTCCTCTAGGGTAAGGTTCATGTTGAATGATTTGATTGATCTGAGGAGGAATGGATGGCAACAAAGGAAGAAATTTTAGGGCCCCAATAAAATAGAGGAAGTGCATCGGGTCGCTGTGCAAGAATTACATGGACATGGAGTCTGTTGTCGAGGTACCAATATGGGACATTCAGGTCGAAGACTTGTAACACCACTTGATCATGATGTGAGAGGACCTGCGATGCCACCTTACATGGAAGCTTCACAAATAGGTTCACTGCCACATATGGGTGGGATTAAAGGGCCAAAACCCCATATGGGAGCACATGACCATGGATTCACTAGTCAAGATGCTTGGATTGTGGATAGGGCTAAATTTGAAAATTAGTCTATGCCAACCCCTTCAACACACAAATATTTTGATGATGGCCACTTGACTCTTGGTCCTAAGGGAGGTATTGACAAGGGAATAAGGGGGATGGATCATCCTCTACCATATGCTAAGATTTCTCTAGCAGATATTCCAACATTCACATCCTGAGTAATAGACGAACAGGTGCAGGTCCAATTTCAGGTTGCAGTTTTGACCAGATGCCATTTGGTATGAGGGATGCAATTTTGACAAGAACTTATGTTGCAGAAAAGCCTTTATTTGCAAAATAATGTGTCTAGGAAAGAAAATTTTCAGATAATTACATAAGAGATTTTAAGAATTCATACTCATCAGGTGACAGAGGTGGGAAGACCACAAATGTTGAATTTCAATTACAAGAACATTCTTCTCAAAGAGCTTTGAGTTCACAACTCATTCAGGTTAAACTTAGGAAAAAGGTTAAAATGGCAATCAAATAATATTACAGGTGCATTCATTTGCAAAGCTTCTATGCATTTTCAATATGTCTTTTAGAGAAGTCGATAGGTTTCCCTAAATTTTTCTTAATTTTGCATGACATACCATCCAGTGTGAGAGATTTGAAGAAGGCAAATTTTTTTGTAGATGACCTTAAAGCACCATTTTTCCATTCAACTATGGTTTCACTTTGGATATTAGTTTCTTTTTTCAAGAAATATGTTGAAATTGATATTTTTGGGAATCTACTTACACATTTATGCAAGTCTCAGCCTATTTTGCTAAATCAAGGAAAACTTACTGAAGGGTAATGTGAAATTGTGTGTTTCTTCTTATTCAAGTTTGAATTTATTTAAGGACTACTACATTCTATGTTAATTTTCAATTATGAATTATAACTATATATAATTTTGATGTTTCTAGGTTGGACACTATACTATTTTCATTGGAGGATGCTACCATTGATGCACCCAAGGCTTATGAGTTCCTTGGTCATGTAGGGTTGAAATCCACTAAGTTAATCCATGTCATTAGGACAATTTTTCATCTTTCCTGGGAAAAAAATCCATTACGGAATAGCAGTTGCACAAGAAGGAATTTAAAATATGAAACCAAAAAATTACAAGCAATGCTAGTTTGTCTTTCCAAGGCATGTGATAGAGAAAATTGGCTTTATTTAGGGCTACTCATCCATATAGGGTTCAATGTGCAATTGGTTAACTAGATAATGAATTGTCTTTCCTCAATATATGTGCAATTCTAATTAATGGCATGGCTCAGTTGATTCTTCTATCATGCCTACAAGATACCATGGGTATGTATGATTAATGTCTCCTCTACCATTTTTTACTGTGGATTAGGTGGTATCAACAGAGTTATAACAAAGTAAAAAATAACTATAAGCTTGACAACTATACAAATAGGATTTGCCTTAAACTTGACATATTTACTCTTGTTGATTATGTTTCTTTTGGGTGATATAACCAAGATAGATGCAATTATGCTGAAGAACCCCACCCTTGAAGAACTAAAATTCCTACCCTAAAAACTACCAACAACAGAGGAGCTACACGAATCAATACCATCTTTGATTTGAACCTAAATAGTCCTATTATCTCCAAGTATTTCTTTAATCACAATGACCAGTAGATTCTCCTCTTGGATTATTTATCTCATTCTATTTATTATTAAAATCCACAAAATGTATCCTTACATTTCAATCTTGGGAAAAAAACATATAATTGAAATTATCCATATCTCTTGGAGCCAAAAAATCCATTTTATTTGGATAAGCTTTATTTATAACCTCAAAAGCAACCCTATTATAAGTTGAAGGACCATTATGTCCTCTTGAGTCTTGACAAAGTATAATGGAATGAAATTGGGTGAAGACCAGAGCTAGGTTTACCATGTCAGAACCTAGGTTCATTTAGATGGCGACCTTGATTTGAAGATATCCACCATACAAACTAGGACCACCCATACTTATCATTTCTATCTCTCTTTCATCATTAATATTAACATACTGAGGACCTATAAGCCATGGAGGCCCATGGTAGTCATTGCATTGTAATTTATTAGAATACATGTCATTTATTATTATGATATTTGCCACATCCAAAAATGGCATCATTCACATCATTATGAAGAAGTATACAAATTAGGTCAACATAATTTTTTTCACATTTCTGACTTCCCTCACATTTTTTGGTTCTTGAAGCTCAAAAAATTTCATATAAAAAATAGCCAAAGTCAAACAACAAAAATGGTCCACTCTATTTTAATTTTCTAATATTATAATGAAGTTTTATTAGAGACATTTTTTGTTTGTTTGTTTTGGTTAGAAAAGGGTTTTCTCTTTGTTTTATGAGACTTTCAATTTATCATATGTAGCATGTTGAGAAATGGGAAAGAATAATGTGTGACATTTATCTTGCAAAAATTGATGCTAAATGAAAGGATACACAGTTTAACCAATCTACAATTCACTTTGGTAAAGTGTAATATCCCTTTTTCGATAATTTCTACAATATGGTCCTTGAGGATGTTGTATAAGGAAGGAAGTGTAAAAATAAGCTGAAAGGGGGCTGGGATACCTTTTTTAACTCATTAAAAAATTCTCTTCCGGAATTTTAGCCCAATGAAATGATTCTAGGTAGGTTATTCGGATCTCCCGAAACTAGATCCCTTCGAGGTTGCTCAAAGGGAGAGCTTACAGTAATACATGAACACAATCATAAAATCTGCAATTCTGAATATACCATAAGAGGGAAATGTTATGCAGCCAACATTATATTCTTATATCATAAATAATATACAAGAAAATCATGAGGGACAAGCCACTCAAGCAATGAGAACCAATCTCCAATGATCAAGCAATGAAATACAGGAGTTGCTACAATTGCACAAATTGCCGGAAAGCAGCGACTGCATTGTTTTTATGAGAGTAGCAGATACTAAATGTATACATAATGATAATATGGCTGAAGGATACAAAGAAATGCCCACAAATGGAAATATGGGCTCCAATAAAAGATTGCTAGCCAATCTAGGAGAGATTGCTAGAAATGCCGGAAAATACACAATGTGACAAATAACTTGTCACTGCAACTAAATCAGAATAAGAATGAGGTTGCAGAATATCTGAAATATTGATTCCCTCCTTTTATAATGTTCTCAAGCAAAGGGCTGATCCCATTTTACTCAGAAACACTCCTTTTCATAAGCTCAAATGACCCTCCCAGCAACTTCCTGCATAAAACAATATAGTTTCAGCCCTAAAATGTGCTGTGAGAGATGGTGAATGATTGTCCTGGTGCCAAAGATATAAAATGATGCCCGATATTCTCCTCTTCTGCTCCTCCAAAGGATATGCAAGCTCTCCACTGAAGAAAAAGCCAAAGAATGACTCTATGAGTTCCTCTCTTCCTGCACCCAACAACTCGGTGTTTTCTTCCCAACAGAATAACATTGTAGCTGAAGGAATAAGATTTTCCAAATGCAGAAATGAGGAAATGTAGCTCAAACCCTCTTTTTCCTTGAGGATGAGGTAGGGATTCCCAACCAGGAACACCCTTGGGTTCAAGAACACTACAAGCCTGCTAAACAGCTCGAGGATGCAAGTCTTTGCAGACCCAACGAAAATAATAGGCTAATGCATAATGAAAATGTGCTGCCATCTCCTCATTATAAAGCAGATGAACTCCTCCCACCATGGCTCCCATTCACACTTGCCACCTAGCTCATGCAAGTGGAGCCTCCTCTAAAACTCTGCTGCCTTGTCATGGAGATTCCCTCTCTTGGACAATGCTATTGACTTAGTCAAAGATGGCTAAATCAAAGTGATCCCGATCATGTTCACACCCTTAGGTACTTAATCCAGCTACTTATTCATCCTCCTTTCACACAGGGAGTGTTATTTCTCCATCTAAGGGGTTAAGGGGCCTCCTTACCCATTTTATTCAACAAAATAAAAATATGCAAACTATAATGTTCCTTTTAGCTTGAGGCTAAAATTTGGGAATATTACAGTCCTCCCCTCCCACATGTTTCTTGTCCTCAAGCAATTGCATAGAGAGAACAAATTTCCTCCCCCTTTTATTTTGTGGCCTCATCATCAACAATCTCCACCACTTCTGAAAATATCCTGCGACAAATCTGTGCTCTAGTGCTTCCTCCCAAGTATGCAAACCGGAATAGTGCTCATCATGGAAAGATAGAAGGTGTAGGTGGAAACCTTCTTGCTGTGCTATGAACTCCTCAAGGTAGGAGTGATGACATGCATGGGAAAATTTTGTCCCCAATGATGATCCTCTCATCCATGCTATCATCCAAATAAAAAGCTCAACCCATGGTTCATGCAATGTGTTGGGGCTGAATGGAGAGTTAGGCTTCTGATTCCCAAGATGTTTCTCTCTCCATTTGTGGTACATGTGGGGCTTCCTTCATCCTTGGCCTGAAATTGTAGGGCCTCCAAGAATGGCGCAAGCTTCTCCATTAAGAAAATCAGCCATGATATGCCCCTTGAAATTCTCCAAGTGGTTTTTCCCACAAGAAGCGAAAAGTAGGAATGTGGCAATCATGGTTTGCCCATGGTGTCTCTTGCAATATAAAGCATGTATAGTGGGGAGATTCATGCTCCCAATGGGCTGTCCCAATATATACAACACTCTCACGATAGTGCTCCTTGTGAATGTATAAACATTATTAATACAAGGAGGCAATATGCAATGAAAATAAGCTGTCATAAGACAAGTAGAGAGTGGGTCGCTGCTCCATTTATGGGACCAACACAGTGTAGCTCTTACCTGCATCAAAACTAAAAACAACAAGTGCCTTCCCATCCACTTTTTTTCTGCCACAAACATCTCATAAGGTGAACACATGAAAGTACAAATTGGTGCCAATGATGCACACCAAGAAATATGTGGCTTCTTCCACAAACCATCATGGCCATAAGTACATCATAATAAGGAGCATAACGAGATGTGATCATCCTAAGCTCATCAAGATTCTCATATAAAGTAAAGAAAGGTAAATAAAAATGAGAGCATATACCTCCTTTACCATGTACTTCGATCCTTGAGCTGAAATGGCTCATCTGAATGCTCTCCCTCACCTCTAATGAGTAGGGAAATGGTTGTGTCAACCTATCCAAAATCATATGGGTTATTCATCTATCCATATGCTGATATATATCATGTTGACTGCCTTCCCAAGTGATATCCTCTAACAAAGCAAGATATGCATCAAGGTGCATAGCTAGGAAGTCCTCATGTGCTGCATGAAATAGTTTCTCCTTGAGACTAGGACCACTGGTCAAGAAGATCCTGCCATTGGTATAGATGACCATATCATCAATCATGTACCCATCATCTCTATCTGGGTCATCAAGAGTCATGCATGCATCTAGATCCTGGGAGTACTCTACCAAGATTTGATACCTCCACTCTAGTTCCATCCTCCTCAGAGATAGCGTTGGTAATCTGTAATGTGATGCTCCCCTCATGCTGTTTCTTGCTACCTTGACATCCCCTATGCCAAATTAATCCTCCAAAATGTTTCCATGTCCATCATGCAGCTGCTCATTCTCGAATAGTGATGGTTTCCTTCGGAATTTGGCCCCCCATGAGAGGCTGTCATCCAAAAGGAATCTCCAAAGCTAGGCCAAAGTAAGCATGAGTGGCCTCCATCCACTCCTATGTATGAAAGGGTCCTCCCTCAAAAAAAGTATCCTCTTCTCCTCCAACCTTGTGGAGCAGTCATCCTGCATCATGACGATGCCATCCTCCATCCCTATAGCAAACTCTGTTAGCGCAGTATAACTACTGAGAGTGGGTGATAATGAAAATGAGAGTGTCTCCCTCCTCCTTGTGTTTACCCCAAACTCCCTGCGCTGTGCTGGACTCCTCCAATATCTTCATCTCTTCGGAATCCAAGAGTGGTGAACCAAATGAGAATATGCCCCTCATCAACTCTAGATCAGATGGCCTCCCAGGTGGAATGCCTCCATATAGTGAGACATCAAGATCGGAAGTGGACTGTATGTATGAGTGGACTGATTTTTCCCTCTCTTCACTGTGTTGTACAGTCTCTCTCCCTTGTGCAAAGACTTTTAGAAATAGATAAGGGTTTATCAACCCTTGATGTTGATCCTTCTCTTCCTCCTCCATTTCACAATCCCCAAAAATTGCTGCAATTGGCTCCATAATTGTGCTTTGGTTCCCACATGTTGAATCTCTTGGAATCCCTTGCATAGAAACAAGGACTCCTCCCATGGAAGAAATGGCTCCCATCTCATCTCCATGTGGTGATGGATCTTCCTCCAATGATACAAAGATGTGGGTTCTTCCATGCACATTCTCTTCATCAATCTGTGAGTATGCCTCCCCTTCAATGAGAGACCATGGATTTCGGTCTTCTTCTAAAAGAGGGATATCCATGTTATAACAAATAGAAGAGTGTCCTTCATATAATGGGGTCTTTCCTCCAGAAAGTCATCATTCTAGTTTTCTTCCCCTCTAGAAATGTGGAGTGGAGTTTGTTTCATGTTTCCTTCCAATGCATGCAAAGTGTTTGAAGTTATGATACATGATGATTCACATTGATTTTCATCAATTATTCTCAGCAATACTTTATTGAATCCATCATATGATTCTACATTTGCATGGTAACATGAAATAGAATTTTCAAACCACAAACCATTGGCCATACCTTTGAGTTGCAGCGCTGCTCCTCCAATGGCCTCATCTTCTTCCTCCATTCTTCCAGAAGTGCAAATGGGCAATGAACTACGCTCTAGATCTACATGTGTCACTAAATGATCACACCCAATGTGGTCATAACTAGGGCTTACTTCATCCACAAACCCTCTCAGAAAATCTCTCTAGTTTTCCCTTTCTATTTCCTCAAGATCTTCAATGATATCCTCCATGGTCTGGAAAAGAAGAAGGGAGACCTTCTCTTTCGTGATTCCTCTTTTCTTGTTTCCTTTGTACATCTCCTCTCCTTGGAGAGAAGCTCCTCTTTTTGACAGCATTAAATCTTGTGCACAAGCTGAGCCAAGATTGATGCTCTGACACCACTGTAATATCCTTTTTTCGGGAATTTCTGCAATATGGTCCTGGAGGACGCTGTATAAGGAAGAAAGTGTAAAAATAAGCTGAAAGGGGGATGGGATCCCTTTTTTAACTCATTAAAAACTTCTCTTCTAGAAGTTGAGCTCAAAGAAATGATTCTAGATGGGTTATTCAGATCTCCCCAAGCTAGATCCCTTAGAGGTTGCTCAAAGAGAGAGCTTACAATAATAAATGAACACAATCATAAAATCTGGAATTATGAATATACCATAAGAGGGAAATGTTATGCAGCCAACATTTTATTATTATATCAGAAATAATATACAAGAAAATCATTTGGGACAAGTCATTCAAGCTATGAGAACCAATCTCCAATGATCAAGCAATGAAATACAAGAGTTTCTACAATTGCACAGAATGCCAGAAAGCAGTGACTGTGCTGTCTCTATGAGAGTAGCACCTAATGAATGTATATAGAAAGATAATATGGCTCAAGGATACAAATATATGCCCACAAATGGAAAGATGGGCTCCAAAACAAGATTTCTATCCAATCTAGGAGAGATTTCTAGAAACGCCAGAAAATACACAATGTGACAAATAACTTGTCACTACAACTGAATAAAAATAAGAATGAGGTTGTAGAAAATATGAAATATTGATGCCCTCCTCTGATAATGTTCTCAAGCAAAGGGCTGATCCCTTTTTACTCAAAAACACTCCTCTTCATAAGCTCAAATGACCCTCCCAGCAATTTCCTGCATAAAATAATGCAGTTTCAGCCCTAGACTGCGCTGTGAGAGATGGTGAATGATTGGCCTGGTGCCAAAGATCTAAAATGATGCTCAGGATTCTCCTCTTCTGCTCCTCCAAAGGATATGCAAGTTCACCACTGAAGAACAAGACAAAGAATGACTCTATGAGTTCCTCTCTTGCTGCACCCAACAACTCAATGTTTTCTGCCCAGCATAATAACGTTGTAGCTGAAGGAATAAGATTTTCCAAATGCCAGAATGAGGAAATGTAGCTCGAACCCTCTCCTTCCTTGAGGATGAGGTAGGGATTTCTAACCACTAACACCCTTGGGTTTAAGAACACTACAAGCCTGCTAAACAGCCCAGGGATGCAAGTCTTTGCATACCCAATGAAAATAATAAGCTAATGCATAATGAAAATGAGCTACCATATCCTCCTTATAAATAAAATGAACTCCTCCCACCATGGGTCCCATTCACACTTGCCACCTAGCTCATGCAAGTGGAGCCTCCTCTAAAACTGCGTTGCCTTATCATGGAGATTCCCTCTCTTGGATAGCGTTGTTGACTTAGTCAAAGATGGCTAAATCAAAGTGATCCCGATCATGTTCACACCCTTAGGTGCTTAATCCAGCTACTTATTCATCCTCCTTTCACAAAAGGAGTTTTATTTCTCCATCTAAGGGGTTAAGGGGTCTCCTTACCCTTTTTATTCAACAAAATAAAAATATGCAAACTATAATGTTCCTTTTAGCTTGAGGCTAAAATTTGGGAACATTACATAAAGGCAGAGGAACATCTAAAAAAATGCTTAAGAATACACCATATACAAAGTTTGACCATAAGTAATATATGCATTTTTCTTTTGTAGATATGTTCTTTTTCTACCCAAGATATCACAACAAGAAAAATAGTAATATTGTAGAAATTGTTTGAGGACCTCATTGAGGTCGATTTTTCTCATGTCCTATTTGATTGATTCTTTCTCATATGTCAGGAAGGCTTTAAATATGAATTAATATGTTCATAGAACAAATCAGATTCAAATTTTATAAATATAAAAGATAAAAACAATTGTCAATGTCTTTGTTTGATTATCACTTGACTCTATTGTGGGCAGGTTACAGGAAATGTGACTGGAAAAAGGATGGGGAGACGATGCCTATCATGTCTTGTATATGGTTCATTTGTTGTTAGAGGTCACTTAGCAACCCAAGCCATCGACTTTGGAAATGTTTCTAGTAGGAATTCGTATGGTTTTGAATGTTTTTATTATTTCATCTCATGGTTATTTTGGCCAAGCAAATGTTTTAGGAATGCCAGATACAACATCGGCAAACAGGTAAAACAAAAATTATAATTGCAATTTCCACTCCATGATATCCTCTCTTTATTGTTTGATTGTATTTTGGATGTTTCTTTTGATTTTGTTTTGTATTTTAACTATAAAATTGAAAATAGTTGGTACCATGTCCATTTAAACAACAACCAAAGCTTGAAGATGAAATCAGTATTACACTATATTGATAGGAATTGTTATAGATATTTTGTATTAAAATATTTTCATGAATATCATAAAAAGTTACTTTCATGTTGTTATTTGAGTACATGTTGTTTATATACTTGACTAAGTTCATGCATTAGAAAATGAAATGTTTTTGTGAATAAAATGACAAGGATTAAACATCACACCTCAGATTATTTTTTTCACAAGTTATCTACAGCTTGAGATTTTTAGCATATAACTTAGTTGACATGATTGTTCCTAAGATTTCCTTAAAATTTGAACACTAAGTTACTAAGGTGTTATTTATATATATGGTGATATTTTATTTTCTTTGTTTATACAGGTTATTTGACCACATTATAGTGAAAATTATTTCCAAATGAAGAAAATTTGTTCGAGTTTCTTACTTGTATCGGGAAAAATAGCTTTGACATTACTGATGTTGAGGTATATGTTGTATAAAGTATTTATAGTCTAATTTAGTTTATATTTTAGTGTTCATTGTCTTTCATGTTTTACACTGCAGTTTATCTTCTTTTGTTTTCAGAAAACGAACTCATATTGATGGTAAGAAGCATGATTCGAAAAAAAAGGGGAGAAATAACATTGGAGTGAAAAATGCAAAAAGAGAGAGAGGAGAACTGGTCCAGTGATACTCTTAGAGCCAATATCTCGCATAAGACACACATATAAAGACCAATGGTCAAGTCTTCAGAGTTGGTGAATTCAACTACAATGCCTTGAAAACAAAATGATAATGTTTTGAAGTGAGGAAACACCATTTCATGTGTAAATTGTAGTCCAACCAATATTAAGTTGGAAAATCATATTGTAATACTTTAACATTTCATATAATATAATATACGTGGTTAAAATTATTTATAATTGCACTTGATGTTTTTTAGTATTGTAATTAAAATATGCCACTTTATGTTTTCATATTAGATGAACATGCACATTCTATGAGATTTTTTAAATCATACAAATTAATTTATGTTGATTAATAATGAACACAAAATCAATTTAAAACTACTAAATTAGTATTTTACATTGATTAATGATGAACACAAATAAAATGAATATACGACTAAATTATTCATTTATAATGATTATTAATGAAAGTAATTGAAATGAATATAAACTACTAAATTAGTCATTTATATAATGAATAAATGACTATTGCAAATGATAAATTTGTGACTACAAATGACGACTATATTTTTCATATATACGACTATTAGTAGCTAATTTACAGTATCTTATAACACGAATAAAATTTAGTCATATTTCTTCGGTCATTAATTGGTTTCAAATGATGACTAAAATTTGCATATATATATATATATATATATATACAGCTATTAGTAGCTAATTTACAGTATCTTATAACACAACCAACATTTTGGTCATATTTCTTTGGCCATTAATTGGTTTTCTCGGGTGATCATATAGTAATATATTTTTTTGTATATTTGGTCATTAATTGTGACAATTAATGACCAAATCAAAGATTAAATCAATGACCAAATCAATGACCAAATTAATAACTAAATTAATGATAAAATCAATGACTAAATTAATGACTAAATCAGTGACGAAATTAATGACCAAATATACAACTAGACAACAAAATTAAGATAACCAATTAATGACTAAGCTAAAAACAACCAAAATTTGGTCGCATTATAAGATACTGTAAATTAGCTACTATTGGTCACCAACAGAAAAATAGTGGTTTATATGCAAATTTTGGTCATTTTTTTAGTCACTAATTAGCCATTTTGTACTAGTGGTTAGGCTCGAGTAGCCTAGGCTAGGCTAGGTTACACTAGTCTAGGCTAGGCTACAATAGGTTATGCTAGGCTATATAAGACTACAGTACCCTAGAGTAGGCTAGGATAGTCCTAAGCTAGGCTAAGCTAAGCTAGGCTAGATTAAAGTATGTCAGGTTAGATTAGGTTATGATATTGAAGTCTAGGTTTGGCTAGGCTAGGCTAGATTATGTTAGACGAGGCTAGGCTAGTGTAGACTGGGCAAGAGAAGTCTAGACTAGAGTAGGCTATGGTAGCCTAGGATAGGCTATATTAGGCGACGATTTGCTAGAGTAATATAAGCTAGACTAGTCTACGATATGCTCCAGTAGGCTAGGCTATGTTAGAGTAGGCCAGGCTAGGGTAGGTTAGGAAAGGGTAGGGTGAGGTAGGGTAGAGTAGGCTAGGCTTGAGTAGGATAGGATAGTTTAAGCTAGGCTAGGCTAGACTATGTTAGGATAGTTTAGGATAGGTTATGCTAGGCTACGCTAGAGTAGGCCAGGCTAGGGTAGGGTATGGTAGAGTATGCTTGGCCATAATAGAATAGGATAGGCTAGGATTGTGTAGGCTAGGATAGTTTAGGATAGGCTAGGTTAGACTAGGTTAGGCTAGGCTAGCTTAGGCTAGACTAGGCTAGGTTAGGTTAGGCTAGAATAGACTAGGTTAGGGTATGATCAGCTAGAGTAGGCTAGACCAAGGTGGGGTATGGTAAGTAGAATAGGTTGGGGTAGAGTAAAGAAGGCCAAGATAGAGTAAAGTAGGTTAGAGTAGTGTAGGCTAGGCTTGTATATGATAGGCTAGAGTAAAGTAGGTTGGGATAGTGTAGGCTAGTCTTTTCTAGGCTAGGATAGACTAGGCTCGAGTAGGCTAGGCTGGGCTAGGTTACAGTAAGTTAGGCTAAGGTAGAATTGGTTATGTTAGTCTAGCTAAGAGTAGGGTACCCCAGAGTAGGCTAGGGTAGGCCTAAGCTAGGCTAGGTTAATCAATGCTAGGCTAGAGTAACGTAGGCTAGGCTACAATAGTTTAGGATATTGTAGACTAGGTTTGCCTAAGATAGGCTAGAGTAGGCTAGATTACATTAGGATAGGAGAGGCTAGGGTAGGCTAGGCTAGGGTAGGCTAGGTTAGGCTAGAATAGGTTATGTTAGGCTAGCTAAGAGTAGGCTAGGATAGGATAAAATAGGCTAAGCTAGGCTAGAGTCGGCGAGGTTAGGATAGGCTAATCTAGGTTATGCTAGAGTAGGCAAGGCTAGAATAGAATTGGATAGGCTACTATAGAGTAGGTTTGACAAGGCTACAGTAGTTTCGGCTAGAGTAAGTTAGGCTAAGATACATTAGAATAGAGTAGAATATAGAAGGCTAGGATTGGCTACAATATTGTAGGTTACGATAGGTAATACCAAAATATGATAAACTAGGCTAAGATAGAGTATGGTAAGATAGACCACAATACGGTAGGATATACTAGTATAGGATAGGCTACGTTAGGTTAGAGTATATGAGGGTAGGTTATTCTAAAGCGAGCTAGGCTAAGCAGCAATAGGGTAATTAAAGAAAGAGTATGATATGCTACGCTAGACGAGGCTACATTACAATAGGATAGCCAGTAGATTATGCTAGATTAAGCTACACTAGGCTAGGCTAGATTGGGAGAGGCTATAGTAGGTTAGGTTAGGCTAGGGTAGAGTGGGTTGAACTATACTAGTGTAGGCTAGGATAGGATAGGCTAGGGTAGGATAGGATAGGCTAGGTTACAGTAAGGTAGGTTATGCTTGGCTAGGCAAAGCTAAGTTAAAGTAGGCCACACAAGGCTAAGGTAGGCTAGAGTAGGTTAAGTTAGGCTGATATTGGGTAGATTGGGCTAGTGTAGGATAGGGTAGAGAAGACTAAATTGGTAGTTTAGGGCAAACTATGAAACACTAGTATGGTTTAGGTTACGCTAGGCTAGGTTATGCTAGTTAGGCTAGACTAGAATATATTAGGCTAGGCTATCCTAGGCTAAGTTAGGAAAAGGTAGGCTAGGTTAAGAAAGGATGGAGTAGGCTAGGCTAAAGTGATGAATGCTAGGAAATAATAGGCTAGGATAATCATGACTAAGTTAAGAAATGCTAGAGTAGGCTACACTATAGTATGGTACGCTAGAGTAGGCTAGGCTATGTTAGTGTGACTAGGCTATAGTAGGCAAGCCTATGCTAGGTTAGAGTAGGCTAGCCTAGGGTAGTGTAAGTTAGGCTAACTAATAGTAGGCTAGGCTTTAGTAGTTTACGATAAATTAACTTACTGAAGGCTACATTAAGGAAGAATAAGATAGGATAGGAAATATTAGGCTTAAGTAGCTTAGGCAAGGGTTAGATAGAGTACACTACAATAGAGTAGGCTATACTAGAGTATGATCGGCTAAAGTAGGCTAAAGTAGGATACACTAGGTCACATTATATTAGGTTAGGCTAGGTTATGCTAGGCTAGAGTAAGTTAGGCTTGTCTAGTCTAGCCTAGAGTAGTTTAGGGTAGAGTATACTAGGCTAGAGTATGCTAGGCTAGAGTAGGCAAGGCTAGGATAGGTTAGCCTAGAGCACACAACGATAGGCTAGATTATACCAAGCTAGACTACACTAGTCTAGGATCAAGTAATATATGCTCGAATAGGTGATGCTAGAGTACATATAGTGTGGGGTACATTAGGATAAGATAGGATAAAGTAGGCTAGGCTAGGCGAGAGTAGGCTAGCCTAGGCTAGACTAGGTTAGGGAAGGCTAGAGAAGGCTATAATAGGCAACAGTAGGCTAGACTAAGCAAGGATAAAGTAGGTTAGGTTAGGCTAGGGTATAGTAGGTTACATTAGGCTAAGCTAGGCTAGGGTAGACTATACTAGGCTAAGCTAGCCCAGAGTAGACTATGCTAGGATAAGCTAGGCTAGAGTAGACTACACTAAGATACTCTAGGCTATGCTAGGATAAGATATGATACAGTAGGTTAGGGTAGGTTAGGAAAGAGTAGGTTAGGCTAGGAAAGTCTAGGCTAGTCTAGGGAAGGCTAGAGTAGGTTAGGCTATTCAAGAGTGGGCTAGGCTATGTTAGGCTCAAGTAGCCTAGGTTAGGTTAGAGTATACTAGGCTAGAATAGGCTTGAGTAGGCTAGTCGAGAGTAGGTTAGGCTAGGCTAGGATAGAGTAATATAGGCTATTACACAATAGCCTAGGCTATATTTCACTAAATTAAGATGGAATATGCTAGACTATATTATCATGGGCTAGAGTAAGTAATGCTAGATTATAGTAGGCTAGGCTAGAGTAGGATATGCTAGGATAGCATAGAGGAGGCTAGGATAATTTATTGAAAGTTAGGCTACAGTAGGCTATAGTAGCCTAATCTATCCCATAATAACTTAGGCTTGGGTAGAGCAAGGTAGAAATAGAGTAGGCTGGGCTAGAGTAGCCTAGGATAGAGTACACTAGTAGAAAATGATGAAATTAATGACTAGGTGACTAAAAACGTTAGTCACCATAACTATCTCAAGTGAATTACTACTAAATTTGAACAATTTTAAGTGACCCAACTGAAAAAGACTAACTTAAATGACTAATTTAGTCTAGGGATAAAATAAACGACTAGATAATAAGTGACCCAACTAAAAACAACTAATTTAGTCTAAGGATAAAATAAATGACTAGATAATAAGTGACCCAACTAAAAACGACTAACTTAAATGACTAATTTAGTCCATGACTAAAATATATGACTAGATTATAAGTGACAAAATTAAAAATGATTAACGGAAATGAATACTGTAGTCCAAGAATAAAAATATGACCAGCTAGCAAGTATAAGAAGTATATGATTTAGTCATTTATGCTAGTCATTTTTAATTGTGTCACTACGGAAATGGAAGATTGCAATTTTGATATTAAAGTATTACATTTCACTAAATTTTGATGTTGCGGATGGATTCAAAGATAAAGGGGGTCTCTGAAATCCATCTGCAATGTTAAAATTCAAAGACAAAGGGGTTTTTTCTCCACATTCATGGATGAAATCCACAATAAACTTGTTAGTGTGGACTGGCACACCTTACTCAAGAGATTTGATCTAGGCATTTGATAGTGTAAAACTAGCCAAATACCCATCAACACTAATAAAAAATTGTTTAGTTAACCTTTATTTTCCATGCAAAAAATACTCGAGAGATTCCACATTCATGAATACATGTTAAAAATAATTATAACCAACTTAATAAAAAATTAATTATAAATATATTGCTATATGTTCTTATGCTTTGATATAAAAGAGTATGTTTAAAAATATTTTCAATGAAACGAATGTTTAAAAATATAATCATAATATTGTTCACTTAAAAAAAGGTGAAATGTTTCTATAAAATGTATACAAACATTATATATCTTAAAAATAACTTAAAAGATAAATTAATCTATTTTTTCATTTTTTTTTATTCTTTATTTTTAAACATATTTGTTTTCTTATTTTTCAAGAGAAATAAAAAATTTTCTTCAAATTGACAACTTCATAAATATTTAAAAAAATAAATACTTATCTAAACCCAAATCAAAATGAAAATGGTGGAGGGAAAAATCAAAATGATGGAGGGAAAAATAATTAAAAAATTAAAAAATAAAGATAATTGGTATATTGCAATAAAACATTTCCAAATGCCTTTTTCTCTCACCGCAACAAGTCGGAAAGAAACCAAACAGAGAGAGCAGATTACATTATACATGTCAATGTAAGTATAGGGCATAAAAAATCCATGCATTTCCTAGGTTTTGGAGCCATTTTATCTCTGTCTTTAGTTTTTTAACTAAAATGGAATTCAATTTGCTGAGGTTTTGAGGGTTTTTGTCTAGAGTTCTGCAATAGAATGGATCTTACCCTATGGCTTCATGAAGCTCTGGTGCAATAGGGTTTTAAGGGTATGGCCCGGCTTCTGGCTGCTAGCACAAGGTTTGAATCAATTTACTAAATGAAAATCCACCTTCATCATTCTTTCTGCAATGGAGTATGTTAGAGATGCCCCAACAGTAGCATCAGTCATCATCCAAGGCATTCTGTATGAACATCTACCTTACAAGCCTATATAGTTTATTCAAGGCATCGAAGTTGCATTTTTTTTGTTATTTCCAAATCTCTAGTGAAATTTTCTAATAATTATTCCTTTTTGAAGAAATATTCATTAATATGTTGGTGTTTCTTGAATATAAGACTGATTCTGCTCCAAAGGTTTTATTTCTGGAGTACAAGAAACAATCAAAACCCCAGGATGATGCATCACTGGTTTTTTCCTTAGTCCCATTCGACCTCTAGTTTTCTTCTTGACAAATACTATCAAGGATCTTGCTGCTACACATATTAATTTCGTGGCAGACTTGAGACCTCCAACAGAATGAATATTCTTGTTATCTAAACCCCTAGTACATAGAAAATGAAGTTGCGGTGAAGCCAACATCTTTTGTGTCTGCTACCCCACAGAGATAATGGTAAGAAAAAACCTCTTAGAATTTACACTTCCTTCAGAGAGTATAACAACAAGTATACATACATTAAAAATATAAAACCAATAAATCTAATACAAATATTGTGCTTTGCAGAAACCAAGATAAAAACCTAGATTAACAATCACAATATCCTTGTGGCTTTCCTCATGGCCAGGTGGTCTCATAGAAGGTCATGGCCAAGTGGTGTCAAAGCTTCCTTCTTTGCAACTACCATTCCTATAATACCACCCTTCATCGTAGTCTTCCAAGTATGCACTCGGCCACCATTTGTAATTCTAGAACACCTAGCAGCCCCAATATAGACCTCCCTCAACTTATCACCATGTGGAATGCAAGGACCATTTCCATACAATGGGGTAGCTGACACATTATATACTCCATCCGTAGGATTTGGTACAACATGATTCTACTAATGAACATCTCCATCACTAATTAAAGCAATGAAGTCTTCTGTTGTAAGTGAAAATATTAAAATATTATAATAATCATTGCACTCAACATAAATGAGTATCCATCCTTTCCATAGAAAAATTCTGCACAAATCCACACTTGCATTCCTAAAATGTATTTTTTTTGCACACATGTATGTGGACATGAATACACAATAGAATGAGAAACAGTGGATTCATTAATTCATTAGATGATGTGATTTCTCATTGAGTGTGATGTCTCATTGAGTCCTTATATAGTAGGAGAAGAGGAGCACACTGCATATCTCGCAAATACCTAACTAATAGCAACCACATTTAATACTATATTAAATACCTAATAAATGCATCTTCTATTTGGAAACTTTGGCAGCTCAATTTCACAAATTTTCTAGGTGGTGACTAGTTAAAATATGTTTGTCAGCTATCAATGCTCTTTGTTATCCTCTGCTACAGGTTGGCTTCTCTTTTGGTGGCTTAATCACTTTGATTCAGTGGCTCTACCATGAACATAAGCTATACCTTTTGACATCTCTATTGGAAGCTACCCACTCACTCACAACATCTCTAACTTGAATCATTGGTTATTCAGCAGATAATATCTACCCATGTGATGACAGGCTTCACAAAAGGAAAACCTACAAAGTTCCTACACTTAGTGTCACTCCATGAGTCAAGAAATTGATTTGATATCATCAATTCTATGATTCTTTGGCCTGCCTTCTGCAATATTTTTGTGTGTTTTTCCTTGTGCTATGAATTCCCATGGTTATCACAAGTTGATTGCATACATATACATAGTCCCTTTGACTCATTCCAGTATGGATTTCCTTTGTTATCTTTTGTCCAATTTGAGTTGTTATATTTGACCCTCAGTGCCTTCACTAGGCATAGCATTCCCTTGGCTCCTTCACCAACTTCATTGCTTCTCCCCAACAATTCTTTGATACCATGTTATATTTACACACATGTGTGTGGATAGGAATGGACGTTTTAAATGAGAAAAGGTGGGTTCATTGCTTCATCAGATGCAATGTGTCACTACGTAGTATGAAAGGACTACACTATAATTCACAAATACCCAAGTAATAATCACTACATTAATTACTATACTAGCATTTACACCTTTTTTGGTGCAAAACAACGCCGAAGAAAGCCTCACTGAATCCTCCGTTGCGACAAATTTTTTCTTCAGCCAACAAATTTTCCAAGGGCCTGTCGACCCGGGCCTGGTATCTCACATAAACTGTACATGAAAGAAAAAACATCTCCTCAAATCCCAATTCAACCATTCAAATAGAGGGTGGAAATTCCATATCCCTCACGGTGAACGGAAAATTTTTTCAACCTAAAACAATATATTACTACTGCTGGTTCGTTCTATCATCTCCTCTAGGGAAAAAATTAATCCAAGAGGGAGACTTTTTAGTATAATGCCCCCAATCTCCCTATGGGCCTAATTATGATAGCAGTCACAAAGCCTACAGACTATGACTAGGGCCACTACGGTGACCACTAGTTATATAGTTGGCAGGCTTAATGGTGCTATTTCTGGCTGGACTTGTTCACCCTCAGGCCCTTGCCATTATTCAATCACTCTAGGTACTGCCCATATGTATATAGAGTTTGGGAGGATCATTGTATTTCATCAGAGTGCTCAGTGCAGTCTCTCCCAGAACATGCATGACTACAATAAGACGAGACGACTATTGCTTCTTCTTCTTCATTATTGAATATGACCTATGGTTCTCAAATTTCTACTTCTGCCTCCCTCCATGGCTGCTCTAGTGTGATTGTTAAAATCACATATAGAAAGCCACCGACTTTAGGCAGCCACAATCAAATGTGAGCCAATAATTATAATAAAAGACATGGAAAAGCATAAATCAGCAGCCACAATCACATGTAGTGGGGAATTAGCAAATTCCTTAAGCAAGAACTATCCATAACACATAACGCCTGCAATTATCTTCGCTTCGTCAAAAATCTTATTCATTATCCCATTTTGAATATGTTTCAATTTCAAATCCCCATGGATCTATTGAGAGCTCATATGATTTCTATTATCTTATTTTGTGTGGCACTAGATTTAGCAACAAAAACGACAGATGTGAATGGTTTCTACTACAACCAAACAGACATGGCGGAATTTATCAAAACTTCATGCAATGTGACTTTGTATCGGCAAATCTACGTTTTGTCACTCTCTTCCTACATGGGGCCTTTGAAGGCCAGGAAGAGCGATCTCATGAAGGCAGCTGTGACGGTGAGCCTTTTTAATTTCCGCAATGTTTCGACCTTGACCATCGACCTCAAAGCCAGAGAAAGAGAAACATTGAAGGATTGTGTTAAGAATTATTGCTTTTGCCTCCCTCCATGGCTGGTCTCTGCACATTAAAGCCATCCCATGGTTTCATTCTTTTTAACTTCAAGTGTAGTTTCCATTTGTGGTCTCTTCCAACAGCAACAAAAAAAAACTCAAACGTCATCCAGCAAGAACCCCTGGTATAGTAGTAGGACTCAGGACTCGCCTTTTATTTTAGCCATGGGGCCGACACAAGGTTCCATGGAAGTTGTTAAAGAGACCTACTCCAAAAGTCCGGAAGCGAGTGTATGTTTTCCCTGACCCAAAATGCCTTCATAACGATCCATGCCATGCTTTGGGAGACCTAATAAGCATATGAGCACATAACGTCGAAGAAAGCCTCTAGGTAAGCAGGCCTACAAATTGAAAAAAAAATATTATTAAAATAAAACAGGTGGTGCAAATGACCTTTTCGTTGAATACCATAACTCTAAATTGTCGGCAGAGATCAACTACACTAGGGTTTCCGAGTGCCTGGCTGTTGCCGATGCCAATTCAACTTTGCCCCTGTTCGGCTCTACAGTTGCCATCTTAACAGAGGCCCTGTTCTCCATAGCAGAGCGAGAAGGCTCTGCAGATTTCTTCGTCAATGTTTCTTGCTCGATATTGATCTAGCCGCAGACATGGCCAATCCTTTTGGCTGCTCGTCTTGTTTTGGCTGCTGGTCGTGAAGCTGCTCCTGCTTGCAAAGATCTTGCAGCAAGAAGGAACACTCTTAAAGGTTTAAGGGAATGGACACTGACCCCTGCAGGATTTTATTTTCATTTAGTCATTCTCAACACCAATAGCCCCCTGGGTCTGGGGACACAAGGAGCATGCAAAGTTCAGAAGCAGGCTCGAAGCGGAGAGCATCGGCTTTCAGACCTTTCTCCCTACGCTTTCCAGATCCAGATCTCCCTTCTCTCTAGGGGAAAAAAGCTGCTCTGGGTACGAGCCACGGATCTGGTGCAGGACCTGTTGCGATATCTCAAACTCAGATTGGGGATCCCCTCAGCTCTCATGTTATTTCTTTACAGAGGTAAATAACTCAAGGAACCCCTACCCCTGTCTAATTACAATATTAAAAAATATGCCTCATTTGTGCTCTCCCTACGCTTGAGAGGAGGAGCTCCTAGGAAAACCTCCTCGGTTCCTAGAGGAGGCTCTGCAGGACATTCATCCTCTACTCCTCTCTTCACCTACAAAGATGTTGTACGCTCTGAGAATCCCAAACCCCCTTAAGCCCCCAAAACCAAGCCCTTTTTGGTTGACAAGCTAGAGGAAGTTCCCTCTGCTCATATCTCCCATCCAAGCCTCACAAATGATCTTCAAAAATATGCAGAAAGGGCCATCATATGCAGATTCAATGGGCTCTGGCTGCACTCTAATAAACTCTATGACTGGATCAATGCTAACTGGACACACCATTGCAAAGTCAGCTTTTTTTCGAAAGGATATTTCATAGTTCTATTTGACAATATTAAGCATTATGAACAGGCCTTAGAAGAAGGTCCTTGGTTTATGGGAACTGCTAGGCTTTTCTTAACTCCATGGCTCCCATATTTTGACCCAGCAACTGCAGTTATCACCAGGACACCTGTCTAGAGCAAGCTTCCAAAATTACCATCTCATCTAGGGCATATTGCAGTCTATAAGGGCATAGGAAACACCTTAGGCCATTTTTTAATGGAGGATTACTCGTAGGAAAACCATGGTCTTTACACATATTCCAGAATATATGTGGAACTAGATCTGAGCAAGGGATTACCAGACCAAATTAATCTCAAGATCAACGACTTTGTTTGGAATTAGAACCTAGATTATTATAATACTGCCTTCTGTTGCCACCATTTTCGCCAAACAGGGCATCTGCAGAATTCCTGCCCATCCATCCCTGCAAAATCAAAAAATGATATCGTCTCAAAGACCGAACCCAAGCGTTGGACTCCTTGCTCTCCGCCACCAGCCATAAGATCTAAATCCTCATGCTCGGAAGATGAAGAGAGCGATGCAAAACCTGATCATGCACCTCAAACGATGGACTTTTCCACTGCTGCTCCAGCGCATCCCCCTATTACAGCTATCACCCAAAAACGCGTCCATGATACCTCCTCCTCTGAATCAGATAAGGAGACCCCTCAGTTGGAAAACTCCAGTCTTCAAGTTGTTTTAGCTCATACTCCCCAGGATGGCTGGGTCAAACTCAATAAAAAGAAAGGGAAAAAAAATTGTATGGAGACTTCAGCCCATGTTGGGTAGAAGTCGTTCTTTTCACCTTCTAGTCATTTGTTGTAGCTCCTTGCTTGGTTCATTCCATTTCCGGGACCGAGGTTGATATTTTTATCATTTCTGATAGGCTGGTGTCTTGTCTCTCTTGATTGTACTATATTTTTCTTAATAGAAATAGTTCAATTCAGAAAAAAAAAAATAAACAGGTGGTGGATGACGAATCTTCAAAAAGTGTTGCGAAGTAAAACCCCACAATAGAACGCTTTCAGCATAATTAAATGCCTCACTATTACATTCCTTTATTAGTGAGACTTTATTGTATCTCTAAGTTCTAATGCGCCTAAGTTCTCAATATGACCATTATTTCTAACAAAAGGATCCTTTTATTTTGAAGACAATTGAAAATTTTCTATGTTTGATATGGTTTTTCTGGACAGAGGACTTAGTGGGTCAAACTTGCCTATTAAGTGCAGTGATCTATTTCCTTCTCATTTTTCTTGGAGTGCACTAAAAATGTTTCCTAATATCCTAGAAAAATTGTGCAAAGGCTTAAAATTGATGCTTTCTTACTAGTATTACACAGATAAGTCATTATGATTCTAGTGTACCTTTGTTTTGTATGTGTAAATTTGGGCAAATTGTTTGCTTAGATCAACTAGTTTATATTCTTTGGTACATAAATTGTTTGCATTTTCTTTTTGGGCACCCGATAGCTTTAGTTATTTCCTTTGCTTATATTAAACCTTAGGCTCAACATGTTATGGATGAAAAATGGAAAATTCCAATCGATAGACATATTTTTGTTGCAGAGAGCTATGGAACTGGATAGTCCTGAATTGCTAGAAAAATTGCCACCTTCACAGTAATATATTTATCGTCTAATGGGGTGTCATGTATTACATAGGAGCCACCATTGTTAAATGAACAGTAACTTTGATTTTGTAGGTTGGCTACTTATTATATGTTCTTTAGAATTTTTGAGTTATATGTCATTTCAGTGTGTTTTTGGATTGAAAGAACTACATAATGTTGTGTATGGGTGAGCTCATGTAATTATATAATTATGTGCTGCCAGAAAAGGCAACTATATCATGTGATAGGGTATGCACTCTTAGCGGTTTGTATAATCTTTACTCTTTGGTGGTTAAAATTCCTTTGTTGTCTTGCATGAACAAAGATGTTTCACTTGCTAAAGTTGATGTACTTTATGATGGGGATACTTATTTGTATTTTTTATAATGTTGCAGGTTTCAAGGGAGAGCATTAAATTTTATACTACAATTAATGATGGCACCTTCAACCTTGTTGGCAAGGTAGAGAATGTTATGGTTTAGTATGTTCAATTAGCATCTTAATCATCCCTGATCTATAGCTACTGATGACTACAATTGTTTACCTGTAGTTCTTTGAAATGCAATGCCATGATGATATTAAGGCTCTTCATATCTATAGGTTAGATGGTAAACATGTATAGTTGTAAATATATTGTTCCAGAAGTGTTTGAATTGATATCTTCAGTTTTGAACCCTGTCAAAATAGTGGATATACCAGTACTTTTTTTATTTTTAAGGATGATTGTGATCCAACATTACTTTTTTCCAAAAACAAATGCTTCAGACTGAAACAACTGAGGCTATGGTTCATGACCTAGATTTTCTTATGTTACTTTGGGTAGAGGCATGTGGTACAATTGTCTACATCCTAAATAGGTTTCCTCTCTAGGTATTGAAGGACAAAACACCGAAGGAACCTTTCATCTGTGAGAAATCCTACGTATCACACTTGTTGTATTGTTGTCCTCTATATGTTCATATTTTTTAGGAGAAATGAACTAAATTGAAGCACTTCAATTTGAAGGGTGTTTTTGTTTGATATAATGAGTCTTGCAAGGCCTATGGAGTCTAAATTCTGTCGCAATGGAAATTAATAGTGGACTGAGATGTGAACCTTGTGATGATGCATGGTCCCTTGAGGTCTTAGGAGCCTTTTAGTAGAGGTTTAGGAGGGAGAAACCTTTTTTGTCATAATTATGATTAGCAAGGTTTTGGAGGTGGAAGTGATGCTTTAGTATTTTTTGGTTCAATAAGGCAACCTAGGTGGTACTAAACATAGTAGGATGCATAGGAGCATGTTGGATTTCCAAAGCCATCCTTTGTAGTGAGTTATCTTTATAAAAAGTTTTTGAATTATGTTGCACCAATGTCTTCCATAATTTTTGTAGAGCCTTTTAGTTATGGGGAAGTAGTTGGTTAGCAAGTATGACATAATGCTGTGGTGGATGTGGACAACTCTATACTAAATATTGATGTTTGTGAGATTGTGCCAACACAAGTGGGGCAGTTTTTGATTTATTCTACGTGGATGTTTGAGGTGAATATTGCAGTAGATAAAAAAGTACAAAGGTTTTGTTCATAGTGAGAGTATTCTCTAGAGAGGAGTTGACTATAAAGACACATTTACTCTAGTTTCTAGTGTACTTGCATCAAGTTTGTTAATGTCTTTAGCATCAATTCTTGGTTGGCATGGATATCAAATGGCTATAAGAGAATTGTTTCTTAATGGTCTAATCAAGGAGGCAATATAGATCAATCACAACTCTATAATGAAGAATTTTGTTTTGGAGATTGTGCAAACACAAGTGGGGAAGTTTGTGATTTATTCTAGGGGGGCGTTTTAGGTGAAGCTTGCAGCAGATACCATAAAAATGTACTAACTTGGTTCAGTTCACAGTGATACTATTCTCTAGAGAAGAGTTGACTACGAGGACACCTTTAGGATTTACTCTAGTTCCTAGTGTACTTGCATCAGGTTCGTCTCTTTAGCATCAATTTTTGGTTGGAATTTATATCAAATGGATGTAAAAACATTGTTTCTTAATGTTGTAACTGAGGAGGCAATATAATTCAATCAGTTGAGAGGATTTCGGGTGCATGGGTGAGAGATCCATGTATGTAAATTGAAGAAGGAATTTTATGGGATGAAGTTGGAATCAAATACTCAGTACTCTATGATTGAAGAATAATTGGTTGGTTAAATATTTACTATAGATATTGCAAATCCTGATGTTTATTATTTATTTGGTAAATTTTATTTGCTTGTTTTTGTGAGATCCTAGGGAAATTTTCCCCTAGGGTTTCAACAAATTCTTTTTCGGACAATGACACCAAGATTCATCCAATACAAATGAATTAATTCTTCAGTAAATAAAATTGCTATCTAAACATTACAGCAGTAAAAAATACGATAGTTCAACCATGCAAAATAATTTCATAGTACCACTATATTCTCCATATTTAATAGTTTAATATAGTTTCAAACAATTGCAGTATAATTTCGTATTGGAAAAAGCTATATTCTAACCAGAAATCCATAGACATGAATAAACCTTTGCAAATTATGATCAGGGCTAGTATCTGAATGGTTTCAGGGGTCAAGATGAAGGATAAAAATCTTCTTCTTCCTTGGACTTCCTTCAGAAAATCGTCCTTAAGAAGTCTTTAAATATTCCCAACAAAAGCCTCTAAAGTGGGCAAAAAACCCCAAAATTCTCCTCCAAGGTAGGTATAAGGGCTCCCAATGCCATTGACCAAGTGGGAGAGGGGGACCTTGAAGTTCCCCCACAACTGTAACAAATCCTCCACTAAATAACGGAGTTACACCTCCAAATGTCTTTCAAAGTGGGCATTAAACCATTTTTCTCTGATTTAGGCACATGTACCTCCAATAAATGGCCCTTCAAAGGGTGTATAGACCTTCAAACTATTTATTATAAGGGTCACAAAACCATTATGAAGTGGGCACATGGCTCACAAAGCAAGGCAAAGGAATGACCAAAGGGAAAACTAAGCCTCCAAGATTCCTCCAAGTGTAGAGTGCTTCAAAGTGAACTCATATGGCTCCTTTAAAGGTGGGAAAACTCATCCTCTGTGTCCTCATAAGCTGGGTTGAGCACCCCGTTTCTTCCATGTGTCTGTTGTGCAAAGAAATGGGCTCTTCAATACGCAATCCCCCATAGGATGAGAAAATTTCTCCTAGCAATGGTCACAAGACTTTACACGCACAGGTCAACCCATCAGAAATTTCATTTCACATGTGTACAAATCACCTTAAATAAAGGTTGGTTCCAACAACAAAAGCTGGTTTTGGCCCAAATTTAGGTTGCCCCCTGCACCCTTATTTAATTTTATTTTTAATTTCAGTGCTCATATCTATATATATTATACACAAGAGAGAGACCATACACCAATTAATTCTCTTGGGCAACTTCTGCTATGAAATTAGGCAATGTTCTCTATATTATTTTCCTCCCTTCAGGTTCCAATTTAGTTTAGGACTTGGTTTGTGATTTCAGGTAGAATTTTTGTGGTGTCCTATTTACATTTCCATGCCTAGCTCAAGGTCTCTTTTGAGCCTATACTTATCGAGATGACAGGGTTCCAAAAGATGCACCTATAGCCATTATGTTAGCTATCTGCCTAAATTATTTGAACTCCAATGATCATGTGTTTGGGAGATTGAGTTGCTTGATGTTGAGTTTCATTGAAATAGGATGGGACTGCAATGACTACATTCAAGACATACCTCCTTGGATAGGCTTACAAATTTACACTCCTCTTTTATTTGTCAAGAAGAATCCTTAATTTTGACATTGTGAATAATTGTTTCCATAAAAATACGAACCTCAGAAAGGTCTCTTATCCTTTATTAACCACTCCCTATAGGAGTACTACTGACATATGAATAGTTATTCTATCAGACAGGTTTGACCCATCCACTATCCCTCCTCTAGTCCTTGTATTATTGTGCTATCACCCTCCTTGCATGTGCACTATATGGATTCTGTAGAGGACTCTTCCAGTAGATCAGATCATATGATATTATCTGATGTTACCTTTCTCATGCATTAAAATTCACCTATCAAACTAGAGCCATTCTATTAATACATTTCCTCACACTTTGGGAAGTATGTTCCCATGCCAGTATAGTTGATATGTTTCATAATGTATTACCAACATATATTGAATTGGGATAGCTCCCCTGGTTATCCCATTTTTGTCTTAAACAAAAGTGTGGGTAATAGTCCCTCTAGTCTTTGTTGAAACCACGTATAATAGATTCTGATATTTACCTTTAGATATGTAAGAGGAATGATTATCTCACCGGTATACATTAATATGACTGTTGTGGAAAAATTGGGTGCCTTCACCTTATTCGTGAGTTTAAGCCTGGCCAGATGTTGCATAGAGTTCTTAGTTGCCTTTCCTTTTGCAAAGTCGCTAATTTACATGTCTGAGAAAATACCTTTGTAATAAAATAAATATAAGGCCCCAGATCTTGCTTGAAATATGATGCCACAATTTTCTTGGATGCATTTCAACCACCATCAGGACATAATTAAATTGGATTTTAGCATTTTATTTTTTATTGAACATTTAAAACAGAATTTTTATTTCCATATGAGCTTTCATATAATTTGTTTCTACCAACTATTGTTTGCTTCATCAAGTTTTACAACAATTAATTCTATAGTGGTTGAATTCCAACAAGAAACACGTTCAAAATCTTTAATTTTTTGAAGCTACAGGTCCTAATTTATCTAGATCGGTTTCACTTTTATTTGACTCATTATTGTATCTTAAATTAGTGGGGTTGGCTTAGAAAAGAGAGCTTTGATTCCTTCTAGTGCCCTAATCCTTTAAATGGATAAAATGAGTCCATGGATTCTGAGAAGGAAAAGAAAAAAATAAATGAATAGCCACTTTGACTCTACCCTATTTAATTGCAGTGGTTGTTTCTTGCTCAATTTGTGTCCAGACCTGTTTTTACTGGACATCCTGAGTGTTGTGTCTATCCTCCCTTCCATTCCATTATATATACTTCATCGAATTGAATGTGTCAATTTTTAATCTTTCTCTCTCTGAGTCAATATGAGCCTGAGTCCTCCACCTCCCATATCCACTTTATTTTGTTGGTTGGTTTCCTGGTATGCAGTGAACAGTTGTTGAGAATAAATCAGTTCCCTATCCCCTGTTACTGAGCATTCAGATCTCATTTCCTCTGCAATGATGACTTACTCTAAATTTTTACTAATTTCCTGATCCAGGAGTTCTTCCTTCCCTAATGTACACCCCTAAATTTGCTAACAATTATGCCACTTTGAGCCCTGTTGTGGTGTGTAATATAAAATCCAAGTTGCTCGAAAAGGGCTAATAAAGGATAAGAGACCTTTCTGAGGTTCATAGATATCAACTATATAATGACTTAAGAGTGCTACCTAGCTACTCTATTATAAAGCTACTTAAGAGTATCACATAACTACTCTATTATAGAGCTACTTGAGAGTATCACATAGGTACTCTATTCAATATATTCTGGAGCTTAAACCTTTCAACTAATGAACTTTAATTTGAGTGGGAAGAGCTCATTTCATTTGAAGAAATGAATTCCCCTAACTTTTTATTCAATTTCTTGATCCAAAAATTTCTTCCCTCTCCGGTGTCAACCCCCAAATTTGCTAACAGGTATGCCACCTTGATCCCCAATGTGGTGTGTGTGAGAAATGGAAGCCAAGCTACTTGAAAAGGGCCAACCTATTCTTCTATCATGGTTATAAGAGACCATTGGTAGGTATGACTAATGGCTCCTCTGCTATTTTTTATTGTAGAGTAGGTGGTATCAACAAATTTATAATAGAGTAAAAAACAACTATAAGCTTGATAACTATACAAATAGGAATTGCCCTAAACTTGAAATATTTACTCTTTTTTTATTATGTTTTACTTTTTGGTGATAGCACCAAGGCAGATGATACAAGTATGATTGATCAAAATCAGATGGAGATTGAATGAGAACTAATTGAATCCATAGTTTCATTTATACAAATGAAAGAGGAAAATTTAGGAAGCAACAAACCATATAGTGGTGCAGATGAAGTCATTTAGGTTTTCCAAAATGGCCAAGTTTCTTTTCTCGGATTTGGAAAAAATGTTCCAAGCTCATTTTATCAAATTTCTTGATTTATTTTTGATTCATGTTGTTTAAGTTTGTTGCAAAAGTTGGAAGAAAATTGTACTTAGCATTTATGCACTTAAGAATTATTACCTTCTGTAGTTGAAACCATTACAATTTTTTTATAAGATATCAAGTGACGTAGTATTTCATGTAAAAAATATTATATGAGATAGTATTACATATATAACAAGTTAATTTCATTCATTAATAGTTTCTCATTAGAAAAATAATTTACCATCTTTGTCTTTGCTTGATTGATTTTTTTGTGTGAATGTTGTTGAAAGCGTCTGAGATATGTGTGGTAAAATTGTTTATGAGAAACAATTTTCTGTAAATATTCTTCTAACATATTCATTAAATCTAAATAATTTCCTTAAATCATAAATATTATATTCTGTGGCATCATATTAAACATTGGAGTATCAGGTTATTGGCCTATTTATTGAATTTCATATTTTCCTTATTTTATGATTGCAAGAGAACAAAAGGTTTTCCAATTTAGACTCAATGCATTTCCTTAATATTTTTAATATTCATTATTTAGGATATATGTAAGACCATTGAAATTTTTACATGTGGCATTCGAAAATCACATTTTTTTTTGTTATTTTTTCATTTCCCCCTTATCTGAATTTTAATCTATTATTAATTATTTAATATTGTAAGTTGGAAATCGTTCGAGTGAGTTTCATCCAGATGTTAGAAAAGTATGAAGAGAAGGGTCATGCATATATGAAGAATTCATGCCCATTGGGGAACATATGTCAACGTAATTGCAGAGAACATATTGACTACTGCTTTGGTCAAAATCTAAGTGGCATTGTAACAAATCTTTTATAATTTTTTTTTATTATTTTCTACTTTAAGCTTTTGTTTTCATTTGATGTTCAAGAATTCATTTTAAATATGGAATGAAGACCTACAATTGAAATATAATATGATAGGTTTATTGATAAACTGTGATCAAACTAAAACTTCCAGCATGATGTCTTTTTTCTACTAAGCTTTCACATGTAAAATTTTTCTTTGCAATCTATTATTATGTCGCATTTGAATTTGACTTTTGTGTAGTCTCACCTATTTTTGAATTCATTCTAGCTTTGTATCTCATAGTTTTTGTTGTCTTGGTTACCATAGGTTTATACAGTTGGGCCTGACTATGCTCATGTAGAGGCCAGAAAGTCTCTCGTTGTTGATGGTGTTGTCATGAGTAGCCCTGATGGGAAGGAGGTATGATTGTTTCTGTTATACTATTTCTGTAATCTATAGGGAAAAGGATGATAAATGTCATCATTTTTATTTTGCAAGTATGTATTATTTAGCAGTATGCTCACTAAATAAATTATAGGGCAAAAACATGCTAGAAATATATTGTTTTATTATTTTTGGTACTTCCACTGAATTTAGTATAGCCATGTAAAATCCTGATTTGGAATAGCTACTTTAAGTAGAGCATGGTGTAGGTATTAATGATAATTGAAGCTAATCTTAATGACAACATTATATATAGGCTTTGTTTTCAATGGTACAATAGGTGAAATTACAGGTGGAATGTTGAAATTTTGCAGCTCGAGGAGAAATTCCCTTATTTGGGAAGCCTTCCTACCTCTTTGGAGACCCTACTAGCCCTTGGAAGAATTTAATTTTCTCAAGGAAAAATATTAATTTTAATATGAAACCCAAGATTCATCCAATACAAATGAAACCAAGATTATTTTCCAAACAATGACACCAAGATTCATCCAATACAAATGAATGAAGTCTTCATTAAATAACATTTCTATCTCAACATTATAGTAAACAATACAATAGTTCAACCATGCAACATAATTTCATAGTATCACCATATTCTCCAGATTCAATAGTTTAGTATAGTTTCAAATAGTTGCAGTGTAATTTCATATTGGACAAAGCTGTATTCTAACTAGAAATCCATATACCTAAATAAACCTCCATGAATTCTGATTAGGGCTACTATCCGAATGGGTTCAGGGGTCAAGACAGAGGATAAAAATCTTCTTCTTCCTTGGAATTCCTTAAAAAAATTATCCTTAAGAAGTCTTTAAATCTTCCCACCAAAAGCCTCTAAAGTGGGAAGAAAACCCAAAAATCCTCCTCCAAGGTAGGTATAAGGGCTCCCAATGCCATTGACCAAGTGGGAGAGGGGGACCTTCAAGTTCCTCCACAACTGTAAGAAATCCTCCACTAAACAAGGGAGTTCCACCTCCAAATGTCTTTTAAAG
Source organism: Pinus albicaulis (assembly GCA_034641835.2). Classification (NCBI taxonomy): domain Eukaryota; kingdom Viridiplantae; phylum Streptophyta; class Pinopsida; order Pinales; family Pinaceae; genus Pinus; species Pinus albicaulis. Next base: position 1,054,288,822 of record CM076577.1, on the reverse strand, counting down.
TGAGCACTAAACCCTTTTTCTTTGATATAGGCTCATGTACATCCAATAAATGACCCTTCAAAGGGAGTATAGACCTTCAAACTATTTATTATAAGGGTCACAAAACCATTATGAAGTGGGCACATGGCTCACAAAGCAAGGCAAAGGAATGACCAAAGGGAAAAATATGCATCCAAGATTCCTCAAACTATAGAGTGCTTCAAAGTGAACTCATCTAGCTCCTTTAAAGGTGGGAAAAATCATCCTCTTTGTCCTCATAAGCTGGGTTGAGCACCCCATTTCTGCCATGTGTCTGTTGTGCAAAGGAATGGGCCCTTCAATAGGAAATACCCCATAGGATGAGAAAAATTATCCTAGCAATGGTCACAAGAATTTACAAGCACAGGTCATCCCATCATAAATTTCATTTCACATGTGTACAAATCACCTTAAATAAAGGTTGGTTCCAACAAAAAAAGTTGATTTTGGCCCAAATTTAGGTTGTCCCCCGCCCCCTTCTTTAATTTTCTTTTTAATTCTAGTGCGCATACCTATATATACTATACACATGAGGAAATTTGGTTTGATTTCTGTCAAATGATCATCCAAATAGTGGAATTAATCCCATCCATCTCAGGGTAATAAAGAATTGTCCTGTATGCCAAAATCGTGTGTATTCCCTCTTCCTAAAATAGTTTGTGTATACCCACTATGCACAGTGGTGCATTACTTCATCCAACTTCCATTGCCATAATTTTCTATGTTTCTTCTACAACATAAATCAGGGAGGAAAACCACATTGGTGCAATTGTCGCTCCAAATATAGTTATAAATACTGATAGAGGTTTATAATTAGATTTACAAAGACCAACACATGATATTCATTTCAGTGCACGTGAAAATTCTGGTGCCTCTATCCGTAATAATTTAAGGAGTGTAAGGTCCAGCAACACGTTTACATGGGAAATCTGTGTAAATTGGACCACTAAAAACAAATGTAATGCATCCAAATATTCATGGTGGAGTCACATTAAGCCTTAAAGGGCCTTGTCAAGTTGTAGACCAAATGCATTGACCTAACGATTTCTCCACATAAAAGTGGTGCAAAAGCCTTGTTTTCGAGGTTGAGTATCCACATTTAGATTTATAGGCTGGAATGTTGATGAAAATATAATAATTTTTTTATTGTTTTCACTATTTCCAGTAGCCTACCTGATTGAATGCAGTGTATGTCTACCAGTTTTAGTGGTGGATATAAATTTTTGTCCTGTCAGGGTTTAAATTAAGGACAATGGCATTGAAATGTGGTTGTAGGAAAATTGTTGAAGACAAGCATTCTTAATTTAAACCCAGTCTCATGTTCTAGCAACGAAATTATTAAATTTTTTGTGTTTTTGGGTATATTACATATGATGTGGGTCTCTTGTTGAAGGCCTTGGTTTGACATTGTGTTTAAGGTCGCATATCCATAAGTATTTTTCCTTGAGTTCAATTCCCACCACAGTGCCTATGCATGACTATGGATTTTTCATATAGCTCCACAGGTGGCATATCTACCAATAATATGGGCACTGTGTTGAATTTGTTTTCATTGCATTTTGGAAAGGAGACAAATCCATAAACAATTGGTCTCAAGTCTTGCGTTTAATGTCATGGGCTTCTCCTATGCTATGTTATGTTCTCTAGATCTCTAAGGTATTCATTATTTAGCTTGGCTACCTCCAACTTTATTTTTATGCATAAGCATAATGTTGCTCTTGGATAGCACTAGTTATGCTTACACAAGCTTGACCCTTTGATGCATAATATTTACACTTCTCTTATTACCAATAGTGGGTATGTTTGCACTAGTGGAGGATGGAGGTGAATTTCCATATTTAAAGGGAAAAATGGATTTGAAAGTGATGCTTCTTATGTGATGTAGAGACAAAGGAGCACTTCTTTCATTTCTCTGTTTCTTACAATATTTTTGTGCAGATAAAATCTGAGTCACTTGGTTCATGTTTGTCTTTGAATTTAACTATAATGTTAGAATTATATAATCATTCATTGGCTTGCATTAAGTAGCGACCATTTTTTATCCCTTTAAGACATGACGAGTTTGTATAAATGGTTGATAAAGTTTTCTTGAAAATTTATGGTATGTCTAAATTCAAGTTTTAAATTTCAAATTTAGTGAACACAATGACTTAGGATGCATTTTCCTCTTCAAGAGTTATAAGCCTAAATTTTTGTCTTCTTAGATACCTTGATCAAAGGTTCTTGTCTTTGCTCATCAGGGTGGTGGTTACCTTCATACACCATAAGCTCTATTATCTTGCTATGATAGTCACAATGATTACCTCTTTCTTATAGGTTTTGATTAGGACTAAGCTTCATTTCTCGACATTATCCACCCAAACTGAACTCATGGTGTGGTTGGGTTTAATAGGGAGTATATTTTCTATGACAACAACATCAATGTTTCTTCAATTGATGGTTAGATCACCATCTTTGCTACTATTATGAATTCATTGTAATTGGATGCTAAAAGAGCTTTGACACAATCCTTTCCCTTATATTTAGTTTCTAAAACCCCTAAATGGACTTTTTGGAGGTGACCGTGGTCTAACCATTCAAAACTTATAAATGCGAAGAATAAACAATTTGAATCAACAAGCGATAATGCTATACAAAGCTGCAGCAAAATTTTGTTAATTTTGTAATTGTAGAGAAGCAAGACCTTGGAAATGTTCTCCATCTTGAGCATGGGACTATTGTGGTTTTTTATTCCTGTTATGTCTAGTTCTAGCAATCGTTTGGACAAGTATTGTTTCTTTCATCAATCTACAAGTAGGAAGGGGCTGAAGTCTATGGTACTTTCGATGGAGTTTTTGAATATGGATATCTCATGTAATATCCTAGGGAAATTTTCACTAAGGTTTCTTATTCTGCAATCTCCTTCCTTGGAAAATATTGTTATTATAGCTGAGTCAATACTGTTATATACTGTTAGAATTGTTGAGTCAATACTATTATATACCGTTATATATATTTTTTATACTTGAGTCATCAGGTCCTTTGCATTTACTTCAACATATTTCTAGATACCAGATACCAACATTGTTGACTTCAAGGAAATCAAAGTAGATTTGAATTTGTGGAAATTTGGTTTGTTTTCTGTCAAATGATCATCCAAATAATGGAAGGAATCACATCCATCTTAAGGTAATAAAGAATGGTCCTGTATGCCAAAAGATTTTGTATTCCCTCTTCCGGAAATAGTTTGCATATACCCACTATGCACATTGGTGCATTACTTCATCCAACTTCCATTGCTAGAATTTTCTCTATTTCTTATACAACATAAATCAGGGAGGAAAACCACATTGGTGCAATTGTGGCTCCAAATATACAAACTTTGTTGCCTCTATCTATAATAATTTAGGGACTATAAGGATGAATAGTGATAATAATCAACACCTCCATGATCCTCCTCATCTAAGGATTGGTGGTGTAATGCATAATGTCCCCAAAACCCCCCCCTCAAATGGTCATGTTCCATTCATTATCACTGGTACTGGACATTGGGTTTGGAAACCATTACCTTCAAGTGTTCCTCAAATTTCCTCTCTTGTAGATTATCATCTTGCAATGACTCATAGATAAAATGTGTGTTCTGTAGCCATGCCTTCTTTTCTAGGTGTAAGTTTTGGAAATGTACTAGTAGGGGCTGAAGGTCCAACAACACTTTTACATGGGAAATTTGTGCAAATTGGACCACAAACAACAAATGGAATGCATTCAAATATTCATGGTGGAGTCACTTTAAGCCTTGGAGGGCCTTGTCAAGTAGTATTCCAAAAGCATTGAACTAATGGTTTCTCCACATAAAAGTGGTGTAGGAGCCTTTTTTCGAGGTTGAGTATCCACATCTAGATTTATAGGCTGGAATGTTGATGAAAATATAATAATGATTTTATTGTTGTCACTATTTCCAGCAGCCTATCTGATTGAATGCAGTCTATGTCTGCCAATTTTAGTGGTGGATATAAATTTTCGTCCTATCAGGGTTTAAATTAAGGACAATGGCATTGAAATGTGGTTGTAGGAAAATTGTTGAAGACAAGTGTTCTTAATTTAAACCCGGTCTCATGTTCTAGCAATGACAATATTAACTTTTTGTGTTTTTGAGTATATTACATATGATGTGGGTATCTTGTTGAAGGCCTTGGTTTGACATCGTGGTTAAGGTCGCATATCCATAAGTAGTTTTCCTTGAGTTAAATTCCCACCACTGTGCCTATGCATGACTATAAATTTTTCATATAGCTCCACAGGTGGCATATCTACCAATAATATGGGTACTGTGTTGAATTTTCTTTCGTTGCATTTTGGTAAGGACACAAATCCACAAACAATTGGTCTCAAGTCTTGAGTTTAATGTCATGGGCTTCTCCTACGCTATGTTACATTCTTTAGATCTCTAAGGTATTCATTATTTAGCTTGGCTACCTCCAAATTCCTTTGTATGCACAAGCACAATGTTACTCTTGGATAGCATTGGTTATGCTTACACAAGTTTGACCCTTTGATGCATAGTCTTTACACTTCTCTTATTGCCAATAGTGGGTATGTTTGCACTAGTGGAGGATGAAGGTGAATTGCCATATTTAAAGGGAAAAATGGATTTGCAAGTGATGCTTCTTATGTGATGTAGAGACAAAGGAGCACTTCTTTCATTTCTCTATTCCTTACAATATTTTTGTGTAGATAGAATCTAAGTCACTTGGTTCATGTTTGTCTTTGAATTTAACTATAATGTTAGACTTGTATAATCATTCATTGGTTTACATTAAGTAGTGACCATTTTTTATCCCTTTAAGACATGAAGAGTTTGTATAAAGGATTGACAAGTTTTTCTTGCAACTTTAAGGTATGTCTAAATTCAAGTTTTAAATTTCAAATTTAGTGAACACAATGACTTAGGATGCATTTGCCTCTTCAAGAATTATAGGCCTAAATTTTTGTCTTCTTAGATACCTTGATCAAAGGTTCTTGTTTTTTCTCATCAGGGTGGTGGTTACCTTCATACACCATACGCTATAGTATCTTGCTATGATAGTCACATCAATTAACTCTTTCTTCAAGGTTGTGATTATGACTAGGCTTAATTTCTCGACATTCTCCACCCAAACTGAAGTGAGGTTGTGGTTGGGTTCACTAGGGGAGTATAGTTTCTATGACAACAACGCTAATTTTTCTTCAATTGATGGTTAGATGATTGTCTTTTCTACTATTATGAATTCATTGTAATTGGATGCTAAAAGAGTTTTGACATAATCCTTTCCCTTATATTTAGTTTCTACAACCCCTAAACATAATTTTTGGAGGTGACCGTGGTCTAGCCATTCAAAACTTAGAAATGTGAATAATAAACAATCTGAATCAAAAAGCGATAATGCTAGACAAAGCTGCAGAAATAAATTTGCTAATTATGTAATTGGAGAGAAGCAAGATCTTGGAAATGTTGTCCATCCTGAGCATGGGAATGTTATTTTTTTTTATTCCCCATATGAGTTGTCAAGTTCACCTCATGTTGACATAAACAAAGAGTTGACTTATTTTTCCAATTCTGTCATTGGAAAAGAAAAAGCTAGTTTTCATGTTGGGGAGAGAAAAATCAATGGAATGCATGAGAATAGGTTGGCATCTCAACTCGCTACACATGACAATGGCATCTATTGATGAAAATCTGCTCAAAGAGTAAAAGGGTGAAGTTTTGGTTGTATCTGAGAAATAAACAACAAATAAAGGCAAGGTGTTTGAATGGGAATTAAAATCAGAAGCTACAACAGTCCTCCCTAAAGATGATATGGCTATTTTGGAGGAAAAACCAGGTTTTATGTTTGGTAACAAAGTTGTTGACTGGAAACAATCTTTTGGATATATAAACAAAGGTAGGGTTAAACATGATAGTGCTAAAGTACTTGGGGAAGTTTCAACTACCAATGTGAAGGAAATTGAAACATAAGATAAGGATCAAGTATCCACCACTAATAGTGATATTTGTGAAATTTCTACTCGACTTCACGTGTCATATTTTCCTGTTTAAAGTGAAGGAAAGCAGGATTTCGTAGCTAGATTGACAGAAAAGGAGAATAAAATTTCTTCCAATGTTTCTGTGAAGGATAATTTTGCAAATTTTGGTGATGTTGCCAATGTATTAGTTGTCAACAAGAAGAAGAAAAATAAGTATTTTTCTAGTAAGGAAATGCTGCAACTCCCACTGGGATTTATATAATGCTTATAAGGTTCAAGAGGAGGACGAAGATGTGAACCTTCCAGAACCATCCAAAATAGTAAGACTTCTTTAAAAGAGCCTGAGAAGCAAGTCCTGAAGGAAGTGGATGACTAGGAAGATGTAGCCGAGATTTCAACTCCTATGAATCAAGTAGTTATTTTAGTTACTGAATGTTCAAGAGACGGAAAGTAATCCAAAGAATTTTTGTTGAGAATCAAGGATTAGTGAAAAGATCTACCAAATCATTTTGAAATTTGTCCATACATTATTGAATTACATGGAAATTCCCAAGCACTTGCAATTAATGTAGTAGAGGTTGATGCATTAGCAAGCACTGTAAGAGGAATTTACAGGCAGCTGAGTGGGAATTATCTAGTTGAACGTCATCGGAGCAATATCACTAGTTTGGATGATGATAGATGGGCCAAGCTGGTGGATGCTTTTACTCATGGTTGTGATATGTAGATGGATGTAGATCTTAGTGGTTCCTCTGTTGTGTTTCAAACTGGCCAAGGTTATAATACTGGTTTTGTAAGAAATACTTGTGCAATACAAATGAGTATGAATGTCATCCTTCCTGAAGGGCCTTAGGTGCAAGCACCACTTCCACAAGTTGGAATAGTGAGAAATAATTATGATGCTAATAGGTGGCAGCGTGATTTTGGTTCACAGATGCGTTTGATTCCTCCTCCAAATCCCTTTCTGCCCACAATTCATATATTAGAGAACTGATATGAAGTGGGCAAGGTTTTCGATGAGGATCAGTTGAAACAAAGAAAAATTAAATCCATCCTTAATAAATTAACACCCAAAAACTTTGAGAAAATTTTTGAACAGGTCAAAGAAGTGAAAATTGACTTTGCATCATGTCTTCATGGTATAATATCTCAAATATTTGACAAAGACTTGATGGAGATGGATTTTTGTTAAATGTATGAAAAATTCATTTTTCAGCATGCTGCAAGAATACCAAAATTTTATGAAGATAATGAGAAGGTTGTTTTCAAGCAAGTTCTTTTGAAAAAATTTCAGGAATAATTTGAAAAATATGAAAGAGAAGAGGCAGAGGTTGAGAAAGAAAAAGAGCATGGTGAAAAAAGCCTTTTAGTAGAAGAAAAATGGGAGAAGGAGGCTGCAACACGACGATGAATGCTAGGAAATATAAGGTTTATTGGTGAGATTTATAAATAAAGTATGTTGACAGAAGGAATTATGCATGCATGCATCAAGAAATTAATTGGTGGATTTTAGCATCCGGAGGAGGAAAATATTCAATATTTGTGCAAAATGATGAGCACTATTGGTCATATTATTGTTAGGTCCCTATATTACTAGTATAGCCCCTTATTCTTGCTAGTGTATCCCCCTTATTTTTATTATTGTACCCCTGTAACCCCCATATTGTTATTATTGTGCCCTTAAATTATTATTGTTAGGTCGGCTAGGATTACATTGTGGCCCCACTAAGATTACATTGTGGCTCCATGGACTCCTATATATAGAAAGGAGGTTTTCTAATTTGTATCATCCAAGAATTGTTCATTCACGTAATGTATTGGAGGTTGCCCCCTTTAACTGGCTTATTTATAAGGCTTTGATATCTCTTTTCTTCTATTTTTGGAGTTGTTTTCACAACATTTGGTATCAGAGCTTTGGATTCTAGGGTTTCATTGCCCCAAATAGGTCATCGTGGAATTTTCGCTATAAATTTTTTTCTACAAAGGTTCAAAAGATGAAATTTTTAGAGTGCGAAGCAGAAATACTTAGGAACATCATCACCAAAATTCAGATCTTGGTTCGCAATATTTTCGGAGATATGATCTGTGTAAGTTAGGTCTTTTTGCAGGCTCCTGAATTTAACCTAAACAAGTCATCATGGAGTTTTCTCTATAACGTTTTTTCTACAAAGATTCAGAAGCTGAAATTTTTAGGGAGCAAAGAAGAACTCCTGAGGAAAAGCTTCAAAAAATTTTAGAGCTTGGTTCAAAATATGTTCGGAGATATGGTTTCTGGAAATTAGGTCTTTTGCAGGCTCCCAAATTTCATCTCAAAGAGGTGATCATGGGAAAATCTTCGTAACTCTCTCTCTGAGCATCGAATTGGAATTTTGTAAAAAGTGGCTCCAAGTACACGGACTATAGTTTTATCTATAACAATTTCAGAGCCGAAGGAGAAAACAGTGACATGTGGCAGGTCGTACAATTTCGATCTACGAAACCAGTCCATATTTAGGTCATCATAGGAGTTTGGTCATAGTGTTGTCTTCAAGAATCCAAATCAGGTCAGACCTGTGGCATTCAAAGGAAGATTCACAGGGCTACTTTAGGGCCAAATTTCATATTTTGAAGATCCAAAATCACAAAAATAAATTAATTTCAATATCGAGCTCCTCAAAATCAAGAAAAAGGTGTGTATTTTTTTCAAATTGCATAAGTCTTTTTTGAAAAAACAGTTCTAGGTGATTCCAAAGGCCTATTGAGCATACATATCAGTATTGGGTTCTAAAATGCCTCATAAAAAGAATTATACACCCATTAAGCCTTCAGAAGGCTCTACTATGACTCATTAAGATGAAGAAATGCAACATGAGATATCAAAATTCCATGATCAAGTGCACCAAATTTCGCTATCACAAAAAGCAACAAAAAATGAAATGGATGGTTTGAAGACAGCCGTGGAAGCTAAGAATTGTTTGGAAGCTAATATTGATGGCATGGAAGTTTTCATGGAAGCTAAGATGGATGACATGGAAGCTAAGATCGATGAAAAAATGGAAAACATGAAGAATGATCTAAAAATAGACATCGAAGGTTTGACAAAGATGATACAACAAATGTTTCCTAATGGTGAAAATATAGTAGTGGAAACTCATGATTAGGAAAAATAAAATGTTAATCGTGATTTCATAAACTCTAATGTTGGCGAGAAGAACCAGCATATTCCAAAAATGGATATGAGAAAGTATGATGGAAAGGATCCTGTAACATGGATACTACAGATGGAGCAATATTTTGTTTTCAATAATGTGAAAAACACACAAAAGGTACACATTGCAACTTTACATTTAGAACAAAATACATTTGTATGGTATCGATAGCTTTTCTCCTATAAAAAAATTGTCACTTGGTCAATTTTTACGGAGGAAATGATAGCACACTATGAGGATACAAAGAGAAACACCTTCTTTCGCCAATTGATAAATCTCAAACAAAAGGGTTTAGTGGGGGAGCACATTGAGGACATCCAAAAATTGAATATAAGGGTAACTGATATTCCAGAGGAACACAGGATTGATCTATTCATAGGGACTTTAAAGGATAACATCCAACATGAAGTTCGTGTTTGGGAACCTGATTCATTGGAGAAGGCATTCAGGTTGGCAAGAAAAACTGAATGTAAAATTATGGCGAGAAGGAAGCCTACCACTCACTTCTATAAAGAGGGAAGTGTTGCTAGTCCTAGATTTCCACAACCTACAAGGTTGACACCAAAAAAATTGGAAGAAAAAATAGCAAAAGGGCTTTGCTACAGTTGTGATATCAAATACACAAAAGGTCATAAGTGTGCTGAGAAGAAATTAGTTTACATAGGTTTTGAAGAGGAAGAAGAAAATGAACAAGAAAAGGATATACACCAGGAACCAACCCTAGAAAAGGAAGAAATGAGTCTGACCATATCTTGTAATGCATTGGCAAGAATTACCACAAATCAAACTCTCAATATAGAAGAACATATCAAGAAGAAAAAGGTAATAGTGTTGATCGATTTAGGTAGTACCCATAATTTTATTCATTGTAAGGTAGCCAAGGAATTGAATTGTTTCCTATACCCAGCACCAGAATTTCAAGTGATGGTTGCAAATGGAGGAACTATAAATTTCTTTGGAAAATGCCATAATATCAAGCTAACCATGGGGGAATATGTATTGAATAGTTCAATGCTTTCCATGCCTATGGGAGGTGCTGATGTTGTACTAGGAGTACACTGGTTACAATCTTTGGGGATGGTAGCTTTTAATTTTCAAAAACTTTTCTTGAAATTGTTTTCAGAAGGAAGGGAATTAGAATTACGGGGTATTGTATGGAATCCAGGAAAGATAATAATCTCTAATTTCATGACAAATCTTCTAAATAAATAACAACGAGGCATAATTACACAATTATGCTCACTAGAAGTTCCAACATCAAAAACATCTATTTTTGTAGATCTCCAAAAAATTCTTGGACAATCATTCCAAGGTTTTTGAAAATACCAAAGGACTTCCACCTATTTTTGATCATGATCATGCTATTCATTTGATTCTAGGAAGTGTTCCTCCAAACATCAGGCCTTATAGATATCCTTATGTCGAAAAGAGCGAAATTGAACATATTATTGCAGAAATGTTAGAAGCTGGTATAATTCAACCTAGTCAAAGTTCTTTCTCTGCTCCTGTAGTATTGGTACACAAGAAGGATGGATCATGGCACATGTGTCCAAATTATAGGGAGCTCAATAAGCTCACCATTAAAGATAAATTTCCCATTCCTGTGATTGATGAATTATTGGATGAATTACATGGAGCAGTTTATTTTACCAAGTTGGATCTTCATTCAGGTTATCATCAAATTAGAATGAAGACCGAAGATATTCTAAAAACATCATTTTGAACTCATGAGGGTCATTATGAATTTTTGATCATGCCTTTTGTCCTTACCAATGCACCTTCTTATATGGTGCTCAAACTATTGCAGGAGAAACAATTATATGCAAAGACATCAAAATATTTCTTTGGAGTACAAGAGGTGGAATATTTGGGTCATATTGTATCTCACGAGGGTGTTAAGGTATATCATAACAAAATTAAATCCATTAAATAATGGAAATTCCCCACAACCATAAAGCAGTTGCGAGGATTTCTCGAGTTAACTGGGTATTTTTACAGCTACAATCATACAAGCAAATTTCCCTCAAGCAAGCTAAGAAGGATAATAAATTATCACCAAAGTACTATGGTCATTACAAGGTGTTGCAAAATATTGGTACTATGGCATACAAATTGGAGCTTCCTGCTTCTTCACGAGTGTATCTAGTTTTCCATGTTTCATGCTTAAAGAACGTTATAGGTGAAAATATTCCAGTTCAAACAATATTTCCAGAACTTGATGAGGAAGGAAAAATCAAATAGAAAATTGAAGTGGTCACGGAAATAAGAACACGATACCTACGAAATTGATCAATTTCAGAGTATTTCATCAAGTGGAAGAACTTACCCACTGAAGATTCTACATGGGAGGATGAGAATTTTATACAGAAGTACCCAGAGCTACTCAAGTGTTGAGGACAACAATTTTTTGAAGGAGAGGGGCATGTTAGGTCCCTATATTACTAGTATAGTCCCTTATTGCTGTTAGTGTAACACCCCTTTTGTTATTATTGTACCCCTGTAACCCCCATATTGTTATTATTGTGCCCTTAAATTATTACTGTTAGGTCGGCTAGGATTACATTGCATTGTGGCCCCACTACGATTACATTGTAGCCCCATGGACTCCTATATATAGAAAGGAGGTTTTGTAATTTGTATCATCCAAGAATTTTTCATTCAAGTAATGTATTGGAGCTTGCCCCCTCGAAGTGGCTTATTTCTAAGGCGTTGATATCTCTTTTCTTCTACTTTTGGAGTTGGTTTCACAAAAATAATTGACCATTCAAAGGCAAAGGAACATATTGATGCTCACTTTTATAGGATGACAAAAATGTCCAATAACCAAGGGCTTCCCTCTAGGTTGAGGTTCATGTTGAAGGATCTGATTGATCCAAGGAGGAATGGATGGAAACAAAGGAAGAAATTTTAGGGCCCCAAGAAAATAGAGGAAGTGCATCAGGATTTTGTGCAAGAACTACATGGATAGGGAGGCCGCTCTCGAGGTACCAATATGGGACATTCAGGTCGGAGACTTGTGACACCACTTGATCATGGTGTGGGAGGACCTGCGATGCCACCTTACATGACAGGTGCAAAAACAAGTTCACTTCCACATATGGGTGGGATTAAAGGGCCAAAACCCCATATGGGACCATGTGACCATGGATTCACTAGTCAAGATGCTCAAATTGTGGATAGGGCTCAATTTGAATATCAGTCTATGCCAAGCCCTTACACACAGAGAGCTTCTGATGATGGCCACTTGACTCTTGGTCCTAAGGGAGGTCTTAGCAAGGGAATAAGAGGGAGGGCTCAACCTGTACCATATGCTAAGAGTTATCTAGTATACATTCCACCATTCACATCTTGAGTAATATATGAACAGGTTCAAGTCTGATTTCAGGATGCAGTTCTGACCGAATGCAAGTTGGTATGAGAAATGAACTTTTGACAGGGAATTATGTTGTAGAAAAGCCTTTATTTGCAAAATCATGTGTCTAGGAAAGAATTTTTTTGGATAATGACATAAGAGAGTTTAGGAATTCATACTCATCTCGTGAAAGAGGTGGGAAAAATGCAAATGCTAAATTTCAACTGTAAGAACATTTTTATCAAAGGACTTTGAGTTCACAACTCATTGAGGTTCAACTTAGGAAAAAGGCTAAAATGGAAATCAAAGAATATTATAGGTGCATTCCTTTACAAAGCTTCCATGTGTTTTCATTATGTCTTTTAGAGAAGTTGACAAGTTTCCCTGACTTTTTCTTAATTTTTCATGACATACCATCTAGTGTGAGAGATTTGAAGGATGCAACTTTTTGTGTAGATGACCTTAAAGCACCATTGTTCCATTCAACTACGGTTTCGCTTTGGATATTAGATTATTTTTCAGGAAAGATGTTGAAATTTATCTTCTAGGGAATCTACTTACACATTTATGCAAGTTTGAGCCTTTCTTGCTAAATCAAGGACAACTTACTGAAGGGTAATTTGAAATTTTGTGTTTGTTCTTATTCAAGTTGGATTTTATTTAAGGAGTGATACAATATATGGTAATTTTCGATTATGAATTATAACTATATATAATTTTGACGTTTTTAGGTTGGAGACTGTACTATTTTCATTGGAGGATGCTACTATTGATGCGCCCAAGGCTCCTGATTTCCTTGGTCATGTAGGGTCAAAATCGACTAAGCTAATTCCATGTCATTAGAACAATTTTGCATACTCCCTAGGAAAAAAATCCATTACGGAATAGGAGTTTCCCAAGAATGAATTTATAGCATGAAACCAAAAGATTACAAGCAATGATATCTTGTCTTTCCAAGGCATATGATAGAGAAAATTGGCTTTATTTAGGCTACTCATCCATATAGGGTTCAACATGCAATTGGTTAACTAGATAATGAATTGTCTTTCCTCAATATATGTGAAATTATAATTAATGGCTCAGCCTATTCTTCTATCATGTCTACAAGAGACCATGGGTAGGTATGACTAATGGCTCCTCTGCCATTTTTTATTGTAGAGTAGGTGGTCTCAACAAAGTTATAACAGAGTAAAAAAGAACTATAAGCTTGATAACTATACAAATAGGATTTGCCATAAAATTGAAATATTTACTTTTTGTTGATTATGTTTTGATTTTGGGTGATATGACCAAGGTAGATGCAATTATGCTGAATGACCCCACCCTTGAAGAACTGAAATTCCTATCTTGAAAACTACCAACAACTGAGGAGCTACAAGAATCAACACCATCTTTGATTTGAACCTAAATAGTCTTATTATCTCTGAGTATTTCCCTAATCACAATGACCAGTAGATTCTCCTCATGGATTATTTCTCTCATTCTATTTATTAGTAAAATTCACAAAATGTATCCCTACATTTGAATCTTGGGAAGAAAGCATATAATTGTTATCATTTAAATTATCCATATCTCTTGGAGCCCAAAAATCCATTTGATTGGATAAGATTTATTTGTAACCTCAAAAGAAACCCTATTATAAGCTGAAGGACCATTATGTCCTCTTGAGTCTTGAAAAAGTATGATGGAATGAAATTGGGTGAAGACCAAATCTAGGTTTACCATGTCAGAACCTAGGTTCATTGAGATGGTGACCTTGGTTTGAAGATATCCACCATACAAACTACGACCACCCATACTTATCGTTGCCATCTCTCTTTCATCATTAATATTAACATACCAAGGACTTATAACCTGTGGAGGCCCATGGTAGTTATTGCAATGTAATTTATTAGAATACATGTGATTTATTATTCTGAGATTTACCATATCCGAAAATGACATCATTCACATCATTTTGAAGAAGTCTACAAATTAGTTCAACGTAATTTTTTTCACATTTACGACTTCCCTAACATTTTTTGGTTCTTGAAGCTCGAGCACTTCAATAACAAAAATAGGAAAAGTCAAACAACAAAAATGGTCCACTCTCTTTTCATTTTCTAATATTATAATGAAGTTTTATTAGAGACACTATTTGTTTGTTTTTTTTGGTTAGAAAAGGGTTTTCTTTTGGTTTTATGTGATTTTGAATTTATCATATGTAGCATGATAAGGATTGGGAAATAATAATGTGTGACATTTATCTTGCAGAAATTGATGTTGAATGAAAGGATACATAGTTTAACCAAACTACAATTCACTTTGGTAAAGGCAAAGGAACATCTTAAAAAACTGCTTAAGAATAAACCATATACAAAGTTTGACCATAAGTAATATATGCATTTTTCTTTTGTAGGTATGTTCTTTTTTCTACCCAAGATATCAAAACAAGAAAAATATTGATATTGTAGAAATTGTTTGAGGACCGCATTGAGGTCGATTTTTCTGATGTCCTATTTGATTGATACTTTCCCATCTGGTAGGAAGGCTTTAAATATGAATTAATATGTTCATGAAATAAATCAGATTCAAATTTTATAGATATTAAAGATAAAAACAAATGTCAATGTCTTTGTTTGATTGGTACTTGACTCTGTTGTGGGCAGGCTACAGGAAATGTGATTGGAAAAAGGACGGGGAGAAGATGCATATCACATTTTGGATATGGTTCATTCGCTGTTAGAGATCTCTTAGACACCTAAGCCATTGACTTTGGAAATGTTTCTAGTGGGAATTTCTATGGTTTTTAATGTTGTGATTATTTCACCTTTCGGTTATTTTGGGTAAGAAAATGTCTTGGGAATGAAAAACATGACATCGGTGGATAGGTAAACAATTTTTCTATAATTGCAATTTCCATTCCATGATATCCTCTCTTTTTTGTTTGATTGTATTTTGGACGTTTCTTTTGATTTTGTTTTGTCTTTTAACTGTGAAATTGAAAATACTTAGTACCATGTCCATTTAAACAACATCCAAATATTGAAGATAAAATTAGTATTACACTATATTGATTGGAGTCCTTATAGCTATTTTGTGTTAAAATATTTTCACGACTATAAGAAAAAGTTACTTTCATGTTTTTATTTGAGTACATGTTCTTTATATAATTGAATAAGTTCATGCGTTAGAAAATGAAATGTTGTTGTGGATAAAATGACAAGGACTAAACATCACATATCAGATTATTTGTTTTCACAAGTTATCTACAGCTTGAGCTTTTTAGCATATAACTTAGTTGACATGATTTTTCTTAGGCTTTCCTTGAAAGTTCAATGCTAAGTTACTAAGGTGTTCTTTTCTATATATGGTGATATTTTATTTGCTTTATTTATACAAGTTATTTGGCGACATTATAGTGGCAATTATTTCCCCAATGAAGAAAATATGTTCGATTTTCTTACTTGTATGGGGAAAAATGGCTTTGACATGGCTAATGTTGAGGTATATGTCATATAAACTGTTTATAGTCTAATTTAATGTATACTCTAGTGTTCATTGTATTTCATGTTTTACACTCTTCAGTGTCTTCTTTGTTTTCAAAAAATGAACTTAGTATTGATGATAAGAAGCATGAATTGAAAAAAGTGGAGAGGAATAACATTAGAGTGAAAAATGCAAAAAGAGAGAGGAGAACTGGTTTGGTGACACTCTTAGAGCCAAAATCCCACATAAGACACACATAAAGACTAATGGTCAAGTCCTCAGAGTTGGAGAATTCACCTACAATGCCTTGAAAACACAATGATAATGTTTTGAAGTGATGAAACACCATTTCACGTGTAAATTATAGTCCAACCAACATTAAGTTGGAAAATCATATTGTAATACTTCAACATTTCATATAATATAATTTATGTGGTTTAAATTATTTATAGTTGCACTTAATATTTTTTAGTATTGTAATTAAAATATGCAGTTTTGTGTTTTCCTATTAGATGAACATGCACATTGTATGACATTTTTTAAATCATACAAATTAACTTATGTTGATTAATAATGAAAACAAAATAATTTTAAAAATACTAAATTAGTAGTTTATATTGATTAATGATGAACACAAATAAAATGAATATACGGCTAAATTAGTCATTTATAATGATTATTATTGAAAGTATATGAAATGAATATAAACTACTAAATTAGTCATTTATATAATGAATAAATGGCTATTGCAAATGATAAATTTGTGACTACAAATGATGACTAAATTTTGCATATATATGACTATTAGTAGCTAATTTATAGTATCTTTTAACACGACCAACATTTTGGTCATATTTCTTTGGTCATTGATTGGTTTTCTCGGGTGATCATATATTAATATATTTTGTTGTATATTTGGTCATTAATTGTGACAATTAATGACCAAATCAGAGATTAAAACAATGATTAAATAAATGAACGAATCAATGACTAAATTAATGATCAAATCAATGACTAAATCAATGACTAAATTAATGACTAAATGAGTGACTAGATTAATGACTAAATAAATGATCAAATATACAACTAGACAACAGAATTGAGATAACCAATTAATGACTAAGCTAAAAAATACCAAAATTTTGTCGCGTTATAAGATACTGTAAATTAGCTACTATTGGTCGCCGAGCGAAAAATAATCGTTTTTATGAAAATTTTAGTCATTCTTTTAGTAACTAATTAGCCATTTTGTACTAGTGGTAGGCTAAACTAGGCTAGAGTAGGTTAGCCCAGAGGATGGTATTATATGTTGAAATAGGTTAGGCTAGGCTACGCGAGGTTAGAATACACTACGTTAGGCTAAGCTACATTAAACCTTTTTACTCTAAATCAGTTGGGGCTTATACTATCTTGGTCTCCGCCATAGTCACCAAGCTCAAACTATAAGTTTGAAAGAGGACCATCAACTTGGACTATCGTATATATTTGATGCTTTCACTGGTATTGCAATGAAAATTTATGTAATAGTTAATTACATAGTTGCAAGTATTTTTTAGGGTTAATTACTTTTTTGTTTCTCCTGTTCACTATATTTTTAGATTTTTATACTTATTCCTTGTCCTATTCCATAACTGTGTTCTCCACGTGTGATTCAATTCCTTTTCTTTCACAATCTCATACCTTTATCAAACTCAAAAAAATTGTGCAAATTCACTGATATCTCAATAATAACCCTCAAATTCAAAATTATTTCTTCGATTAGTGGATCCCTAAATTTTTAAACATCACTTCGCTCTTGAATTTTCAATGTCATGCTATATTACAATTACCCTCCTTGCAATCATCAAATGGAAAAATCCTGGAGGGCATAAATGGGAATTTCTCAAAACCCTCCTTTTCTTGACGATTTGAAATTTGTGTTGACTCTCTCATGATATTTAATTTTCTCATAGGTAAGAACCATATTTTTTCTTGGATTACTCATGCATCCATTTCCATTATGAATTTCTTAAAGTCAAACTCATTTTTACCACCTCAACACACTGAGGGTCGAACCCTTTTCCGTGAAAATAATTATCGAGAAGATTTTATCTATATATATATATATATATATAAGAAAGAGAAAAATAATGAAAGGACAAACCCTTTGAATTGACTATGAAATCTTGATTTTGTTGTGTCTTGTTAGTCAAAATATTTATTTATCGAAATACAACATAATGAAATACATGTGAAGTGGAATCAACCCATTTTTTAAAAGGAATATATGTAAAAAATTCAAGTGTATCAAGGATTCATATAATTTTAGGGTGGATTTTGTAGCCTCTCAAATTTCATTTCCTCTTTAACTTTCATCGCCTTCCATACTATCATTCCTATTACAGTAGCCCCATTTATTTTAGATGAAAATATTTTATTCCTATTAATGCATGATAGTTGTCATAATTGTAAATGGAATTAGGCTAATGTTTCAAATTAGCCTGTTTAGGCTAGATGTTATTAACATTTTGTTGAATTTTAGAGATGAGTTCGAAGTGTTGATGTCAAGGAAATACCCAAATTGGATGGGGAAATAAACAATATAGCTTGTGGGATACAAGAAGGAAGAAGAAAATTCACTTCTCAACACATGTTAATGAAGATTCTGATGATTTTCGACAATTATATACCAAAGGCCTGCTATATCTCAAATATTATAATATTTCCTATTTTCCTCTTATATTTCAAAATAATACCATTCCATCTCTTAGGCCTCATTCCCACATAAATGAAATTCCTACTAGAGCCTGAAAATAATGCTTGGACTCCCATCCTTTATTATCTTCATATTGATAGTAAACCTTAGGAACTAACCTCATGACCATTCATCACGATTATAGCCATTATCATTCCCGTGTCATTCATACATCTTCTTCACCGTCTAGGGAATTTGTTCGTTAATTGAATTCTAGAAAAATATCTTAATCCATTGCAAATCATTTTGTTATGTTAGGTCCCTATAGTAGTATTGTATCCCCCATATTGTTATTGTTAGTGTAAATGCCCCTCATTGTTATTGGTGTGCCCATGTAATGCCCATATTGTTATTATTGTGCCCCATAAAAGCCAATTATTTTTATTGTTTTTCCCTTACATTATTATTCTTATTTAATATTTTATTATATTGTGTCCCCTTAGACTCCTATATATACAAAGGAGGTCTTTTAATTTGTATCATACAATAATTTTTCATTTATGTAATGTAAAGGATTTTGCCCCTATTTGTGCTCTTATATCGCTCTTAAAACAACTGAACTATAGCCATTAATTATCAACCAGGGTAGGTATTTTTATTTCAATGGTGTATGAACTCTTTGTGCTGATACATGAACAACTAGAGTAAAATGTAAAATTTCGTTGAACACATTTGCAGGATTTTAAATCATTCTTGCAGAAATGAAACTCACACTTGAGCATTTAAAAAAACACCATAAGAACGAAACTAAATCAACAAAGAAACAATCCACAGTTCATAAACCTCAGAATAGGAATAGGCACGCCATGCATCATTGACTAGATTGCAACAATAATTGAATATAATATATCTGACCAACTACTCGGTGTAATGACATATAATGAATCTAAAAAAAAAAAAGTGTGTATGTTCTAAAATGTATGCAACAAAAATAATAAATCCACACCAATATATTTAAAGAAAGAAAATAACCTACTAATATTGTGGTCCCTTCTAAAGAGGAGGGTCCTTCCTCCTTAACAAGGTGCGGGGATGGAACAAAAGCTAGTTAAAGATTCAACACAAAATTAATTCATAAAATCATCACCAAATACATGTTGTATTAAAGTAACTGAAATATAGAGTATCAAAGTGTTGGCACTGTTCGTGTTTTTTGGTCACCTTGTTATGATACTAAGCCTTTTCATAAACCCTTTTACGAGCCCCTAAATTAGGGAAAGAATCATTCATGATAATCTTTCGATTCTCGTGTTGATCGAATTAAAATAAAATATAAACGGTTTCAAACTATTTTCAATTAAAAGACCTATTATGGTTACACCATCCTTGCAATAATAAATTCTCATATCTTTTTTCAACTGACCACATAATGTTATGTCACATGGCATTCAATAACTATCTTTATAAAATGGCCACAGTCTTTGGAATTTTTTTGTGTAACAACAAACTCAGGGTGTAACAACACTATTGTTTTTTACCCATGGCCTTTAGTAATTACAACAACACCTAAAATAAAAACATCCAAAATATTTCTTCCACAGTGGCCATGGTTAGTCATTCAAAAAATAAATTATTTCACTCAATATTTAACAAAAAATGGCATCATAATATGTCATAGAGAAGATTTCATATTTAACTAGGAAGAGTGTCATTATTTCAACGAATTTATAGATTTGATGAAGGGAAATGTCCAAAAAAAGGAAAAAGGTGCCTGAAATATCCTTAAATATTGTACCCAACGTCTCCCCCCCAACTGAATCTATTACATATCCTCATGCAAATTCTTCAAAATGTTCAAAGTCCCTATTCATGGAAACACCAATATGTTGCTGATGTAACTCTATAAAATCATAAGCGCCAGTAGTGTCTTCCTCAACTGGCATGCATCCTGGAGTATACATACATTACCATGTCAAGGATTATTTCTCATATCTTCTCAATTGGAAATGGGGATGGAAGTCCTCAAATAGAAGCCAAATCAAAGGAAAATTGAATTTGAGTTCTATCCCTATCTAGAAAGCTCCCATTGTTTTCAAATTTCGGGAATACTCAGGGACTTGAGTAACAACAATCACAAAATTCGAGAACCAAAAATGATGCCTTACTTGTAGTCTTTCAGTTCTATATTTTTCTCATTTCGAACATCCGACTAATGCTTTAATTTTCACCTATGTAAAGATATTAAGGAAAAACCCAAGAATTCTTCTCCTATAGTGGGATAATTTTTCCACCATGTTAGGGGTACTAAGAAGCTTTCTAAATTCACATCTCATCTCAGTATCCATACCAAGTTTTGGCCTTACCCACAACGTTTCCTTTTCTTCATTTGCAATGGATGATTTCATGGCAAGATGCCAATCACTTGCGTTCTCATAAAAGATATGAAAGCATGTAACTTTAAATCCACCACATGAGAGAAAATGTTTACAACAATTTGCAAAAAAACATGCTTATCAAATATATTATGTAATAAAAGTTCACATATGAAGCTTTGTCCATCAAACTTGCATGAGTGGAAAAATTTTAGGAAATTTCGATTGGATTCACTCTTACAGGGTATGTTTTTATTAATAGCCTTCAAATAAAAATTATAAAATTTCTCTTACAAGAAAATTTGATAAGACAGAAATGGCACCCTACAACCTAAAATGTTTAATAAAAGTTCATCCATTTTACCTTTTTCCTTGGTCAAATCCTTGACTTCTTGTTGTAGTTGTTGTACATGTTCTTCCTCCTTATTCTCGGCTTCCTTTGGTTCCCATTTTATCCATTATTATGTCAACAATTCTTTGGCCCACTAATTTTTAAGGCTATGAATGGAATTTTTGTGATCTTCCAAGGAAGTCACTCCCTTTTTCAAGGAAAGTACCAATTTCTTCAATTTTTTCAATTCTAATATTAGCAGAATCCTTTCTAAGTGCTACTCTGCTTCTGGGTCTTGTGATGTTCCACATGCAACAACAATAGAGGATGTAACAACATCTCATGTTTCGAGCTATTATGCCTCAGCTATTGGTTCTTGTTTAACATTAGATTCATAGACAAGTTGTTGTGGATCAAGTCTTATATTTTCCTCCTAAAAGACCTACAAGATCCTGCATAGTTTTTTCTCCTAACTTATGAACAACCTCCGGTATAGGATCAAGACCCAAAATCCTTTTTTCCATTTTACTCTCCTCTAATTATTACTTCAATTCCTTATTTTATGCTTCTAATTCTTTTATTATAAGTAGGAAGGTTTGCATTTTTTTTCTTACCTAGTGAAGGAGTATCCTCTTGCTTGGCTCATTCCTCTTTCTTCTTCTTCCTTATGTCTTCATGATTTATTGACTTCATTTTAGATGGTGGTGAGGGTTTTTTTAGAATACCAAACTTAAACCTCTTATATTTTCTTCTCCCACCCGTTGATCTGTCTAATGATATTTTCTTGATTCTGATTATGGAGGACTACCCCCGTTCCTTAGCTACATTAGTTTCTTCCATAGCGTCAATGGAGGTTTCAACTTGTTTCCAACATGGGGTTATTGTATTTTTGCTAATGAAACCCTCCAATATTCATCCTTGTCACTCCAAGGCTTTCATTATGATCAATTTTATGAATCCATGATTAGTGGTACAATTTTTTGTGCGCGAGGAAAAATTTACCGCAACAACCATATCCTTAAAATTTTATGACAAGAATTAAGGTTGATCAATTTCCTATGTGAGAGATGATTCAACATCATAAAATGATATTTAAATACTATCATTGCTCATCCATCAAATGTAATGTATTTAATTATAAACAAGTCAACATCATTCCAGGGTTGTGGAAGGGATAGGCAATTAATTCCCCTTCTCTTCTTGAATAATTGGTCTTCTCCCTCTAAAAATTCGGTTGTGATGGATGGGTCATTGATTTTCTTATTAAACTATTTATTCCTTTAATATTGAAGAAATGCTA
This sequence comes from Pinus albicaulis, assembly GCA_034641835.2. Lineage (NCBI taxonomy): Eukaryota > Viridiplantae > Streptophyta > Pinopsida > Pinales > Pinaceae > Pinus > Pinus albicaulis. The sequence continues at coordinate 1,054,266,137 of CM076577.1, read as the reverse complement.
TTGTGGGAACTACTTCCTATGTAACCTCCAGCTTTAAACCTCTGACCTCTACTTGATTTATATTTAAGTTTCGAGAAAATTCTAGAGAAGCACTTTCATTTGACCCCTTTAGTCGCTTGAAAAAATTGAGCCACCCTACTCTGAAAATTTGAGATGCCTCTGGGAAATTATTCGATGCTTAAGTGGAATTTGGCTCATGTATTACCGTTGATCCTCACTTCCTTTTTTACAGATAATTATTTCTGCTCCCCCATCTACTCATTGTCACAATGCTTGAAGAGTTTTTGAGATGAGGATATACAGCTTCGTTAGGGAAGATAGCTGGGTAGTAGTCAAGAATATTGGGTCAGAAAATCATGCAATGTGGATTATCATTTCATTATTAATTTGAATATGTGGAAGTATTGATTGGGTATGGCTCACACCAACGACACGATCGATAAAAAATGTGGTAATTATTGCACTGTTTGTGAATGATTACACGATTTGTCATTTAAAATCAGTTTTTATTACTGATCACAAAATGATGCACCCCCTCCCCCCCAAATTTAAAATAAAAATTCATCCTCGATCAATAAAATAGAATGATATATTAATTTCCATAACTATAAAATAAAGAAAAAGAAATATTCCTTTTGGGATAAATTTTCGGAGGGTGATGTGTTCGATACTGATGGATAAGAATTGGCGATGATGATTATTAATGAAGACAATTGTAACTAGTTCCTTGCTGTAACCATCAGTTGCTATAGATTTAATAGAAAATAGGTTTTCTTATGAAAGTGTTGTAGCCGCTACAACACCCTCCAAAATTTAGTCCCATCTTAAAATTTCAGAGGCCTGATCTCTTGGTAAAGATAATTCTGATGCACCCTTGGGCTTGAGCCTTGAGAAAGTTATTTTTCCATGCATTATCCCTTCAAATTTTGGTCCAGGACTTGGTCTCTAAAAAATCTAGTCGCCTAGTCCCAAAGTCACAAAACTCATAAAATCAAACACTTTGCAACCATGTGACCTAGCGAACTTGCGACCCCCAGGTCGCAAGGTCGCATTTTTGTCTAAAACTTCATATTTCTGACCTTGTGACCTATAGATCGCGAAGTCACAAGTTCGTATCTCCCCTCAACTAGACCTGATTTGCGACTTAGCAACATACATTAAATGATCACATGTGTGACCCCTTTATAAATAAAAGGGTCACATAGGTTGCATTCGACATGTGCGACAGAGCAAGTAACACCTCTGACAAGCCAGCTGGAGCATGTTTTTCCTGGGTAAGTTGCCTAATGCTCCTCTTGTTTCCTTTTTTATTATTGTTGCCTCACATGCCCCTGCCCTTTGCCTATTAATCCCCATTTTGGTTTCATTTAAGCTCCTCAACAATGCTCTGGTTAAATTTTACACCTTCCCTCATGGCTTTTCTCTCTCTTCCTCCCTATCTGAACCTCACCTCGCCCCAGTCTACCTCAAGCACTCTTCTTAGCTACCTAGGGAGGCCTTGAAGCCCAAAATTTTCCATTCCACTTGAATTTTTTTCCCTCTTCACTATTCATTCCTCACGGGATGCAATCATCGCTAAACCTCTCAAAACTCCCTAGCGTGACTCCATGACTCCACGACTAACCTTGTGACCTTGCAACTTGGTCACTGAGTCGCGAAGTCACCAAGTCGCTAATCATCAATTATCTTCCTACCTTGTGACCTAACAACCTAGCGACCTAGTCACAAGTCGCCAAGTCACCAAGTCGCAATTCCCTGAAATTTTACTCCAGCATGACCTTGCGACCTAGTCGCAAGTTGCCAAGCCAAAGTTCCCTGAAATTTTACTCCACCATGACCTAGAAACCTTGGGACCTAGTTGCCATTTGCCAAGTTGCAGAGTCACCGTTCCGTAATAGTTCATGCCGGTGCAACCATGTGACCTTGCAACTTAGTTTCAAGGTCGCTAAGTTGCAAGCCTCACCATTTCCTTAGATAATAGTTGGCAGGGGTAGCAATGACCTAGCCTAAGCAGTCATTTGGAAGTTTCAGCGGTCTTAACGTATTTGTAATTATGATGTACGTCTTATCGTGGGATTGTTTTATGAATATGCCAGGGAACATCGAAGCCGAGCTAGAGTGTGTCTCCATCTCTTCGACCTCAAACGATATGGGGCCTCTGGAAATTCGGAAGAGAAACAAGAGTCCAGAGGTAGAAATCTCAGAAGAAGGCACGCCCCCTTCCCCACCCCATATCTATGGAGACACTGCCTATGTGTTCGAGAAAGGAAACAAGATGAGTTGGTACCAGTTATATCAGGAGTTCACAAATCTTGAGTTCCCATAAGATCTCGCAGACCGACAAGTGTACATGTGCAGAGGTTATTGAATAGATCCTACAGAAGGTCGACTCTAGTATTTGGGTCATTCTGGATCAGTCGGGAAAGACATTTTCTAACCAGAAGGGGTAAGATGCATAAGTCTACTATGTACTTCCCACACGAGAAAAAACTTTCAACACTGATTGGGAGGCCACTCATGAAGTACCCATACCAGAGACCTTGAAGGGATGGTGGGAGGACCCCGAGAAGTTCAAGGTTAAAATGGATCAGGAATATAAAATAAAGGGCGTCAGGAAAGCCCACAAGTTTGTGGCAACAATGATGTGTAGGATGTATAGCCGACAAAATTCCACTACTTTCAATGGGACTTGGGTCCCTCTCATGTATGCTACCACTACATATGGCACTCGGTTCAATTAGGCCAACCTAATAAGTGCAACCCTCAGGTCAGACATATCAATAACACAAGCACCCGAAGAAGGGTGCGCATCTAAATTTATATGGCTTCCTACATTTTGGATGCAGTATTTGCAAGATGTCAGTTTGAAGGATGGCTGCATAACTGGGATGTGAAGCATGGTGGACCAATCCATAAAGACTTAAAGAAGTTATGGGCTTCCAAATACAAACAAGATATAGATTCTATCTCACATAATTTCATTCATGCGCTCTACAGAAAGCTGTTTGGAAAAGATGCCCCATGCATGTCCAGGCGAGCCATGGAAAAAGTAACCCAATTGGCCAACTGGTTTCCCATTGTAGAAAGTAATTTTATCAAGGTCTTCAGGTCATTCAAGGAACCTCACACACTGCCCCAGTTTGTTACTGATAAAATGCTCTTACAAGAAGTGTGATACCAGATGATGAGTGGTTTTTCCAAGGTCCTAAGCAAGGGCAAGAAGAAACCATGGCCTACTCTCCCACTTACTATCGGTGCCTATATGGTTAAATTTTTCAAAAAATCAAAAGAAGAGGCAGAGGAAATCAAGGTTTTTCATTTTGTGAGCTTCACCCATAGATCATATGATCCTGAAAGGATCATCCCTGCGCATTGCAAATGGGCCAAATTTAATTGGAAATGCTGACAAAAAAAATGCGCTGTCGAAGAGCAAGGCGGGAACTGGTACAACAAGGACAGGGAATCTGGGCTAGAAGAATCAACTAGGCAAGGGGAGCAATATGATCAAACTGTGGAGGAAAGGGCTGACATGCTAAAACGAAGTGACCCGATAGGAGGAGCCTCATCTTCCAAGCTAAGAAGCCAAGGACTGATACGGGCAGTCGTCTCTATAAAGAGCAACAGGAAAAGAGAGACATAGAGGCTAAGGCACAACAAGAGGCCGAGAAGAAGGCAAAGGAAGAGGAACTCAAAAGAATCCAAGATTCCCTAGCACAACAACAAGATGAATACAAGCAAAAGAAGCATGTTTAGGAGCAATGAAAAAGAAAACTAAGGGAGGAATAGAAGAAAAATCAAGAAGAAGAAGCCAGCGGGAAAACAAAGGAAGAGGAACATCAGAAGAAGGAAGAGGAAGAGCAGAAGAAAGAGGTTGAGCACAAGTTAAAATAGGAATAGGATATAACAGAGGCTGAGAATTTAGAAATTAAATACAAGATACATGTATAAATCCAGATTCTCCTGATCTAACAATATTTTATCTTCTTTCTAAATACAGAGTCCTTCCATTTTTAATATTTTGTGGAAATTAAAATCAATTGCAAACACATGAAGCAATAAAAACAATCGCACATAACACAGTTTTTTAACGGGAAAGCCTGAAGCTAAAAACCCCAACTATCATATATTATGTATCATGGATATCATGTAACAATCTCATACAAAGCTTAGTACATCAAGCTCTCAGTACAATTAATCGTCACACACTAATCAGAAGAAATATGCAAATCTATGCACCGATTTCTTGCCACCTGCTAGCTTGCCTCCACTGCGCAATCCCTGCTGAAGAATAGCTCTAAATGAATTTTAAATACCCTTGCTTGCACTACACAATCCTCGTTGGCAACTCCAATGTGTGTGTGGTGCAATCAATGCATCACTATAGTCACAACAGATAGTCCATGTTGCCCTTTCACCGATCTCTCCACTGGAACTGACATGCATTGTAGTTAATTGTTGTATTGTTTAGTTTATTAATGAGTTATTATTTGTGAATTAATTAACTAATTAATTCACTCCACTCTCACTTGTGTATCATTTAGTTATACTAGATACAACTATCTCAATTGAGTTTAACTCCATTAACTGAGTAAAACCGAATAACAACTCCATGAACTACTTTTCCAAATCTGTCATAACTTTGCCACTTCATTTATAACTGAGTCCTCCATGCATGAACCAGTAGTAAAACCTATGAATTGCGTAATTCCTTCAGCCCACTGATTTTCCAAATCTGTGCACTGAAACTAAGTTCTCCAAGATAATAAGTTGATGTTTATTGTCGGATTATTATTAAGAGCTAATAATAATCGAGACTTCTATTTTTAGATCGATGATCTATAAATACACTTTGCCCAATATTCTAAAAATAGAATTTCATCTATTTTTGCAACTTGACCAACCATCCACAAATAGCATCATGCCGCTTCTAAAATATAATCACCATGTCTAAAAATAGACATAGTCTAAAAATAGACTTGCGCCAAAAATAGCCTATGGGCTCACTTACTGGAGGCGAATATTTTCACTAAGCTCATCATCTTTTTGAATCTCAGCACTCCCTCTCAACAAGATAGGGATTATCCTTCACCCCAATCTTGCCTCTATGGTATTCGAATTTGCTCCTGGTGAGTGCCTTCGACAGAATATCTGCATCATAATCTTCTGTAGGAATGTAGTGAAGCAACATGATCTTCTGTTGCACACAATATCTGATATGATGACACCAGATATCAATATGTTTATATCTATCATGAAACACATGATTAATCAAGAGTTTAATGTAACTCTGATTATCACAATGTATCACTGTAGGATCTAAATGTGAACCAAACAAACCAAACAGGATCTTCCTCATCCAGATAGCCTCACATGCAACTTGACTTGCTGCCATGTATTCTACTTCCACTAAATTGAGTGCCATAGATCTTTGTTTCCTGCTATACCAAGAAACTGTCGTAGATCCGATACTGAAAATCCTTCCTGATGTGCTCTTTCTGTCTGTTGGACTGCCTACCCAATCTGCATTTGTGAAGCCATGAAACTTCACCTCATCTGTCTGTCTATACCATAAGCCATTCCCATACATCTCCCTGAGATGCCTCAAGACATGCTTTCCTGCCTTCCAAAAGAGCTTGGTACGCTTAACCATCGCTCGTGAAAGCCGGTTCACCACATAACATATTTCTGGTCTTGTATTAACTAAATACATGAGTGAACCCACAAATAGTCTATAAATAGTGGTATCCATTACCTATACCTATGTAGCATCCTCTTTCCTCCAATTTCCTAGAAGAGGAGTGTCCATAGGCTTGCATCATTGCATGTGAAACTTTTCCAGTATCTCCCGGGCATACTTGCCTTAAGACACAAACAGTTCACCTTCCTACTACCATATTTCCAATCCAAGGAAATAATGAAGGAGGCCCAAATCCTTCATCTCAAACTCCTTTGCAATATCTGCCTTGCATGAGTGTACGAACTACTCATCACCTATTATTATTAAATCATCAACATAAATAACAATGGTTAAAATCTTACCCTCCATCACAATTTGGTACAGATTTGCATCTGCCTCACTCTTGATCAAGCCAAGTCCAGTGAAATAGTTTTCGATCTGAGTGTACCAAGCACGAGGTGCTTGTTTCAGCCCATACAACACTCTTTTGAGCCTGCACACATGCGACTTGCTATTGAAGATCTCAAATCCTTCAGGCTGCTCAATGTACACCTCTTCCTCAATGATCCCACTAAGGAATGTAGTCTTCACCTCCATCTCATGAATGTGCCAATACATTTGTGCTGAGAGAGAAAGGATGGTACATATGGAAGAATACTATGAGACAGGTGCAAAGGTTTCTTCATAATCAATCCCCTCGATCTGTGAGAAGCCCCAGGCAACAAATCTTGCCTTATACTTCTCGATGCTCCCATCAGCAGCTTGCTTTACCTTGTAGATCCATCTTGATCCTACAACTGATTTACCCACCGGCCTTGGAACAATCTCCCAAGCATTTCTTTTGACAATGGAGTCATACTCCTCCAACATGGAATCTACCCATCTGGGCTCCTGCACTACTTCTTCAAAATAATATGGCTCTATCACAATACACTTGCTCATCAGAGCCATGTGTCCAGTAAATCGGTCAGGTGACTATCTCTATCTAGACTATGATGTAAGGACTCCTACATTCTGTGCCGCATTAAGCTTCAGTCTCTCAGCTTCTGTGGTACACTTTCTGCCTTGTCTGATGTTTAGTTCTGCATGAGTGGACTCCTCCACTCCATGAATCTCCTCCTGTGGCTGATCCATATCTGGAGGCTCATCTTTCGGAACAATAAGTTCCTCCATTGCATACAAGTCTTGCTCCCTCTCAAGCATAGCTCATGCAACACCCACGATCGTTCTATTCTTCCTCTTCACAACCCCATTCTGTTGTGTTTTATGAGGCACTATGAGTTCTCTTCGAATTCCTTATTTTCTATAGAATTCTTTGAATTCGCTCGAGATGTATTCACCACCATTATCGCTTCGTAGAGCTTTCACTTGCTTCCCAGACTTATTCTCCACCAATTCTTTAAACTCATAGAACTTTGAGAATGTTTTGCTCTTCTTCTGCATGAAGAATATCCAGCATCTATGAGGATATTCATCAATAAATATAACATAATACCTATGTTTTTCTATTTAAGCAATCGATAAATGTCCACACACATGTGTGTGAATTCTCTCCAGGACCACCAAAGCATGGTTCTCCTTCTCATGAAAGGTGGTCTTTAAAAACTTACCCATAGTACATCCCTTGTAGTGATTCTACTGCATAATATTACCCTTGGGAAGTCCAGTAGAAATCTGATACAAAATATTCAAAGCGCCATGGTGAAGATGGCCCAATCTCCTGTGCCATAATTCGCCCTCATCTTGGCTCACCACTTCTTCTACTTTGGCCACTATTGCAGCACAACCATCTACCTCCAACTTGTAGAGATTATTAACTCAAATCCCTATCCTCTTGGTTTGACCCATTATTTTATGTCGAAGGAAGGCTTTTCCCTCATTGAAAACAACATCATAACCTTTGTCTTCCAACCTTGCGACTGAGAGCAAGTTCTTCTTCAGACCTGGAACATGCATAGCATCCTTCAACAATAATGGATTACCGGAATCCCTCTCAAAGGTAACGGTCCAAATTCCAGTTGCACTATATCGACCATCATCACCCATCTCTATATTCATTTGGAGCTCCTTCTCCTCCAAGTCACTAAAGAACTCCTTGTCTCTCATCATATGGAAAGACACACCACTATCAATATACCACACCGATCCCATATAGCTTGAAACCAAGCATGTGATCAAAGAGAAATCAAGTTCAAATTAAAATTCTAAGGCCTCTCCATCTATAGCTCCAGCAGCCTTCTTGTTATTCTTCTTCTGTGGGAATTTAATGGCGAAATTCCCATGTTCGTGACAGTGAAAATGCTTCACCTTGGAAAAATCCTGCTTCTTGTCTTTTGCTTCAAATTTTGAAGGAAATTTCTTCCCCTTCCCTTTCCTTGCTTTGGCATCCAAAGAAAAATTCTCTTCATCTTCATTCTTTGATGAAGAGCCATCACTGGCATGCTTCCTTATCTCCTCCTGCACAAGATCCGACCAAAGTCGCTCCCATCCTAGCAGTTTCTACCATCCATTGACAAAGTCTTCGTAGCTATGCCAACTCTTCGGAATCCCAAGGAGATCCAAGCTCACCAATTCTTCATCATCAACAGTAATCCCCACACATCCCAGTTCATCCCTACAGTGGAAAAAATTCATGAGATATTTTGGAATACTGCCGCCCTTCTCCATTTTTATTTTTCCGAGCTTGTCTTTCATTGCCAACTTCCTCTAGTCGCTGCTGCTTTGGAAAAAATATATCAAAGCCTTCCACATTAAGAATGGAGTGGATTTCCCATGAAGGCTGGACACAATATCATCCTTTACACCTTCCAACATAATTCTTCTTGTCTTTGCTATCTTATTTTGCCATGCATAAAGTAATGCATCATCACTAGATCCCGACTTAGGAACATCACTATCAATGAAATCCTTCAGTCCATTATCCTCTAGCACCACATCCATCCTATCCTTCCAGGCTATGTAATTCAAGCTCCCATCAAGGGCATGCTCCAATCGCAACCCATTGAAAGACATTTCAATGTATACTCAACTATCGCACCAAGAATTTTCTGTAGCAAATTCAAATTGTCCACCAGCACAAATTCAACAATTATTCACAATTGCAATCTTCAAGAATTAACACTAATATGATTCCATGTATAAATTATATACAATATGCATTTATATATCCAAATTCTCCTGATCTAACAATATTTTATCTTCTTGCTAAATACAAAATCCTTCCACTGTTAATATTTTACGAAAATTAAAATCAATTGCAAACACATGAAGCAATAAAAAAAATCACACATAACACAGTTGTTTAACAGGAAAGCCTGAAGGTGAAAAACAAAACTATCATATATTATGTATCTTGGAGATCATGTAACGATCTCATACAAAGCTTAGTACATCAAGCTCCTAGTACAATCAATCGTCACACACTAATCAGAAGAAATCTACAAATCCATGCATTGATTTCTTGCCACCTGCTAGCCTACCTCCACTCCGCAATCCCTGCTGAAGAATAGCTCTGAATGAATTCAAATTAACCTTTCTTGCACTGCACAATTCTCATTGGAAACTCCAATGTGTGTGTGTGGTGCAATCAATGCATCACTATAGTTACAACATATAGTACATCTTTCCCTTTCACCTATCTCTCCATTCGGTCTCCACTGGAACTGACATGCACTGTAGTTAATTGCTGTATTTTTCAGATGATTAATGGGTTATTATTTTTGAATTAATTAGCTAATTAATTCACTCCACTCTCACTAGTGTATCATTTAGTTAGACTAGATACAACTAGCTCAACTGATTTTAACTCCATTAACTGAGTTAAACTGAATAACAACTCCATGAACTACTCTTCCAACTCTGTCATAACTTTTCCACTTTATTTCTAACTAAGTCCTCCATGCATGAACCACCAATAAACCCTAGGAATTGCATAATTCCTTCAACCCATTGATTTTCCAAATCTGTGCATTGAAACTAAGTGCTCCAAGAGAATAAGTTGTTTTTTATTGTCGGATTATTATTAAGAGCTAATAATAATTGAAACTTCTATTTTTAGATTGATGATCTATAAATAGATTTCACCCAATATTCTAAAAATAAAATTTCATCTATTTTTCGAACTTGACCAAACATCCACAAATAGCATCCTGCCACTTCTGAAATATGATCACCATGTATAAAAATAGACATATTCTAAAAATAGACTTGCGCTAAAAATAGCGTACAGGCCCACTTAGTGAAGGTGACTCTTTTCACTAAGCTCATCATCTTGTTGAATCTCAACAGAGAATAGAAGAAAGGAGGAAGAAAGCAATAAATCACAGGAAGACTCTTCCAAAGAAGCAGGGGGAAGCAAGACAACACCCCTAGAGACAGGGGAATAAACAGAGCTGCCTCACATTGATGTACCTCAAACAACCCCCATGACGAGTGTGCATTGTATGAGGAAATTTTCATGATAAATCATACGGTCACACCACTGCTAAAAGTGTAAGAAAAAACTAAAAGAAGAACTGCACAACTGAAGGAGGCCTCCACTACCTTGGACAACATGCTGGAATGGTTAGACATATAACCATGGGCTCCTGACACCCTGACAAGGAAGTGCTGTATTTGTACTCGGAATGACAAAGTCCAGATCCGAATGAAGATACAATCCAAGGATAAACTGGTAAAGGATGTGGAGAGGATGATTTCCATTTTTGAACACCTAATCAGTGGCATCGATTCAATGGTTGAAATACATCATATACATTCCCTAGGAGAATTGGACACTAAGAAAACAAGGTAAGAGGTGACCCAAGACATTCAAACATTCCTGTAGCCAATGAGGCAAGCAACTACTTCCCAAGACCTCCCGATCTCACAAGAAAAAAATATTCAATTCATCATCACACCAGTCTAGATCTACACCAAACTATCCTCACTATCTAATCAAATCTTTGTAAAGAGGTTCACTTTGGTCCCGGGTGCTCTTGAATGCTTTCATAGGTTAAGAGAATATACCCCCTAGGTCACTCCAGTAGCTATATACTATCACGCTTGGCAGAAGTACCTCAAGGATTAGCAGCAGATAGATGTACCAGACCTCTCCATCACACAACTACTCCCTTGACAAAGGAAATGGCAGAGGTCATAGGTCGCAACAGGAAATGAGTCGCAGGTCATAATGGGGAATAGGTCGAAGGTCACAATCAAGGCTAAGTCACAAATTGCAAAGGCCTTCTAGGTTGCAGACCATACCAACAATCGGGAAGCTGAAAGGTTAGGGCCACCCAAGGGTCATTTTTTCTCTATAAGTACTCCCTACAGGGACATTATAAAGGATCTTCTTCTGGGACTCCAAAAGGAGTAGGGATAATTGTATAGAATCGAATGCATATTTTTGTGAATGAATATAAATAAATTTTTTGATTCCACTATTGGATCGGATGAGAACTTCTATGTTCTAGCATTATGAATATTATGTCTCATGTGTTTGTTATCTTTTATAATTGACTAGTCTACGTTTTTCTGCTCATATGTCATTTATACATTTAAACTCGCTAGGTGCGTCAATGGTATGAGAATATTTAATTAAGAGATGTTTAATGACTTCGTTATTAATATCACTTCATCTTTCGGAAAATGCTTAACGAATTGAAGGGTGTTTCGACCATAGAGAACTATTTCTTTTATGGTCAAGCATCCTTTCATGAGCATGACCCTAATGATGTGTTGCTAACAACATTCCCTTTTGGTTGCATGCTTCGAAACTCACTTTGCTATTTATAATGTTTCATTTACATGAGGACTCATCAACCATTTTTCTTATTTCATTCAGGTAACTGTGTATTCATAAGTTTGCGGGGTTCATTTTCCATTAGAGAAAAGGTATATTCAGCGGTAGCCGAACCCACACCCTGGACGGGATCCCTGTCACAAACGGTCTAGAGTCTAGTTGGGACATTTTACCGAGGACATCCCCTACTATTGGTCAGGCATTTCTTCCCGTCAATAGAAAGTTAAATGTTCGAAACATAACTTTTATTACAATAACATATACCTTTGAGGGTATTACGCCCTTGAAAGGTTTCCTAAAAATAAAAATTAGACTTGTAGGAACATAGTATTTATGAAATATGTGAAAACAAATTTTGTTACAGGAAAAGAAAATTTTTTTGTAACAACTGCCACCAAGTGGTTTTCAACTTTTACCATTATCTCCTTGCACCTCCATAATAGGCTTTCATAGGAAGATTTATCTATTATTATTATTATTTTTTTTTTTACTTTTTTTATTTTTCATTTATTTTTTCACTCGTCCTTCATTATGTCATTTTCTATTGGCAAGTGTGCCCATCGTGACGTTCCCACTATGCCTCGCCCAACAAAACACCTTGATCCTTGCCTTTTTGCAGGTGCACCCACGACACGCGCCCCTCAACTCATGCATGATGCCCCTATGTGGGCGTGAGCAACCCTCTTCCATGTGGGTGTGTTTTTCACATAGGCATGCTCATTGTGCCTCTAGGTCAATATTTTTCCAGCAAGCATGGCCCATCATGGGATCCCATTCACCTTGGTGCCAACTCGATGCCCTGAAACTTTCGAAAACAACTAATTATTCAAAGAAAAATATTTTTTATTTTTTATTTTTTAAATATATTTATATTTTGTATTTTTAACTCTTATGATATTCCAAATAAAAATTTTTATTAAAACATATTTTTCAATGTTTTAAAATTTTCATAGTGTTATTCATGATTTTGGAAAAGGGAAAAATTATGATTGTATATTTAGTATGTTAATTATATTTAACAACCTTCTTTTAGCTTAACATTATAAATATCTTATTCAAATATAAGATTTCTATATAATATTTAAAAATAATATTAAGAAGAATTTTGTATTCATTTTAATTAAAATAATGTTATATGAACATAATATAAAATATAAAATAATATAAGGTTAAAAAAATTGTCTATTTAGCTATATAGCTTTCATTTCAAAAAAAAGAAAAAAATCATGTAATTCTCTCAATATTTAATATAGAGTTGACAAATCGTATTAGAAAATATTAATAATAAATAATATTTTAAAGTAGGCCATAAATAAAAAAATTCAAAATAAGACATAAAATACACGGTATAAACAATCAATAGAATTTCTCTTCTGTTAGACTTCCCAACTTGTCGGATCATTGAGAAATTGAATAGAAATAATATCATATATGAATCAATGGCCAAACCAATCCATCACCGGGTCATCACATCCACTTGTTGTATTAACAATTCAAGAAAATAGTATTGAATGTTAGCCCTTCCCCTCTCCTTATCTAATCCGAACTTGATTTCTTTCTAAGGTAGGTAGGAGAATAAAATTACTTTATATTACTGATAGATCCCCTCCTACATATTGAAATGTTTTATTTGGACTTGATTCATTCCTGTAGATGGATTCATAAAGGGTTGGCACTATTTCGAGGAACATTACGTTAAGAGGACATGTATTTGAGCATGTTTTTCAGCTAGATAGTGTTTTATTTATGGCTCTTATGTGTTTTAACACATTGATACAAGAGTACATCATATAGTAAAATATCTTGTGATTTCGCACTTTGAATCGAGAAACTAAAATTATCAAATTATGTTCTTCGATCATGTAGGTGCATCATCGGAGTGTGAATTTCTCTCCTTACCTTATAGCTAGTGATTTGAGGGGAATAAATAATTTTTTTTTACCCTAATAGAGATAGAATAAATAAAACCATAGTTACATATATAATTCATTATTAGCATAACATGCTTACCCATAACCGTCAACACCTAAGGCATAGGAAATGGAATAAGAATATGCATAGGTATAAGTAGGAGAATTAATAGTGGGACTGGGTTAAGAATTTGTTTCATATGGAGAACCATCCCTAGTGGAATCATAGGCAAGGATGCAAGAGAAAAGAAATCAATACACCTAGTAGCAGATCCATTTATAAATCAAGACTCAACATAAAATCCATACCTAGTATCTACATCAATAGGACCACAATTAGTTAATACGCAAGAAGAAATGGTAACATATCGAGTTGTAGGACTAGCACCATAACCTAGGGTTGCAAGAGCGGATATTCTACGACATATACCATAAAAATGAAAATTCATGTAAGTCCATATGTAAAGAATAGGCTAGAAAATCATTGGTGAAAAAAATGGTCGGTAAAACTATGCCAAGGTTCATGCATACCATATTTCAAATCAAACATATTTTTCTTAGTTGAGATATGAAAAAAAACTAAGGGGTGTCTCTTATTTTTTTTGGGGTTTATAATCCCTCTATAATATAATCCATAAAATATAAATTAATCTCTTACAATATAAAGTAAATGAAACCAAAAAGCCAAGAAACATTTTGTACATGTATCCATACCTCACAACAATATAAAAATTTAATAAAGGAAACTAAAAGATAATAGTTTCATAGATAGGAAACCAAGTATGACACTACTAAATATGATTTAAAATACCATGGAAACAAAAAATTCCTTCCTCTACATGAAATTAACAACTTTTTTTTTTTTTTTTTCCAGACAAGAATCACTATCATCTAAAATATGATAATAAATTTTTCCCAACGATTCCACTAACTCATAAACATTAAAATTATAAAAATATAATTAGTATATTCTTCAATTCAACATAGAATATAAAAAATGCAATAAAATTCTAATTTCATTTCAACTTCATACTTAGCTTGTTAGTTTTTTTACAATGAAATTTTCTGCAGTTTTTGACAAAAAGCCTTATTATAAACAACTGCTTCCATGCTAACTGATCCAATGGTAATTTTTGTACACATGGATAATTTTAATAGAAAATTTTGTGTGTGGTTGGATCCTGAACTACCATCAATGAGCTTACCCAAAAAGCCACTCCAATTCGCCGCAACTCGACCCAATGGACCACTTCATTTGATTTAAAAAAAAACCAATTACAAAAACAACAATTTTTTTAATTTTTATCTTTCCTAAATGTCTATGTATTTTATTTCTTTTAATCTTATGACATTGAAAATAAAATGTGTTATTATAATATTTTAGGGATTTACAGGATAATTTCCTTAGATCAAACACCAAAGGTCACCATTCACAAATAGATCATAGATTAGTACACAAGTATTTGACATGGTTAAAAACCTCAAAGAGGGAAACAGCCCACGGCCTAAGCCAACATGACCACTTCAGGAAATTTATTAATATAAAGGAAGAAAAATTACATAAGCTTCTCTCATAGAAGGTTTTGATGAGGTAAATCCCCTCTGTGGATAGAGGTGATCCCACCAGCCCTAGGGTGGGTCTAGCAACAAACCAAGCACGCTACGATATCAATTCCTAGTTACAAAAGACAAATCTACGATGGATAGCCTACCTCAAGCCCCACACTGTTGTTTTCGAAGGAGAAGTGTTGCTTCCTGTTCCTAGCTTGACAGATCACAATCCTTTCGCTCACCGCGTCTAGACACCCGTACATATGCAGAGAAAAGTGACAACATACAACATAATAATCTAAACATGTAACTATCAATCAGTCGGAAAAGATTGAATCAAGTTGCATCACACAAATACGCAATGCAACAATGGAACCAATAACATAGTCGAGCATATATTAAAATACGAAAGAAAGATTACAACCGATTTCCAACATCACATTATTCCTTTGGCAAGGCTTCCAGTGAAGCGTGTCTCACAAATCTTGTCGGGAATTTAGACAAGGCTCTCTCTCTCATGGGGTTCTCCTTGTCTCTGCTCTCAATAGTCACTCATCTATAGTTTTCTTCCCAAATGTTCAGCCAGCTTACAAATAGTGAGGGTGAGATTTTATAGAGGGAGAAGGAGAATTTGGGATCCCTATAATCATGGGGGAGAGTCCTATCTCTTATGAAGGTTCCATGAGAGGTGGAAAACCACTTCCTAATCAGGGAGATCTAGAGCCAAACAACCCAACCTCTTTTTGATGGTTCATTCTGAAGTTGTTAGAATCAAACTTTCGCCTTTTGTTTTTAACAAACATTCCCAAATAGGCTTGGGGTGGGCAATACATAGGGACAGAGCATCAAGTGGTGTGGTCTTAGTGTAAATTTCCCAGGTAGGCGCGATTAATGAACTAGCTAAGCGCGCCAATGCCAAAACATATGTTTTTAGTGATTTTCTGAGGAAATTTTCTTCAGGATAATTCTTTCCCTTATGCAGAAGGATGCTATGAAGGTGTTTTCAGGACATTTTACTGTTCACATTTCACAAGAATAGTCCTCCAATGTACGGGATGAGGGATTACAGGGATGGTGACAAAATGTTGTGTAACAGATGCCCCCTAAGGCATGAGGTCCGAGAGAGAGGGAGGGGTGAAATGCTTTATGAGAACACTTTCAACTGAAAACACTTCTGTTGGAAGACCTGCGAGTACAAATACAAATGATATCTCTGATACATGATATGTGGTATGGGCACAACCATCCATAAAAGAGTGCAGAAATAATGAGATCCAAGGTATGGACATAGCCATCCAGCAAAATAAGGATCAACAAGTAGATTCAGGTATGGTCGCAGTCATCCAATCACAAGACTCATGTAATAAGTCATAATAATCCACTAAGAACTCGCAGCCTAGATTTCATCAACAAAATCTAGGGTCTTGTGCTCCATCTCGATTCGAAAAAAGTACAAGTTTGAGCATGTGAATATGTGAGTTGAATTTGAACATGCAAGAACATCGCCTGATTACTAGCCAATGATGAAAGTTGTTAACAGATGCGAGATAAACCACCAATAATGACAATGGTTCTCAAGGCACAAGAGGTACAATCCACGGAATGTGAATAGTGATCTGGAGTCGAACACTAGTAGAATCATCCGATCGAAGTTCAATAATGAAAACCTTAGGTCGAATGCTAAGAAATTTCCATTAAGGCATGCAGGCTCGAAGGTACCTGAAGGGAGTCTCTAGATCAACTTCCTGGATAATGAGCTGGAGTCGACAGGAAGGGACCTTAATCGAAGGTGGGCCATAATGTTTCCTACATCATTGACATGAGATAGAGGGATATAAATTTTTGTGATTCAAGATTAACAGAGAATTAGAGGGAGGTCAAAAAATGTAGAGGAAAAATTTTCTTGAACATATTGGCGGCACGACACTAGATTTGGCAGTATTTGACATCAAGGGATCTAAGGTCATGCAGATGTGGCAAAGAGAAGATGAGCGGTCAAAAGGGATTACCAAAACCCATGGAAGCAAGCTGATAATGAGATGAGATGTCCCCAACCTGACATGAATGCAGACAGGTGCCATGTTTAAGAGCGACATACAACCAACATGACTATGATTTGGTTCCATTTTTCCCCACCATTTCTGGAGAGTACCCTGATTATTTTGAAAAGAAGCTTGAAGGGGATAGCATGTGCTTGTGATGTAAGTTTGTCCTTCGGAAAAATCCAACCTAGTACATTTTATGAGCCCCAGGAAGGAGGAACTCGAGTAAATTCACTATGATGGAGTCCGATGTCATCAGGGTTTAACGAGTCTAAAAAAAGAAGAACTCAACGTCTTTTCATATTTAGAGAGTTTGAAAAGAAGGCGCAAAATAAAACTCAAGAAGTCCCTTTTTGTAAATAGTCTCATAGATCTGAAAAGGTAGAAAGCTGTGTCTAAGAGAACCTCTTAGTTGCGATCGGCTAAGGTATTCCTTTTTTGTAAATAATCTATCCCAGTTGGAAAAATGGGTAAACATATACTGGGTAGATATCGTTTCGCAGCCAATTTAACAAGTTCAAAATGACAAGCCTCTCGGCAATCTTTTCAGTTTTAAAGAGTCAGAAAAGAGCTGAAAGGTGACTCCTCCTGGAGGAACGAGTGGTATTAGGGTAGCTAATATTTCCGGTGATGGTGGAACTGCTCAGAACATGATAAAAGTAAATAGGCTAGATAACAAGAGCACTCATCGCAGCGGTTCCTTAGGAATGGGTGAAACAACCAAGTGAAGGCATATGATCGGCCAAGCAGATAGGGACGATGGAATGAAAAACCAAGGCTCATCTAGAAAAATAGGCTGATAAAATGGCAATCACGAGAGGTAAAATGGGAATGGTTTCATTTTTACACAAACTTGAAATCAGGAAACTCTGCTTGAAGTTGGTTTCATTTTTACACAAGCTTGAAACAATGATAAACTATGCTTGAAATCAGTTTCATTTTTACACAAGCTTGAAATGGAAACAAAATATGCTTGAAAAAGTAAGCATGCCCCCAACATGGTGACTCAATTTGAGGTACATGCCCCCAAAGCTTCATTCCATTTGAAATGGAGTGAAGGTTCAAGAAACGAGATCAAAAGAAAGACTCGACTGGGATTTTATGAGATCTAACTAAACTCAAATTGAATAGGAACGTGTTTCACTATTTTAATGAGGTTGAAACATTAAAAGAACTGTCCTTTATGTCATGGTTCATATTTTAAGGAGCTTGACACAAGAAAATGAACTATGCTCCGACCACCTTCTTTCATTTTTTAAGGAGCTTGACCCAAGAAAACGAACCATGCTCCAACCACCTTGTTTCATTTTTTAAGCAACTTGACACAAGAAAACGAACCATGCTCTAACAAAAACTCATCATGATGAATAATAAGTCATGAATTCCAAGAGTTTTTCCTCTAGTGGGAGAAAAATATCTTGAAAATCAGGACCCAATGCCCCCAGCACACGATGTACAATGGCATCATCACTGAATGTTGGCACAGGATAGGTAGCCACATAATTAACCTTTGGTGGGGGATATACAACTGGTAGATAAAGACCTGAAAGGGATGATGGTGGACCAGATGTCACATTGGGACCAAAGAATGAAAGCTGATCAATGGTCACAATCTTTCCTTTGTGTGGAAAATGGATCACACGAAAGAGGGAAGAGAAAACTGCCCCCATGACATAAGTAAAATCATTCCCCAAGAGAAAATTGAAATCTAAGGGGCCTGGAACAACAATCACGTCTATATGGATGGTTTTCCCTCACAAAGTAATAGGCAACTTTGGAAGGATCCCTAATGGTTGACTGGTTCCTCTGTTAAAAGCCAATAGATTCTTGGTAATAGGCATAAGCGGTGGCGAACCGAAATCTTGCCAAGTAGTGGAAGAAATAATACTAACATATGCTCCTTCATCTATAATAGTGATGGGTACGACCAAATAAAAGGTTTGTACCGTTATCTCAAAAGGCACATAAGACATAAGGTAGTAGCCAGAGAATCTAATCCAATCAAAGGAAGCGATCAAACTACTTGGGGGGGATACCATCAAACTAAGATGGTTTTCCCCCGATGTTACTAGAGTAAGAGGAGCACTCTCCTGGAATTCCATCACAGGAGTAGGAGGAGCATCTTCTTGCACGATAGGGATAGAAGAATCTTTTGCCAAGTCCAAGGAATATAAAGAAACAAGAAGAACATGGGGGGAATGAGATCGAATCTCAACGAAAAAGACCTGATGAACCATCGATGGGGTTAGATCGACCGATCCCACAACCAATAGTTGGTGGGGAACAAATTCTTGAATTTGAATTTTCTAGGGAGAAGGATTGACCAAGGATGACTCTTGACCAACTGTTGAATCAACTAGTGGAGGACTTGAAGAAATTTTTTGGTAACCAGTCGGAAGGTAGGGTGCAGAAATAGTAGGGTTTTCCAACACTCTTTTGGCTTCATCCATATACATAAAAAGGTGAATGGGATGATTCCATTCACACAACTTACATGGATTGGTAATCTTGTCCTATTTTTTATGAGTCTTACCAGTGCTAGTCGAGGATATGTCAATATGACTTCTAGAAGCCAAAGAAAATGGCGGACGACCATCTAACCATGCGTCAAGTACCTTGGGAATATCAGGGCAGTATCGAAGCAAGTGGTTGCCTTTGAAGATCATGCAAGGGAATTTAAATTTCCGTGGAAGCGTGGATGGTTCTACCAGGGAAAGATTTTTAGGCGCAATAGCTACAGTATTAGCCTCTCACTTATCTGACTTCTTCTTCTTCTTCTTAGCTACTTAGTTACTGGAATCTAGAGTTTCACCAAGTGAAGTAGAAAAGGAGGATGAAGATATAGGTGAAGAATGGGAGAGGTCCACCTTAGAAACATCGTGATGTTGTTCTGGTGGAGGGGACGGCTGTATGGTGGACTGAACACTCTTGACCATCGAGGTCAAAAATAACCATACAGGTAATCCAACAGTTAAACCAGTTAGGGACAACGTTTCCATGTAAGGAGAACCAACATTCCCAAAAGCAGGAAAGGGACCAGGATTCCCTTCAGAAGGGATTCATTGGTTAGTGAACTCCGAAAATGTTTCCATCAGAAACAACTTTACAACAACACCCTAAGGAAACTAAATTCAACCGGGAATGTTTCGTGGGTAGTTAATTTTTTAAGACATTGAAAAAAAAATCTGTCGTTTCATATTTTAAGAGTCGAGAAATAGGAAAAAGGTGACTCTATCACTTTCAGGTTGGAAAAGAGCATGAAAGGACAAGTGCTCGATGATCTTTTCAAATTTATGGAGTCGGTAAAGATCGAAAATGATTTCTTAGGTAGTCTAGGTAAAATGGTGTACCAGGTTCTTGTGAACTACCATATACACTTTGGTTATAAAATGAAAGAGAAATCAACCAAGGATTTGACATACGTGCAGGTAGTCTCCACGAATACTGTGTTCGGTGTATCACAGTAACAAGGCGGCAAACTCGGCTTCTTACAGATAAAAGGATTGCAACCTAGAGGGGTCTCCCTTTATATACTCGATGGTATAGGGAGCACAAGTCCGTACTAGCGTTGTCTGAAGCCAGATGGCGAGTGACAACTGTTAGGTTTAAAGACGTCGAAACACGTCTCTAAATTAGACCACTAAATATTTCGTTAGGTTTCAATGTTGCCTTAGGTTAACTGAATAAATTTTAATTTGATCTTGTATTTATGTTTCAATTCCAAGGTCCTATAGAGTTGAATCTCACGAATCACTAAATGCAATCTATATGCCATAAAATACCATTTCGTTCAATGAAAAGATATATATGAGAGAGTTAAGAGCTTCCAAGTGATAGAAATAATATGAACATACGAAAACATCCACTACTAAATTTGATGCAAGCTAATGAAACTAAAAAGCTCTTTCCTAGAATTATATAATGCTAGAAATGTGAAAAAATTTCAAATTTTCACTATGCTAATCAAAAATGCAATTTTTTTTTGTATTTTCCAATATACTAGAGCAAGTGCACTAAATGATATGAAAAATAAATCTAAACACCAATTTGAGAATGATGAAGCAAGAGCTGAAACAAAACAATTTCACTCAACTCAAAATGATCACAACAAGACTCAAACCAATGACTAAATCTCTCAAATCAAAGAGAAAATCTCAAAAGAGACCCAAACAGGCCATGTAATCTAGGCCTGGAGTGACAAGAGTAAAAATAAATGAAAGAAAATATAATCACTCAATTAACGAAATCACTCAAATGGATCCAAAAATATGAATGCAAAGAAGTAGAAGCAAAGTTAACTGGGAAACCAAGGACCCAAAACTCCCATGGGAGGCTCAGCAGGCTAAAGCACCTAGAAACACTAGGGCTGAAAAGAAAAACTGACAGAAAGGGGAAAACAACCAAAGGATAAGGGCTAATATCAGTCAAAACAAATCCAAAGCATTCAAATCAAGCTTAGAAAATACACAGAGACACCAAGATAGACCAAAAACTCCAAAAACAAGGAAAACCCTAGCACCTACAGGAATTGGCGTGACTGTCTGGCTGTAATCCACGCCAGACAGGGGATGGCGCAAGTGAGAAACTGGAAAAAAGTTCCAATTGGCGTGACTGTCAGGTTGGAACCCGCGCCAACCAAGACAACCTTGGAAATATGGAAATTTTGGAAAAACAGAGGTCAAATTGATCCTCTAGGGCTGAACATGGGTCTTAGACTTAGCAGAGATAATCAGAAAAGAAAGCTAAGCAAGCAAAGACTAGGAAGATGACCTAAAGGATGAAAGACAAACTCACATTGATCCCCAGCGGAGTCTCCAATTTTTTGATGAGGTAAATCCCCTCTACGGACATAGGCGATCCCATTAGCCCTAGGGTGGGTCTAGCAACAAACCAAACACGCTACAATATTGATTCCTAGTTACAAAATAAAAAGCTACGATGGATAGCCTACCTCAAGTCCCACACTGCTATTGTCGAAGGAGAAGTTTTGCTTCCCGTTCCTAGCTTGACAGATCACAATCCTTCCACTCACCGTGTCCGGACACCTATACATATGCAGAGAAAAGCGACAACATACAACGTAATAATTCAAACATGTAACTATCAATCAATCGGAAAAGATTGAATCAAGTTGCATCACACAAATAAGAAATGCAACGATGGAACCAATAACATAATCGAGCATATATTAAAATATGAAAGAAATATTACAACCGAGTTCTGACATCGCGTTCTTCCTTCAGCAAGGCTTCTAGCAGAGCGTGTCTCACAAAGCTTGTCAGGAATTTAGACAATGCTCTCTCTCTCTCACGGGGTTCTCCTTGGCTCTACTTTCAATAGTCGCTCAGCTATAGTTTTCTTCCCAAATGTTTAGCTATCTTGAAAATAGAGAGGGCAGGCTTTTATAGAGGGAGAACGAGAAGTTTGGATCCCTATAATCATGGGGGAGATTCCTATCTCTTAGGAAGGTTCCATGAGAGGTGGAAAACCACTTCCTAATCAGGGAGATCCAGAGCCAAACAACCCAACCTCTTTTTGATTATTCATTCTGAAGTTGTTAGAATCAAACTTCTGCCTTTTATTTTTAAAAAACATTCCAAAATAGGCTTGGAACATGAAATACAGAGGGACAGACTGCCAAGTGGTGCAGGCTTATTGTAAATTTCCCAGGTAGGCGCGAGTAATGAACTAGATGAGTGCACCAACACCCAAACATATGTTTTTAGTGATTTTATGAGGAAATGTTCTTCAGGAGAATTATTGTCCTTATGTATAAGGATGCCATCAAGGTGTTTTCAAGACGTTTTACTATTCACAGGTCACGGGAATAGTCCTATAATGTACGAGATGAGAGATTGTAGGGATGGTGACAAAATGTTGTGTGACGGTCACCAAACAAATTTCCCTCCATGCTCTTTAAATATAGATCATGGACCAATCGGGTGTTAAGCCACATACTAGGTGTCGGTAATAACGAGGAGAGAATGAACCATAAGATCACTTCATATCATGGCCTTCTGATTAAAAGTTATAAAAGTACATAGTAAAGAAATACACTTTATCTAACTCTACACTAGACCAAGTTATACTTAAATATTTCCTATGTGTTCGAATATCATAGCATCCCCCCTTTAGAACAACTTGGAATAGGATTGAAGGATTTAAAAAGGTGACATAGTAGGATAAAGAAGGAGGCATTAGAGCTTGTCCCCCCTTAATTATAACGTTCTTGAACTGCAAGCATATATCGAAGTTTGATAAAATTTGCTTATATGAGAGCCATTAGGGGAATTTTGAGGTCTAAAATGGGCCTCCTAAGGAAATTATAAAATAATAGTGGAAATAATAAAATAAGATTTGATTACATCATCAAATTTTTTAGGGAAAAAAAGAAAAAACTACTTTTTGAACTCGTATTTTGAACTTATCTCCCTAAGTTTTATTAAAATTTCGAGCATGAATACTCATTGGATGCAAAATTTAACTTCCCATCCAAGGATTACCCATTTTGTATACTTTTGATGGACTCTACTGCATGAAAAAAATGATAAATACATGAATAACGTGATGGGAATCACGTTTTTTCATGTATTTCTCATTTTTTGTATAGCATGGTCCATCAAAAGTATGCAACATGGGTACTCCTTGGATGAGGAATTAAATTTTTCATCCAATGAGTACTCTCGCTCAAAATTTGATTAAACCCCTAGGGAGATAAATTTAAAATACGAGTTGAAAAAGTAGTTTTATTATTTTATTATGTTTTAATATTTTTACTTTTTTACTCCAGAAATGGTGAATCATCCCCCATGGTTGACGTCATCATCTTGAATCTGATTGGTTCTCATAAAGTTTATTTTGGTTGTACATTTTTCTTAGGAGGCCCATTTTAGACCTCAAAATTCCCTAATTCTTTGTAAAGATATCAACAACTTGATCATTGGTTGAACAATAGTGCACTTCAAGAACATAATCATGAATTACCTTTCTGATGAAGTGTATGTGAAACTCAATGTGTTTCATGTGTTGATGGTGAATTGTAAATTTGCATAGCTGAATGGCACTTTGATTAATGCACCAAAGTTTAGTTGGATGTTGTTCATGAAGACCAAATTCGGACAGGATTTGACAAAGCCACGATGCTTCCTTGCTGGCTTCAATAACACTACGGTACTCTACTTCTACCAAAGAAATAGAGATGTCACTTTGTTTCTTCCAAGACCATGTAATAGGACCTGAAACAAGAGTGAATATATAACCTGCAGTAGACTTTTGATCGTTAGGGTCACCAGCCAAATCAGAATCAATGAAACAAACCAACAATGGAGGAGACGCTCATGCATTGTAATGAATCTCGAACTGAACTATACCTCGAATATATCAAAGTATTATTTTAGCTTCTTTTCAGTGACCTTCATGAGTTTTGTGTATAAATCGAGCAACAATACCAATGAAAAAGGAAATATCAGGACAATTATGGGTTAGGTACAAAATTTTACCAACAAGTTGATGATTTAAGGTAGCATCAACTTTAGGGGAAGTACAAGTGACTAAAAGCTTGACTCCAGATTGAAAGGAAGAAAGGGCTATCTTACAGTCATCCATGTGCAGGTGGCGTAGAGGATCACATACATACATGGACCGAGAAAGGGTGACACTTTCTTTGGATTGCAAGACCTGAAGACCAATGAAATAATGTAAGTTTCCGAAGTTTGTCATTTAAAACTTCTTTTTGAGGCCAGAATTCACAAGGTTTAAATGGTTGGGATCACTACCAGTAAGGATAATATCATCAATATAAATAACAAGGATGATTAACGACTTACCCACTTTCTTAGTGTAGACAATGTTGTCGGAATGACATCTACAAAATCCATTATCTAAGAGAAAGCTATATATTTTGGCATACCAAGCCTGAGGGGATTGTTTGAGATCATAGAAAGAGTTCCTTATGTGAAAAAAAAGTCTAGAATCATTTTGGATAAAGCCAAGGGGTTGTTCCATGTATATTTCTTCACGTAAGTCCCCATGTTAGAAGGCGGGATTTAACATCCATCTGGTAGACTTCCCATTTAGAGAAGGAGCAAGGGAAATAATAAGGCATATATAATTCATTTTGGAAACATGGGATAAGGTTTAAGTATATTCAATGCCTTCAACTTATAAAAATCCTTTAACAACAAGATGAGCTTTATGTTTATCCACTTTTCCATCTGGTCCAATTTTTTTTCTGTAAATCCATTTGCATTTGACAAGTTTTCTTCCCTTTGGAAGAGGAAAAAGATCCCAGGTATCGTTTTCCAATAAGTAATGATATTCTTTATTCATAGTTGCATCCCAATTAGGATGACCTAAATCTTCTTCAAAGGTATCTCGATCATGATTTTTTGGAACTTGAGCCAATAAGGAAGAGGCTCTGTCGAGTTGAGAACGTGTATGATGTTGATCTGTAACATCACCTACAAGAGAACCTATTGCATCCCAAGTAAATCGTACCCATTTTGGAATATTTGGAGCTGAAGGAAGATCCTTGGGAGGTGGAGGAGGATTTTCATCATCATTGTCATCATCCGAAGTATAAGGTATGACTGTGATCCGCTGGGGTGTGAGGGAAAGAAGCAGGGAGTAGACTCTCCTAATGACTGCAATTGGGATGGGAGGGTGATAGATCAACTAGCTAGGGGGAAAGGCATAATAGGAAGATGTTGGAAGAATACGACAGCGAGTAAGAATGCTTCAAGAGAGGGAGGCTTTGAAAGACAATAGACCTTTCTTGAAGGGAATAGCCAGTTGTACGTCACTTATCACTCTTAATCTATAACCAGTAGTTACACATCCTCTTCATGGGATTAGTACTCTGCTTAGTAATGTATAATATGTAACCAGATTCTCTTTGTAATGAATAAAGCATGATTAACCAGAGTCACTCTAATTATGCAAATATAGTTATCTTGTGGTCAGAAGCAGAAGAGATAGAGAGAGGTGGCACATACGCCGAATCACGTTCGCAGGCCAAAGCTGGAAGACCCACCAAACTAGGCACGTAGGCAGATATATTTTCATCAAATTTTACATCTCTTCTAATGATTACATTTTTGGATTTGGGTTTAAGAAGTCTATATCCTTTTACATCTTCAGAATATCCAAAAAAAATGTCGTTTTCACACTTAGGTTCTAAGGATTTATGTTTCTCATCGGGAATATCAGCCCAAGATTCACTTCCAAAAACACGAAAGTGAATTCCATTTTGTTTGATTGAGCTTTAGGCTTCTTTTGGAGTGATATTCCTTAAAAAATTAGTAGGAGTGCGATTTACTATGTAATTTTCACAATTAATTGCTTCTGCCCAAAAATTAAGACTAAGTACTTTAGATTGAAGCATACAATTAGCCATTTCTTTTCGATTGTGATTCTTCCTTTTAGCTACACCATTTTGTTGTGGAGTAAATGGAGCAATATGTTGCAATTGAATTTCATGCTCAGTGCAGAAGTCAATAAATTTGTTATTAACATATTCTCCTCCATTGTTAGATCTTAACTTAAGAATGTGACGTCCAGATTGTTTCTCAACAAAGGCCTTAAAGGCCAAGAACATGTTAAAAAATTCACTCTTGAATTTTAAGAAGTATACCCAAGTGCATATGAAAAAATCATCAATGAAATTTAAGAAGTACCTGTAGCCAAAGAAAGAAACATCTAGAAGTGGACCACATAAATCACTGTGCAGAAGCTGCAAAGGGGCTGAAGCGTGCTAAGGGTCATGTTTGTCAAAAATATCCCAATGATGTTTTATGAGTAAACAACTAGAACAAACACCATCTTGGAAATATACCATAGGAAAGCCCGCCACCATATTTTATTTACATAGAGTTTAAAGAGAGCGATATTTTAAGTGACGAAATCACTCATGCCAAATTTTTCTCAGTTCATCATTATGAGCAACAAAAATGGAGGGAATACATGATGACCCAAAGTTTTCAAACATATACAACCTTGTGGAATCATCAGAAATTCCAGTAGCTTAAATAGTCTAGGATCTCATATGTCCTTAATTACAACATCATGACGTGAGAGTTCTACTATTTTCCCTTCACTTGAATGAGTTATCTGATCAACATATAGAAGGTTGCAATATAAGGTGGGCACACTTAATACATCATTAAACTGACCATTATCTAGATGAACGGTTCCACACACTACAATAATAAGAGATCTATCATCGCCAACATAAATATTTTGGTGTTAAAATCATTTGAAGAAGAAAACATGGCTTTATTTTTGGCCATGTTGTAGGAGGCTCAAAAATCAAGGAGCCACTCATGATAATGAGAAGAGGAAGATACATTCAATGCATAAACAGATCTTGATGCTTGACAACTAGATGTAGAAAGTGCCATTCTCGAAGATGAAGTTGAAGAGTTTTGAAAATTGATTTTGTGCTTCTTCATTGCTGCTTCCAAGGCTTCCATATTCTTAATACATTTTGAGTCTACGTGGCCATCACGATTAAAAAATTTGCAATGTCTAGTTGTCTTCTTCCCTTTGTTTTTATTTTCCTTATTAGTTTGTTGCATTTCTTTTTCATTTGTGACTGAGATTTCTTAAGACCCTTGTTTGGTTTAGTACCATTCTTTTTAGGATGCCGCTTCTTAAGATTATTTGGATATGGTTGTTGTTGGGTTGCTAAGGATTTCTTAGAAGAGCTTCCATTATTAATAAGACGAAGCTGTAAGAGTTTTTCCTGTTCTATTATCAAAGAATCACAAAAGGCATCAAAATAGGGGGACTTGTAGGGTGTTCCTTGAGAAATGACGGCTTCTCTAGTGGACCGGAAGATAGAAACAAATACAGAGTGTGCAGGGGTTGTTTGACACCATAGAGAGACTTCCTAAGGTGGCGAACAAGTCTAGAGTAATTTTGGATAAATCCAGGGGGTTGTTCCATGTATATTTCTTATTGCAATTCCCCATGTAAGAAGGTGGATATAACATCCATCTGATGTAGGAATTTAAATGGTATCAAAAGATATTTTGGGGTCATATTTGTTGTTGACCCAAATCCAAAGACATTTTAACTGCATGCGACTACCATTTTCCAAATCTACTATTTCTAACTACTTTCGGGCCAAGAGAACTTCTCTTTTGTGTCTGAAGCCTCTATTCCAGTGAGGAATCCCTTTCGCTTCATGTGAAAAGTTTTTCGGTTGCCCAAGTTATGTCATTTTATATCTAGAGGTATAAAGTATTTTTTTCCAGTTATATTTATTATCCCTTTGTATATTTCAATTTATAGTTTTTTTTAATTACCGGAACTATACCCTCTTCTTTGTGTATCCTCTTTCCTCTACGTTGTGTGCAATCTGGCAAACCAGAAACAAAAGGAAAAGGTTCTGATACATATGCTCTTTCCTCGTGACTTTGTGCGATCTCAGGAAATCAGAAATAGCGAGAAAAATATATAGGTTCTAGACAGACTAACCAGAAATCTAATGTTCTATCATAAGGCTTGTATTTTTTTTATTGTTTGAGTGGTTTTTTTTTTTGCAGGAAAAAAAATATGCACCTCGAAGAGCAACAAAAAAAAAAACCAAAAAAACCCTCTTCCTCCTTTCCAACAACGTAATCAGTTTATTAGCTCATTTGGTGTAAAGTTACTTTATGAGAATAGAAGTCTTGGGTTGAAGTCTCTTTGTCAAGCTTCTTTTTCTAAAAATATTTTTGCGAAGTTACCTTTTCTTAAAAAGCATTTTGGCAAGTTATTTTTTTTTTAAAGGGTTTTATTAAAAATCACATGTAACTTATGTTTTAAAGTTACTTTATGTAATAGTGTTTCTCACCCATTATAAAAAGTGATTCAATTACCATCTAAAGTCACTTTATATTTTATTTAAGTTGGAGTCTACTTGGTAATTAATTCATAAAGTAACATTGTAAAAGTGACTCGCACTTATTTATAGAAGTGGGTCACATAAAGTAGCATTTTTTTAAAATTATCTCATTATATTAAGTTTGCAAAAGGGATAGAATTTTTTTTTTAAGTCCAAATTCATCATCAAATTTCAACCTATCATGTGAATACTCGGCATATACTACAACTTTTCTTCAAAAAGGCACAACTTCTTCATTCGAAAGTCGTTTTCAGAGCTGTTTTTTTAAACAGACAAATTTTTTTAGATCTTTCCATTGGAGCAGTTAGTTTCAACCTTTTCATCTTCATTTTTAAAAGATCAAATGTGCATGCCCAATTATTCTTAACAAAACCAATTATTTTAAATGGTTATCCTACATGGTAGACTTTCTTATAGGTAAAGGGATTTATATAATAGCCTCAAGACTAGAACTAAACCTATCAATGGAGATAAAAAGGATAAATGGGAAAATAAACAAGATCAAGCACGAGGCTTGTTAGGAATGTCCATTGCTCAAGATATTAGATTTCATATCCAAGAAAATCACTCCCATGATGAAGATATGAAAAAGTTAAATATTGTTTTTGGCATTAAAAATGAATTCAAAGCCCACCAGCTTGAAAGTGAGTTTCTTACCTTGGACCCCAATAATTTCTCCTCTATTGAAGATTTTTTGTCCAAATTCAAGACCCTTAGACTTCTCTTAGAAGGTTGTAAGTTCAAAAAGGAATATGGTAGTCTTATATATTCCATTCTTGCTATGTTAGACCCTTCATACCCTGTAAATTCCTACAGATACATTTTCCAATGTTTTAAAATTTTAATAGTGTTATTCATTATTTTGGAAAAGGGAAAAATTATGATGGTATATTTATTAGATTAATTATATTTTAAAAATATTAATATTATAAATATCATATTAAATATAGAATATATATATATATATATATAATATTTGAAATTAATATTAAGGAGAATTTAGTATTTGTTTTAGCTAAAATAATTTTATATCAACATTTAATGAAAAAATAAAAAATGTATAAAATAATTTAGAGTTAAAATTTTATATATTTAGCTATAAAATTTTTACTTTGAAACAAAAATCCATGCGATTCTATAAATATATAATATGGAGTTGAAAAATGGTATTAGAAAATATTTATAACAAAGAATATTTCAAGGTAGGATATGAATAAGATATTTTAATAACAAACACACACATATGGCTCGTAAGATGGGATAGTATATAGGCTATTATAAGAACATTATATATATATATATATATATATATATATATATATATATATATATATATATAGAGAGAGAGAGAGAGAGAGAGAGAGAGAGAGAGAGAGAGAGATTTAAATTGTGGACAATTCTAGCGGAGGACTGTCCACGCTCTGAGAGGAACATTGACTATATCTTTCACCTCAGGCCAACCAATTATCAAGTGACATGGGAAAAAAGTATGTCCTTTTGTTACTCGTACAAAGGAGGAAAACATCAAAAATCTCTTAGAGTTTTGAGACTCAATGATACAATATAATGTTGGAACATCACAACGTGATGGAAAAAAAACAACAAAAAAAAAAACAGTGCTTAGATGTAGAAGGAAACCTTATCTTTTGTTACTTGGTAACCTTTTACCACATCAAATGAGACTTAAATAAAAAAAATTTTGATTATAGAGTGATTTATACTAATGAAATAACGAGACCAGTGGCAGAGCTAGAGACCAGTAGCAAAGCTAGAGACCAGTAGCAAAGACTGATGGACGCATCAGAGATTGTCATACTCTCTCTCTAGGATGGCACGGTTCAACCACTTGATCTGGGATCAATTCTAGTGAGGTCTCAGACCTCCACCTGACTTCGAGTCATATGAACCAACTTCGGGTTGGTTGGAAACTCTTTTTGATTCTGACAGAGGTTTCGGACCTCTGGGCTGAATTTGTCAGCTGGGGGATGATGTCTTTGTGACTGACCCACTTCTGTTCTAAAATAAAGAGGCCAGCAAAGCAAGTTACGACAGGATGACGAACGATGTTTGATTGCATTGGTGGATGGAGTTCTCCCTAGTTGAGAGGGAGTGTTAAATTTGGACAACTAGGTCCAAAATCCATCTTGTGATGCTCAGAGATTCCAATATTTTTATTGGATTCCTCTTTCAGAGAGGTGTAAAATTGATATAAAATTGATTTTAATATGATGAGCAGAACATTTATTTTGAATTTATTATTTATAATAAATTTAAGTGCATTTCAGCCTTAAGGTTTTACACCCCCAGCAAATGTGTCACATACCTCAATGATGGATATAAATACAGTCAACGTTGGAGAGAATTTTACTCACTCAACATCACACATATTCTCCTCTGATTATATACAAGAATCTGAGAAGCAGTTTCATCTCCCACGTGAGAAGAATGACGAAATCTACTGCAGCAAAAAGGACGAAATTTAATGCAGCAAATTTTCTGCGGTTAGGATTTATGGGCAAGTTTGACCAGCATTGACTTTGGTAAATGCATGGTCCAAATTGGCTGAAATTTTGTGGAGAGTTTGATTTTTTAAGGCCGTACTCATTGGCACAAAAATCAAGGTCAAAAGGTTGACCGAAGTTGGAGCTGCGTTGACTTTATTGTTGCTGCCCTGTGTTGAATTTTTCTGGACTGCATTGACTTTTCTGGGGTTGACTTTGAGTTGACTGGGTGATTTATTTGAGGACTTCTGTGACACATTATGGGTTGGCCAAACAAGAAAAATTTGCTGGTTTAAGCATCCTGCTGACCGTCGTAACACACCAACACATTCTCCTATTTCTGGTTTGTCTTCTATAGATCCACTGGTATGTTTTATCAGCATTTTTACTTAACTGTTTATGTGATTTCTGTTACAAAAGTAAAGTTGCATCAAGCATAAAGCATAACAATTGAAAAAACCCAAAAATTAAAGTGTAACAAAAAATTAACTTAACTTAACTTTACTTTTGTAACCGCATAGAGCATCTACAAGCATAGAACATCTACAAAAATTGAAAAAATTGTTTTGGGCTTAAGGAATTTTCTTGGACGTACATTCAAAGGAAATTTCTTGGAGGTATGTGATACATTTTTTTGGATGTTTTTTGTTCTTCATTTTTTTTTAAAGTATGGAGTTGGGCTTAATTTCGAAAAGACATTTTCTGGAAGTATTTTTTAAAGTGACGTTTTTTTTTTTTTTAAGTTGGAGGCATTTTTTGCACTGAAATTTTTTTAGAGTACGTGTTTTGAGTTGAGGTAAATATTTTGAGCTTCGTTTCACTTTTATAAGACATTTTTTTCTTGAATTTTTTAAAGTAATTGTTTTGGATTGGAGTATGTATTTTTTGCAAAAAAATTAAAATATTTTTTTTTTAAATTAAATCTTTTGTGATGTTTTTTCTAATTGAGTTATTGTCTATTTTTTTGAAGGAAATTTTTTGAACTTCATACCCTATTATCATGGGAAATCAAAACAATTGTGCGAGAAAATATGATCGAAAAAGAGACCCTGAGGAACGTAGAGAAGAGATGAGACAATCTCGCAAAAGGAAGTTAGAAGCCCTCTCAAATATTGAAAAGGAAAATCAACCTCAAGCAAATATGTAAAATATTTTGTTTAATGTAAACATACAGAGATATTCCTCAAAACATTGATGATGAGATACAAAATTTTGAAAGAGAAAGTGAAAGAGATATTGAACCAATGATTGAAGATGGTGAAAATATTGAAAGAAATCCAAATAAATAAATTGAATCACAAGGTATGTACATATATATATATATATAATATATTAAACACATGCACGTATTATTGAAATTATAGATATATTTATTAATTTAGTTATTTATTGAATATGTACTATTTTTTCGAATATGTACAGATGAAATCAATGTCGATGATGAGATGTTAGAAAATGTTGACACTCACACATATGGAGACAAAAAACCTGACCATGCTATACGATATCGTGTTAACTGCAATTTTGAAAAGTATTTCTTAAATGAGCGGGTAACAGTTTAGGCTCAAATGTTGAAAGGTCTCCTATCATTAAGGAAATTAAAAGAAGTTACGACACTACTGGGTATTCGAAAATCAACCAAAGATAAAAAAATGAAGGAAGATGTGATAAAAAATATGAGTAGTACTATAAAGTCAATTAACAGATCTAGAGAGAAAGACGTTTCAATTGTATGTAGAGGAATACAGATGGAAATTGTTTCATCAAGTACTAAAGAGAATCGTTTGGTAACATCTATGGCACGAGCACTAGGAACCTCGTGAAAATTTTTGCACAACATTGGAAATTTCGGCTACAAATAGACGTAAATGATGAACTCGCTTGTTGGAGAGCTATTTGTAGGCAACCATACAAAGATATACTTGGAGAAAATGTTAAAAAAATAATATATGAATATTGGAAGAACAATTTTCATGTTTCACCAACTGCAAGGCATGTGATGCGAAGAAGAATAGAACGAAAACAATATGAAGAACATGAAAAATATTTCTTAGAAACCACTCAGATAGATTTATTCAATAATTTCAAAGAAGAGAAACGTAAAATTCATGTTTCACTCAGTGCTTTTGTTCAACAAAAACCATGGTATGTAAAACCTATCACCGTATGTGACACTTGTGTTGAGAAAAAAACTAAGAGGGGGGGGGGGTGAATCAGTATTTAGATTTGACTGAAAACTTTTTATCAGAGATCTAATTATGCATTTAATTCTTTACTTGGATTATTGCATCATTCATTCATCAAACGTTTAGTAAGCAGTAAGCATGTGTAGTAACAACAGAATAAGCCATCATACATAAGCAACACACATGAACACCAGTATTTAAGGTGGAAACCCAATTTGGGAGTAAACCACCGTTGTTGTCGTCTCTGTCTTCAATATTTATTATAAAGAAAACTTCTTACAATTTTTGTGCTGGTACAGACTTATACCAGCACGCATGCACCCACCTGCAGAAATCTACAACCTTCTCTCGTTCTCCAGTCACTACTGGAAGGGAGCTCCAACCCCCTGATTTTAACACCAGCTTGTACTGGCAGAATGCTTCAACTTCTATGCTGAAGACTTCAACCCTCAGATCCACCAATTTTCTTCAATTTCTTCATCAGAATTGCATCAGGTCTTCATTATTTCTTTGCATATCCTCCTAGTGATTCATCATTTCTAGATCTAGAGATCTTGAACCTTCATCAACTCCATAGGTGCATCATAGATTCAGCTTTTTCAAAAAACAGATTTCAATCATGCAGATTTCTCTTAAAGAGATTTATTCATTAACAACCCCTCCGCATGCACACACTGTACTATAATCCTCTTCTCCTTATATATTTTTTGCCTTTATTATAACCATGAGTCAAAAACACCCAACCGCTGATGGTATTCCTAGACGAGATCAATTAGATAATCCAGCGGGGTCTACCCAAGCCCCAAACAATTTCTTATTGTTCTATTTTCTTGATTTTGAAATTAGATAATTAATCTAAGGCTTTTTAATATCTCAATCTAAGATTGAGATATTAATCGAATTCCTCCTTTAGTTATGAACTCCCCAAGACATATATATAATGACCCCTGGTTTATGTGTTCGTGAGATCAATCGCATATATTAACCCACGTAAATTTCATCACATGTTTCATATTTCGCCAACTTCACATATTCAACATCCTTTATTAACCCCACAAACCTTAGATTAATTAATATAATTTAAATTGGGCCCACATATATAATCAATGACCCAATCACATACTCGCACCATACCACGGTTATCCATCGTGCACCTTCCTCATACGGCCACTGTCCGATGGCTCCCTTACAGGTCGACGACCCACAACAATATTGCGTGGCATCCTTGGTCAGAAATTAACTCGCGATGGCACGCAGTGGAGGTGGTTTTCAAAAGTTGATTGGGGACACGCGTCGGTCGATCTATGGAATCACTCCCCCCTCCTCAATTACCACTTTCGCTGCAAAGGTGTTGCGATAAAAACCACTTCGAGCCTTAAACTAGGTTCACTGTTCATTCACAAGGTTCCGCCCCTCTACTCCATGTTCCATCAGCGTACTTTTGCCAATTCGTTTCTCTGTGTTATCAGGTCATATAAACACAATTACTATTATACAGCTCCGATGAAATCCTTTCAGACTGTTCGAGTCGGTTCTCTGCATGCATTCGATCCACCATTCAGAATATGAATAACCACCTTACTCCATAATATAGAGGGTTATCACACGTTGATTCATTGTCTACCAGTTGGGATACACAGTCGACCATATTAACATTGGTATCTCTAATTGTATACAGAGCCCCATCAAACCCAACACGGGGTTTCTTAACTATCATGGATTTCAATTATCCGTCATTGAACTTATTCAAGAAAAGAAAATATACATTCAGCCTTATATTCTACTTGTATATAACTACTGATGGATTTCTGAGTTCTTCATACAGTCAATATCTGCATCCTTTGTCAGAGAGTTTCCATCAAGGAAAATCAATTCAATATAATAGGATACCAAAAACATATTGTCAAAAATATCCCCCTTTGGACTTGATGGCAACCATGACTAGAAAAACATTCAGTAATATTCTCCCCCATTGACATCAAGGGCAAAGGATAGATCAGAATCCTTTGTACTGACAATACGATGCTCCCCCTGAGATCATGGTGCAACTTCAAACATAATATTCAATGAAGTAACATAAATGACTTATACACTCAAGATCAAAGATTATAAAGCATGAGATCAGATTACAACAAATAATTAGAATGCCAACAATGCATCCTTGCCACATGACCAATGCTCCCCCTTATCCTGTGCATCATGAATACCTTCAACAGGAGCGTATCCAATGTAATCTTCTGAATTTAAGCAGTTCTGATGTTCTGCATGGCAGAGACTACTCCTAGTTTCTATCTGAGATATTCAAATGCTTCCCTGGGTAGAGGTTTGGTAAATATATCAACAACTTATTCTTTGGAGGGAACATACTCCAATTTCACCTTTTGTTCAAGCACTTGTTCACGTAAGAAGTGATATTTGATGGGAATGTGCTTGGTCTTGGAATGCATAACAGGATTCTTTGAGATACTGATGGAACTTGTATTATCACACATAATGGAGATAGGAGGTGAACATTTGATTTGAATGTCTTGTAAGGTTTGCATCATCCAAAGAAGTTGAGTGCAACATGATGCTGCAGACACATATTCTACTTCTGATGTAGATAAGGCAATAGAGCTTTTCTTCTTGCTGAACCAAGATACTAATGGGGCCCCATATAGAATGCACCACCACTAGTGCTTTTTCGATCATCAACATTTCCAGCCCAATCTGCATCAGTGTAAGCATGAAGAGTGAGATCAACATTCTTTGGATACCATAGTCCAAAGTCTTGAGTTCATTGCAGATATTTGAATATTCTTTTGACAGCCTGAAGGTGAGACTCTTTTGGATTAGCTTGGAATTACCCCACAATTCCAACTACATGCATAATGTCTGGTCTTGTCCCAGTGAGATAAATTAGACTTCCTATCATAGATCTGTATTCTGGTTGATTTACTGTGGGGGAATCATCATTAGAACTGAGATTACATCCGCCTATCATTGGTGTACTTATAGGTTTGCAATCTTCCATGCCATACTTCTTCAAGATTTGCTTAAGACATTTTTCTTGCGATAAGAATATGCCATATGTTGCTTGTTTCACTTGAAAGCCAAGAAATAATGTTAGTTCCCCAAGTAAATACATTTCAAATTCTTGCTGCATATCAGAAGAAAATTTCCGACTCATAGACCCCTTTGAAAATCCTTGTTGATGAATATATTTGTCAAGATGATAGTACCATGCCCTTGGAGCTTGTTTGAGACCATATAGAGCCTTTTTAAGTCTACAAACAAGTTTTTCATCATTTCCCAAAATGAATCCTTCTAGTTGTTCTATATAAAATTCTTCTTCTAGATCACCATTGAGAAAAGCAGATTTAACATCCATTTGATAAACTTTGATTTGTTGGAAGCTTGAAAAAGAAAGAAACATTCTTATGGCTTCAAGTCTAGCTACAGGGGAAAAATTTTCTTCAAAGTCTATACCTTCTTGTTGAGCATACCCCTTGCAAACAAGTCTAGCTTTATTTCTTATGACATCCCCATTCTCATTTAACTTATTTATGAATATCCATTTAGTTCCAATGACATTTTTGTCATGAGGTCTTGGTACTAATTCCCAAGTGTGATTCTTTTCAATTTGATCAAGCTCTTCATTCATGGCTTGAATCCAACATTCATCTTTGTTGGCTTGATTGACATTTTGTGCTTCAATAGTGGATAGAAATGCCAGATAGCTAGAAGATCCCATAAGAGTCCTTCTTGTTTGTACACCTGATCCCTTTTCTCCCAAAATTTGAGATTCTGGATGATTCTTTTGAACATATCTGGATGGAGCTTTTTCAGATAGATCATCTTCAGGTTCTTCATTGGGTTCACTGTCTATATCATTCCTATTTGATGTAGAAGGATATATGTCATCATCGTCTTCATCTGTTGTTCATTTTTCTTCTTTTGGAGCTGCAGGAGACTCATCAATAACAACATCAATACATTCAACAATCTTCTGAAGTATTTTATTGTAACATTTATATGCCCTACTCATAGAGGAGTAACCAAGAAATATCCCTTCATCTGCTCTGGGTTCAAACTTGCCAAGTTTTTCATCATTATTTTTGATAAAGCATTTTCTCCCAAAGATTCTAAAGTGCTTCACAGTGGGAGGATTACCATACCATAGTTCATATGGAGTTTTATCACTATTTACACAAACATGTGCCTTGTTAAGAATATTTACCGCTGTATGAGTTGCTTCTCCCCAAAATGTGTCAGGTGTTCTAGAATCATCAAGCATAGCTCTAGCCATTTGTTGAACTGTTCTATTCATTCTTTCTGCTACGGCATTTTGTTGTGGAGTGCCAGCTACAAAAAACTGTCTTTTTATGCCATGTTGTTCACAAAATTCAAGGAATTCATCTGATGTATATTCTCCTCCTCGATCAGATCTAAGACACTTGATTTTTAGAACTAATTCATTTTCAACCAGTGCTTTGAAGATATGAAATTTCTCAAATGCTTCATCTTTGTGTTTAATCAACCCAATCCAACACATTCTAGAGAAATCATCAATAAATAAGATATAGTATTGTTCACCACGTGGTGAATTTTTCTTCATAGGTCCACATATGTCTGTATGAATGAGTTCAAGAGCCTTACTTGATGAACCTTCCTTGGCATTAAATTGCACTATGGTTTTCTTACCAAATTGGA
This sequence comes from Pinus albicaulis, assembly GCA_034641835.2. Lineage (NCBI taxonomy): Eukaryota > Viridiplantae > Streptophyta > Pinopsida > Pinales > Pinaceae > Pinus > Pinus albicaulis. The sequence continues at coordinate 1,054,227,909 of CM076577.1, read as the reverse complement.
AATATTTGCATATGATACTTTCAAGTGGTGTAATATTGGGAAGATCACGAACAACTTTAAGTCTACTTGATTTGTTGATTTTAGAGAAGCTCAGATGCCATAACCGTCTATGCCATAGCCATTTTTCTAAAGATTTACTCATGTAACATTGTTCTTTCCAATTCTTTAATACATACAGGTTGCTTGGAGTTCTATTTCCTTTTATAATTGTTTTACCTGTATCAAGATCACATACCACACATTCTTTTGAACTAAAGATGACTTCAGTTCCTTGATCACACATTTGACTTACACATAACATGTTATGCTTTAATCCATCCACATACATGACATTATTATCTTTCACCTTTTCTTTTAGAAAAACAGATCCTTTTCCCTTAATGACAGTAGGAGTATCATTTCCAAATGTAACATTATTTTCCTTTTCTAGAGCACTATATGCAAGAATTTTGTTTTTGTCACCTGTCATGTGTTTTGAGCATCCACTATCAATGTACCATTGATTTTCTTCTCCTTCTGCAAATAAATCTATGCCACAATTTTAAACCTGTAATTCCTTCTTTTTCCATACTTTGGAGCTTGAAGGAAGATGCTCTTTTGGCTGGAATTTTCTCCTGCATTCAGATTCTTCATGCCCAAAGTTATTGCAATAAGCACATTCAACTTCATTTTGAAGAGGAGAAAAGTTGTTATATATATTCTTATTTGTTCCAATATCAATCCTTTTCTTTCTTGATTCTCTTCTCATGATGGTTTTATATGCAACACATTGAACAAATTTATGACCAAAATTGCGACATGAGAAACATTGTCCATTGAAGAAGAAATTTATGCAATCATGAAATATTCTACTTGAATTTACATGTTGATTTCTTTGAGATGTACTCCTGTTAGTGTTCTTTGAATTGAGATGGTCATGCTTTATCTGTAAGGATTCTTTGTTCCCTTGCTAAGGGAGAGAATGTTGTGTACTGGTTGTAGCTGCTTTTAGATAATTTGGTGCTGAAGCCTGAGAAGATTCTCCAATATATCCAAGACCTGTCTTTAGAAGAGGAGAACGTTGTACCTTGATAATATCATCCAAGGTTTCATATCCTTTAACAAATCTAAGATTCAAAGTCTTTTCTTTCTCAATTTCTTTTCTTAGACCTACTATTTCACATTCTAATTTCTCATTATGTTTCTCTTTTTCTTGAAGCTGGTTTTTCAGAGTTTCTATGGATATTTTACTTTCTTCTAAGCATATTTTGAGTTGATTGATTTCATCAAGAAAATCATTGTGCTCTAAATCATCCATAAAAGTATCCTTTTCTTCTCTAGACTCTTTTTCAAATGCCATGAGAAGTTTAAGATCTTGTTCACATTCTTCCTCACTTTCTAATAACCCATCATTGTCTTCATGAGTATAGTAACTTTTACTAGTGCTAAAACGATTCTTATTCCTTCTTGCTACTTCCTTTCCTTTTTCATGTGTTTCTTTCTGAGGACACTTAGAAGCATAATGACCAAATCTTCCACAAGAAAAACATTTGAAAGGAAGCTTAACTCTGAACCGTCCTGTACCAAGTTGGAGTTTCTTTACAAAATTTACTTCATCTTCTTCTGAGATATACCTTGATCCTTCTGTCTCTTGTACTTATTTCCCTTTTTTAGAAGCTCTAAAGACGGCTTCTTTGACTTCATATGGTCCTCCTCGTCGCATTTCATATGCAGTTAGTATGCCATGAAGTTGCACCACAGTAAGATTTTGAAGATCCTTCTTTTCTTCAAGAGCAAAAACTTTTGACTCAAATTTTGTCATTAGTGATCTTAAGAATTTCTCAACCAAAGTAGATTCAGTTATTGTTTCTCCCAGATTTCTCATACGATTTACAATATCATCAAGTCGTAAAAAGAAATTAGCAATGCTCTCCTCATTATGCATTTTTAGGTTCTCATATTGAATTCTGAGAGTTTGGAGTTTAGCACTTTTTACGTTTGCATCACCTTCATAACTTAGAATGATTTTGTCCCATATTGCCTCTGATGTATTCAACTACATGACTTTGACAAATTCTGATTCAATTAGACTTCCCAATAGAGCATTAACCGCCTTTGCATTTGTTTCATAATTTTTCTTTTCCGTTGGATCTATTGGTACTGTGGTTGGATATTGATATCCTGCTTCAACAATAGCCCATACATCTACACCCAGAGGCTGAAGATAGGATCTCATCCTTGTTTTCCAGAAGATTAAATTATTTCTGTTGAAGAGCGGAGGCCTGATAGATGCTATTCCAACTTGATTGCTCATCTTGATTGATCTTCCTTCTAGCGGCTAAGCTTTTCAGAAGGACCTGCTCTGATACCAATTGTTGAGAAAAATACTGAGAGGGGGGGGGGGTGAATCATTATTTAGATCTGACTGGAAACTTTTTATCAGAGATCTAATTATGCATTTAATTCTTTACTTGGATTATTGCATCATTCATTCATCAGAAATTTAGTAATCAGTAAGCATGTGTAGTAACAACAGAATAAGCCATCATACATAAGAAACACACATGAACACTAGTATTTAAGGTGGAAACCCAATTTGGGAGAAAACCACCGCTGCTGTCGTCTCTGTCTTCAATATTTATTATAAAGAAAACTTCTTACAATTTTTGTGCTAGTGCAGACTTATAACAGCACGCAGAAACCCACCTACAGAAAGCTACAACCTTCTCTTGTTCTCCAGTAACTACTGGAAGGGAGCTCCAACCCCCTGATTTTAACACTAGCTTGTACTGGCATAACACTTCCACTTTTATGCTGAAGACTTCAACCCTCAGATCTACCAATTTTCTTAAATTTCTTCATCAGACTTACATCAGGTCTTCATTATTTCTTTGTAGATATTTCTAGTGATTCATCATTTCTAGATATAGAGATCTTGAACCTTTATCAACTCCATAGGTGCATCATAGATTCAGATTTTTCAGAAAACAAAGTTTAATCATGCAGATATCTCTTAAAGATATTTATTCATTAACAACCCCTCCGCATGCACACATTGTACTATAATCCTCTTCTCCTTATATATTTTTTTCCTTTATTATAACCATGAGTCAAAACCACCCAACCGCTGATGGTATTCCTGGACGGGATCAATTAGATAATCCAGCGGGGTCTACCCAAGCCCCAAACAATTTCTTATTGTTCTATTTTCTTGATTTTGAAATTAGATAATTAATCTAAGGCTTTTTAATATCTCAATCTGAGATTGAGATATTAATCTAATTCCTCCTTTAGTTATGAACTCCCCAAGACATATATATAATGATCCCTGGTTTATGTGTTCATGACATCAATCGCATATATTGACCCACATACATTTCATCACATGTTTCGTATTTCACCAACTTCACATATTCAACATCCTTTATTAACCCTGTAAACCTTAGATTAATTAATATAATTTAAACTGGGCCCACATATATAATCAATGACCCAATCACATACTCACACCGTACCGTGGTTATCCATCGTGCACCTTCCTCATACGGCCACTGTCCAATGGCTCCCTTCCAGATCAACAGCGTGCAACAATATCGCGCGGCATCCTTGGTCGTACATTAACGCATGATGGCATGTAGTGGAGGCGGTTTTCAAGAGTCACTCAGGGACATGCGTCGGTCGATCTATGGAATTGCTCCCCCCTCCTCAATTACCGCTTTCGCTGCAAAGGTGGTGCGCTAAAAACCACTTCCAGCCTTAAACCACGTTCACTGTTCATTCGAAAGGTTCCACCCCTCTACTCTAGGTTCTGTCAGTGTACTTTCGCCAATTCATTTCTCCACGTTATTAGTTCACATAACCACAATTACTGTTATACAACTCCGATGAAATCCTGTCGGGCTGTTCGACTCGATTCTCTATGTGCATTCGATCCACCATTCGGAATATGAGTAAACACCTTACTCCATAATACAGAGGGTTATCACACGTTGATTCATTGTCTACCAGTTGGGATACACAGTTGACCGTATTAACATTGGTACCTCTAACTGTATACAGAGCCCCATCAAACCCAACATCGGGTTTCTTAAATATCACGGATTTCAATTATCCGTCATCGAACTTATTCAAGAAAAGTAGATATACATTTAGTCTTATATTCTGCTTGTATATAACTGCTGATGGATTTCTGAGTTCTTCATACAGTCAATAGCTGCATCCTTTGTCAGAGAGTTGCCATCAAGGACAATCAATTCAATATAATAGGATACCAAAAACATATCGCCAACAACTTGTTTTTGCCATTATCATGTGGAATTTGAATTATATTATGACACATTCCTTGATTTCGGTAGAACATTATGGAAGGATTCACCTCCTCCTTCCACTATCCGTGATTTCATATCTCAAATTCTATGTGAAAAGAAAGCGATGAACTATTTTACAAAAAGAAATGTGTTGGTGGTAAAAAATGCGATGATTGTGGAAATTTGACTAAATTTCAAAACAAATATCATATTGATATAAATGATAAATAATTTTCCAGCATGAAAGTGAAATGGAAGAGATATGAATATATTGATACATCAATTCAAGGTGAGAATAGTGTTAAAAGAATTGAATTACTAGAAGACAAAATTTTTCTGATAGACTTTTTGAGAAAGTTTGAGGAATAAATTTACAAATACACCAAGCATTCCCATAGAGCTCGATGGCAAGACTTCCAATTCAAAAAATATCGTCAATTTTTTCCACCAAGGACCATTTTGTCAGTGATTGATTTTGCAGAAAACTACACATTTGTTCCACAAAAAGAAATTCAGAGTAAATACTATCATTCTGACTGAGTCTCCATGCTCATCCATATTCTATATAGACATGTTGAACAAAATGTCTATCATATAGAAATCACGAGTAAAAATCGACATATCATTAAAGAATATCACTTTTATATCAGTGACGATCATACACATGATACATGTTTTGTATAACATTGTTTTGGAAAAATTTATGATTCCTTAAAAAATCATGGAATAACATTCAATGAAAATTGGATATGGTCAGATGGATGCGCAGGTCAATTCAAATCTGCACGATCATTCTTTTGGTTGTGTTGTCTTCATATGAAAACCTGCATTAAACATTGTTGGAATTTCTTTGAGACTGGCCATGGAAAAGGAGAACATGATGGTGCAGGAGCATGCATAAAACGAGCACTTCGAAGATATCAAATGAACCACTCTGCAAGCCGACTTGTGAATGCTAAAGAAGTTGTTCAATTGTGCATCGCTACTCTAAGCCATAATACTAACCCATCAAGGGAAGTGCGAAGGTACATTCAATTTAATTTATATTGGAAATATAATTTTAAACATTGTACATTTATCATGAAATGATTATCTTTGATTGTATTTTGATATCATATTTACAAATTCTTCTTTTAATTTTCCATATAAAGGTTTTTCTGGCATATTGGGATCGAAGACGTAGATAGATCAATTGGAAGTGATGTTGAAACAATAAAAGGGACTTGAAAATTGCATTCAATTCAAAAAAATTCGTCCAGAAATGTGTTTGCATTGGATAAAAGAAAATATTCTTGTTTTTGTGATGTTTGCATAGACAACACAAAATCCAATGACGTTTGTGAAAACAAAATGTATGTGAACCATTGGAAACATACAGAGCTAAATACAAAGGGAAAAATGTCTATTGCAATGTTTGAAGAAATGAAGTCAGAGGAAACTACAATATCATCCGATGGTGGTCGATTTTATGATCTTGTTAGAGAAGGTAACATTTGAAATACTTGCTAATGATTTAAAGATCTAGAAATAAATTTAAATATGTATAATTTTGTTAAGTTTGTTTTATTATGCAGGAGATGTTTTTGTTGTAATTGCACCTATTGAGAACGATAAAAATGTGAAGTATTATTTGATGTGTTGCACTGAGCGAAAAATGAAATTATTACAAAACTATAATGATCACAGATTTCAATATGACAGAGGGTCTATTATACTGAAACATTATTTTTTCATACAAAATCATCAAAGTGGAGACTTTTTTACTTTCAAGACTATCAACCTAATTCCATAAGTTGTCAATATAGTCACTTGGTGTGTGTAGCACACATAAAGTTGATAGAAGTTCAATCAAAGAAAAAATCAAAAATTAAGTGATGGAAAATGTCAAAATCTGATCATGAACGGATTATTGAAGATGGAATTCCATTATAATTTTTTTGATTGAATTGTCTAACAATTTATTCTCTTTGGATTAAATATGTTTTAGAACTCCTAGTACTCAACTAAAAATTGAGCTGCTTATGTTATTTGTGCAAGTGTTTGCACATGTACAAATTGTTTTGGTACATGCACATGCTCTAGTATCAACTGAAATTAGCTTTTCTATACATGTGCATTGATGAAAAATGTTACATTTATTGGATATATATGTGTGTGTGTGTGTGTGTGTGTGTGTGTTCTAGAATGAAATTAATTGTTCAAGTAGTTTTACTATGTGCATTGATGAAAAAATAGTTGTATTTTCTGGTAAAAAGTATCCACAATGTAAATAAATCATTCGAAGTATAGTTTTGTACGAAGATTCCTTTCAGACAAGAGACTCATAGCACTTCTTCGACTTTTGGTGGGATTTGACCCACATCTCTATTCCTGATTGAAAATTTAGTACAAAATTTGTTTTTCCAATGGTCGGATATGTTCAATATGCATTGATGAAAAATGTTACTTGTATTAGATAGATATGTTCTAGAATGCAATTAATTGTTCCAAGTATTTTTTCTATGTGCAATGATGAAAAACTAGTTGGATTTTCTGGTAAAAAGTTTCCACAATGTAAATAAATCAACAAGGCTACCTATTTGAGTGCATTAACGACATTGACCCAAATTCAACAAACATATATATGTACTAGACTTATATTTCCAATCAAAATTAAAGGGATAAATTGTACATATATATACTTCTTTAAACTCTTTTTTCAATTAGAGCTCAATTGATACACGGTTAGTTGCATTGAAAAGCTATGTTCTTCATATTGGAAATTTTTTCATTCAAAAAAGACTACATGTAGAGATCAAAAGCAATCTTAAGATTCCAAATGTACTTCAACCATCCAAAAGGGATTTGTGCAACATTACTTGACATGAAATGCCAATTATAGTGAACAAATATCCAATAGAAACATTTAAAATTATATACCACATGTGCCAAGTGTAGATTAAAACCATCCAAAACTTTAAAATTTTAAAAAAAATTTGATAATATATTGTGCAACATTAAAACATTAAATATCGCATGTGAAATGTAGATTGAAACCATTCAAAACTCGAGTTTTAAAAACTTTTTGATTATATATATCATGCAATGTCACTTCACATGCCATGCCAATTATAGTTCAACTAGATCCAATAGAAACATTTAACATTATATACCACATGTGCCAAATGTAGATTGAAACCATCCAAAATTTAAGTTTTAAAAACCTTTTGATTATATATCGTGAAACATTAAAACATGAAAGTGAAATGGAAGAGATATGAATATATTGATACATCAATTCAAGGTGAGAATAGTGTTAAAAGAATTGAATTACTAGAAGACGAAATTTTTCTGATAGACTTTTTGAGAAAGTTTGAGGAAGAAATTTACAAATACACCAAGCATTCCCATAGAGCTCGATGGCAAGACTTGCAATTCAAAAAATATCGTCAATTTTTTCCACCAAGGACCATTTTGTCAGTGATTGATTTTGCAGAAAACTACACATTTGTTCCACAAAAAGAAATTCAGGGTAAATACTATCATTCTAACCGAGTCTCCATGCTCATCCATATTCTATATAGACATGCTGAACAAAATGTCTATCATATAGAAATCACGAGTAAAAATCGACATATCATTAAAGAATATCACTTTTATATCAGTGACGATCGTACACATGATACATGTTTTGTATAACATTGTTTTGGAAAAATTTATGATTCCTTAAAAAATCATGGAATAACATTCAATGAACATTGGATATGGTCAGATGGATGCGCAGGTCAATTCAAATCTGCACGATCATTCTTTTGGTTGTGTTGTCTTCATATGAAAACCTGCATTAAACATTGTTGGAATTTCTTTGAGACTGGCCATGGAAAAGGAGAACATGATGGTGCAGGAGCATGCATAAAACGAGCACTTCGAAGATATCAAATGAACCACTCTACAAACCAACATGGTAATGCTAAAGAATTTGTTCAATGGTGTATCACTGCTCTAAGCCAGGAGACTAACCCATCAAGGGAAGTGCGAAGGTACATTCAATTTAATTTATATTGGAAATCTAATTTTAAACATTGTACATTTATCGTGCAATGATTATCTTTGATTGTATTTTGATATCATATTTATAAATTCTTATTTTAATTTTCCATATAACGGTTTTTCTGGCATATTGGGATCGAAGACGTAGATAGATCAATTGGAAGTGAAGTTGAAACAATAAAAGGGACTCAAAAATTACATTAAATTCAAACAAAGTTGTCCAGAAATGTGTTTGCATTGGATAAAAGAAAATATTCTTGTTTTTGTGATGTTTGCATAGACAACACAAAATCCAATGACGTTTGTGAAAACAAAATGTATGTGAACCATTGGAAACATACAGAGTTAAATACAAAGGGAAAAATGTCTATTGCAATGTTTGAAGAAATGAAGTCAGAGGAAACTACAATATCATCCGATGGTGGTCGATTTTATGATCTTGTTAGAGAAGGTAACATTTGAAATACTTGCTAATGATTTAAAGATCTAGAAATAAATTTAAATATGTATAATTTTGTTAAGTTTGTTTTATTATGCAGGAGATGTTTTTGTTGTAATTGCACCTATTGACAATGATAAAAATGTGAAGTATTATTTGATGTGTTGCACTGAGCGAAAAATGAAATTATTACAAAACTATAATGATCACGGATTTCAATATGACAGAGGGTCTATTATACTAAAACGTTATTTTTTCAGAAAAAATCATCAAAGTGGAGACTTTTTTACTTTTAAGACTATCAACCTAATTCCATAAGTTGTCAATATAGTCACTTGGTGTGTGTAGCACACATAAAGTTGATAGAAGTTCAATCAAAGAAAAAATCAAAAATTAAGTGATGGAAAATGTCAAAATCTGATCATGAACAGATTATTGAAGATGGAATTCCATTATAATTTTTTTGATTGAATTTTCTAACAATTTATTCTCTTTGGATTAAATATGTTTTAGAACTCCTAGTACTCAACTAAAAATTGAGCTGCTTATGTTATTTGTGCAAGTGTTTGCACATGTACAAATTGTTTTGGTACATGCGCGTGCTCTAGTATCAACTGAAATTAGCTTTTCTATACATGTGCATTGATGAAAAATGTTACATGTATTAGATATATATATGTGTGTGTGTGTGTGTGTGTGTGTGTTCTAGAATGAAATTAATTGTTCAAGTAATTTTACTATGTGCATTGATGAAAAAATAGTTGTATTTTCTGGTAAAAAGTATCCACAATGTAAATAAATCATTCGAAGTATAGTTTTGTACGAAGATTCCTCTCAGACAAGAGACTCATGGCACTTCTTCGACTTTTGGTGGGATTTGACCCACATCTCTATTCCTGATTGAAAATCTAGTACAAAATTTGTTTGTCCAATGGTCGGATATGTTAAATATGCATTGATGAAAAATGTTACTTGTATTAGATAGATATGTTCTAGAATGCAATTAATTGTTCCAAGTATTTTTTCTATGTGCAATGATGAAAAACTAGTTGGATTTTCTGGTAAAAAGTTTCCACAATGTAAATAAATCAACAAGGCTACCTATTTGAGTGCATTAACGACATTGACCCAAATTCAAAAAACATATATATATGTACTAGACTTATATTTCCAATCAAAATTAAAGGGATAATTTGTACATATATCTACTTCTTTAAACTCTTTTTTCAATTAGAGCTCAATTGATACATGGTTAGTTGCATTGAAAAGCTATGTTCTTCCTATTGGAAATTTTTTCATTCAAAAAAGACTACATGTAGAGATCAAAAGCAATCTTAAAATTCCAAATGTACTTCAACCATCCAAAAGGGATTTGTGCAACATTACTTGACATGCCATGCCAATTATAGTGAACAACTATCCAATAGAAACATTTAACATTATATACCACATGTGCCAAATGTAGATTAAAACCATCCAAAACTTTAAAATTTTAAAAATTTTTGATAATATATCATGCAACATTAAAATATTAAATATCACATGCGAAATGTAGATTGAAACCATTCAAAACTTGAGTTTTAAAAACTTTTTGATTATATGTATCGTGCAACGTTACTTCACATGCCATGACAATTATAGTTCAACTAGATCCAATAGAAACATTTAACATTATATACCACATGTGCCAAATGTAGATTGAAACCATCCAAAACTTAAGTTTTAAAAACCTTTTGATTATATATCGTGAAACATTAAAACATTAAACATTTAAAGTTCATTAAATATCACATGCGAAATGTAGATTGAAACCATCCAAAACTTGAGTTTTAAAAACTTCACATGCCATGCCAATTATAATTCAACTATCCAATAAAAACATTTAACATTAAATATCACATGCGAAATGTAGATTGAAACCATCCAAAACTTTTAACTTTTAATTTAACAAAAAATTATAGATTACAACATTACTTCACATGCCAAATGTACTCCAAGCATCCAAAACTTAAATTTTAAAAACAAAACAAATTATAACACATGTCATTACATAACATGCCAAATGTAGTTCATATGACAAAATTAATTTATAGATGACAACATTACTTCATATTCACATGCCAAAAGTACTAAAACCATCCAAAAATTAACTTTTTGAAACAAAACAAATTATATTAACAATGTAATAAAATATGTCCAAAAATTGTAGATCTCACAAGTATCAAACTATATCAAGTTTAACAAATTTTAAGACCATCTAAATCTTGAAATCAAATCTACAAATCATGTCCATCAAATAGAGACGGATCTAGCGTCTTTCCTATCAGGGTCTCAATCCGCGCCCTATCATGTGAAGCATCATGGGAAACCTACATACACAATGCACATGTACTTGAACATTAAAATTTGATGTTTTAAAAATGAATGAGAATATATATATCTAGAACTTCATGTAAAAAACAAAATATAACAAAAAAATCACGCAATACCTCATAAGGTTCCCTCTCCATTTGATGAACAAGTTCTCCCATAGGAACATCTGCAGCGGTAAACTATACAATATACATGTACAGTTATATATATATATATATATATGTATATATATATATATATATATATATATTAAAAACTTTCAAATGAAAATGCACGTGTACATATATAAACTTATTTTCAATAATATTAAAAAAAGGAACTAAAGACAACTTGTTCAAATGTTGTGGATGTTCCTATCTCTGTCGCTAGAGTCCGTGGATTAAAGAAATCTTCTATAGGAACCTAAATTCAAAAAATTTTAAATAATTAAAAATATAGATCTCTCTCTCTCTCTCTCTCTCTCTCTCTCTCTCTCTCTCTCTCTATATATATATATATATATATATATATATATATATATATATATATATATCAATTTTTAATGTAACTTTTTGAGGTGGAATATATATATATATATAACTTTTAAACATAAATTTTAAACTTGTGAAAAATTGTCCATACTTGTGGCTCATCTCCCAAGGAAGTAGAAGGTACATATCCCAAGGAAGAAGAAGGTACCACCATCCCAAAAACATTGGACGGAATCGGTATCTGTTAAAACATTTTATCAAATTATATATACATACATGTACATGTGTGCACAATTATTTATTTTAAAATCACTTAAAAAACACTAACATTTTCCAACATATCTTGATGGTCAGACCCATCTGCATTGTTTGAACCAGAGGTCCTGAACGTGATATTAACATTTTCGTCATGCATCATGTGTGAGAACTGCAAATGGTGTTTTAACATATAATCATACATTTTTGTTAGATTAATGTACATACAAATAAATGTATATATGTACATACACATGTATTTATTACAAATTGTACACATGTTTATGTATGTTAAAATAATTTCAAACCCTAAGGTCATTAACACATACCATTCCAGTGCCCTCTTCCTCATGAAGAATTAGGTCTTTCGAACCATTGAGACAATTTTTTTCATATATTCGGAGATCTTCAACATTCATGTTGTCAATCTCCTCATCTGTACAATACACAACATTGGCACATGCATTTTCACGTGTTCTTTGTCGATTTAAAAAAACATCGAATCCACCCAATCCAGTGTAAACATTGTTGATCATAACATCCCTTACTTCTTGACTTATTTGAGAAGTCGCATCCATCTCTAACCGCATAGTTTCGACCCGAAAAGGTCGACTCACCAATGGCGGCTCAGGGCGAGGCAACTCCACATCTCGCTTAGCGCCCTTACGGTCATATAATCGACCTTTTCCCGGGCCAAAAAATTCTGACGGAAGGTCATTTTAGTTGGGTTTCATACTCAAAAAAGTTCTTCGTAAAACATTTGTGCAAAATAAACAGGAACCTCCTCGTTCCATGGGAGCCTTCCATAGGCCGCAAGGTTCCTATCATACAAATAGCGAGCTATGTTTGGGTGCTCGAAATATTGCACTTTCAACATTTTTCTTTTTGGCCCTTCCTTGAAATTAAACATTGACTTGGCCACTTCTTTTGTAACTTTTTGTTTTACGTCCTCCCATTTATCTGGACCCATTACTGTTTCCTTTCTCTTTCTCATCACTTCTACAAATGTATCAGTCGTTGGCCGAAGATTTTTGTACACATTTACAATTTCTCCCAATGAATGTGTAACTATTTCAAGGCTTTGTCGACTCTCAGCAGGTAGAGACAAATCCACGAGATCTCTCTGCATTTTTTCATAAATTCTTTCACACCTTTGTAAGGTGCATTGTGCCATGTTTGTTTCCCATGGTATATCAGTAATGTCAGCTGGATAAGTTGTGCTGGGTAGACAACCTTCTTCTTGAATGTAGCGATCTACCCCACATCTATTTTGACCACTAGTTGGAACATTTTTGGCCTCTGCATCAATATATATAAAATTTTGTATATTAGAAAAAACACATGTAAAAAAAGTTGTACAAATTTAATGAAAAACTTATTGAAATTGATGGCAACCTTGATGTTGTTGGTTGGCATCTTCTCCAACATGACCCTGTTAAGAACCAGACCTAGAACGACCCTGCTGAGAACCAGACCCAAAACGACCCTGCTGAGAACCAGTAGCCATTGATTAGCCTTCAGGGGAATAAATATCACCCCCTTCACGCAACCTGATACCACTCATTGATGGCCCTCTAGGTGGATTTCAACCATCACCAACCTCTTGAGACGAGAGAGAAGCTTCATAAACAAATACGAATTTATAATCAATTGAAAAATACATTCATGTGTACATATAAATACATATACATATTCATTGATTAAATTTCATGAACCATACCATGACTGGTTGAACCATGGGCACGCTCCATGGATGGAGTAGAAACCCTTCTCCTCTTACCTCCTAAAAATTAAAAAATTAAAGTTATTAAAAACTAATTTAACTCACAAAGTTAATAAAAAATCAATTCCATATGTACACACATGTATGGAGATTTAAGATTATATTTAAATACCGTGAACATCCCCCGATCCCTGAACCTCCATATGAGATTCGGCTGATCTTCGTCGTTCATCCTCCATGATATATATATCTATTGGTGGACATTTATACAAAATAGATTTCAGAAAATCAATTTGTAATTTAGTGTACACAAATTATGTAGAACACAACTTTCAAAGCAATAATTGATGTGTGAAACTTAATTTAAGCAAAAAATAAATTATAAAAATGATAAGTTCACCAAATTGCGCTTTACATGGTGGGAGCACACTTGAAAAAAACACATGGTCATTAAAAAATAAGCGTGAAACTCCATTTAAACAAAAATTTCTTGAAGTCCCCGCATTTTAATTTTATAAAAACGTGAAGTTCACTTGTTGCAAATGTGAAGTTCACCAAGTTGCGCTTTACATGGTGTGGTGGGAGCAAACTTGGTATATAATTGAAAAAAACACATGGTCATTAGAAAAGACACATTTATAAGTACACAACACAAACATATCGAAGATATGTTACAATGTCCATCAATAAATTTCTAAGGGGAGTGTCTCAACACTAATTCATCTTTGAGAGATGAATCTTGAATTTTTGAAGAAGAGAATCTCAAAACTAATTCATCTTTGAGAGATGAATATTGCATTGGCATTGCTCTGTATAATTCTAATTCATCTTTGAAATATGAATCATGAATTGGCATTGCCCCACGTAATAGATCAGCAAACATCTTATTCACATTTGTACAATGCCTTATACTAAAAAATTGAAATTGGCTAACAATATTGTTCGCTATTCCATGCAGTTCTTTTAGCCTCTCCTTTATAACTTGGCACATGCCATTCATCTGGTTGCACACAAGTTCAGAATTGGTGAAAACTACAATTCCATTTGATCCATACTTCATCGTTAATCCCAATCCTTCTATCAATCCAATATAACATGCCTCGTTGTTTGTTTTTCTTCCCGGTATATTCATTTCCCTTTGGATGACTTTGCTAGTCGCAATATTGGAAAGCACATATGTAATCACTGCTTTCCCTGGATTGGGATAGCAAGAAACTTCTATGCATAGTTTCCATTTTTCAACCATATTTAATGGTTTTCTTATCCCTGAAAAAAAAACAAATTCAATAAAAATATATATATTAAATCGACATTTATTGAAAATGCATGAGAAAAATGACAATATCATGAGGTAAATGACATGTGCATTGTTTATCTTAAAGTTTGAATTAAAAATTTTATGGTAGAGTTCAAATCTAAAATCAATGGGAGGAAGGCTTTAGTTTGTGGGAGAAATGACACATGTACATAGTTTACCTTAAAGTGGCAAGTGTTTTATGGATATAGAGGAAGCCTTTAGTTTGTGGGAGAAATGACACATGTACATAGTTTACCTTAAATTTTTGTGTTTTATGGATATTAGAGGAAGCCTTTATTTTGTGGGAGAAATGACACATGTACATAGTTTACCTTAAATTTGTTGTGTTTTATGGATATTAAAATGAAGAACTTATATTTAGATCCATTCCAGAGATTGACTGTAGGGGCATTTACTAGATATGTCACCTTTCATAAAAGATGAGATCCAGAGGCTACCTGGCCCTTTACAGACTCTGCCTATAGAACTTGTAGAAGTAAACACTAGAGGCATTAACAATATCAAATAATGTTTTCATGCTCAGACATGGGAATGTGTCTCTTTCCCTATGCAGAAAAATAGTTCAAGGTAGTTAATATTCATAGATATGTCATCAAGCAGGTCAATGTGATCATCCCGAACTTACTTTTCATGAAATTAGGCTTGGAATCCTCTACAACCTGGTGGATGGAGTTGACTTGGAACTAGGTTAAGGCCTTCACAAAATACATGCTAGTGAATAACACTTACTAGGTTATGCCAACAGTTAAAGTGGGAGAAATGTTTTCTCCTCGAGGTTATCCAATTGGGTGTGTAATAACAACTTCACCCATTTCCTAGCAGGTTTCTCTCTTAGGTTACAAAGTGTCTTAGGCCATTAACCTCCATAGACCTCAATAGATTATTAGAGCTGGAATTATATTTCTAAAGTGTGTAGGAGAAGAAATATTTCTTGTTTAGATTTTAACTATGGCTAAGATGGTCAAATTTTTATTTCAGAAAACAAATAAACTACATATGCAAGACTTCAATATTTAGATGCATTTTTTTTTTCAAATGCAAAATTTAGTAGGATGTGCAATATCTATGCCAATTGCAAGAATATTTAGGGGATCTCTTTGCACTATGAGCAGGAAACAATTTATTGGTTTTCATACTCCCGAGCTGCTTTCTCTATGGAATCACAAAATTCTAGTAGAAGGCCAAGTCATGAATCTAATTTTGTTGATTGCTAAAGGCGATAATCACCATAGCTAGTCCATGTAGTCCTCCACCACTACCCCATATTGATAAGTTGTTAACAATTTTCCTCATTATTTCAAAGAATAAGAAGCCAACCAAATATTTTTATCATGTTAATGATGTTTTAATTTACATTATCACAATTTTTTAGGGAAATAATAATGGTTGTGGTCCATTCCTAATGACAAATAAGGTACCCCTTTAATTGCAGGTTTCATCATGATAGTTAGTGATTTTTTTGGAAATCTATGAAAACTGATTTTGTGCCTTTATGGAAAGAATTTTGGTTTTCCCCCCTCTTATTTCAAGCAGATTTAAAGAAATGTTGCTTCTAAAATTTATTTCCATGCGTCAATTTTGATAGGCTTTATGTTGTTGGGCAACTTTTTATAGATACAAGGGATTTTCACATGACTTTTTTCAATCGTTGAGACTTCTCAACTGGGAAATATTTTGTGTGACATTAATAACATATAATATATTTTATTGATAGTTAAAGGAAGCATTTTATATTGAAAATGAATTATAAAAAAAACTTTCAACATTGAAACTAGGATTCATCATGTTCAAACATTCTTCCATAGAACATCCATCACATTAGAACTATAGAAATGAATAGGAAAAAAGCTATGGTAGGACATGATGTCATGATCCTCATGATTATTGAACACTGAAATTGATGCACACTAACTACCCATTACTAACAATATTCATGATGTTAAGCACAAAATGTGTACAGTATTATGCCAGATGTCATCTATTATTCGGGTAGCAACTAAATGGCACAAATTATTTCCTATCTTGTGGACTTTTAGTTTGATCTTATTCAAAACCTTATTAGTTATATATTTTTCAATTTCCCGTGGATTCCTTGAATTTTTTCTCCTACCATCTCCCTCTCTCACTCTCCAAATTATTGTCATCAAACATGCCCCATTGAGGATCTGGAGCAATGTTTGCACCATACTTAGAACTGTCATTGCTGCTAATTCAAATTGGAGAGTCATGTATACTATATTGATTTCTTTTGGTGGCTCTTACTTGGACAAAATCCTGATATGAGTTTGACATGATGGTCATATGAGGCTGGAAGCTACTTGGTGTGATTTTCCTTAAATCTTGAAAAAAATAGAGAAAAAATGTCATTTTCGATCATTTTTTATTAAAGCTTCTGCATAAAGCAGATGTTATCACAATTGCAACACAATCATGTTCCATGAGCATGAATTATGAATGTTTCAAGCCAAATTTCAAGGAAATTTGCATTCATTTTAGGAAAAAGAAGGCTATGACATTAAGGTCCATGCTAGAAAAAATTATGCAAATAAGGTTGTTGATTCAATACTTACCATGTGTTTCAAAGCCTTAACGAAGGCTGGCTTTGAGAGTGTCCTCCCAAAGCCATGTCTTGAGATGAAATTTAATTCAATGTCTCTTAGAGTTGCAAGGTGGAATTGATAGAACTATTTGATTTCTTTACCATAGATAGATATCTCCTTTCATCTATAACTTTCTCTACCATCTTATTTCCAAGTGAAATGGGAATTTTCACATTTTGAATGCCATTACCATGTAGTTTGGTAGTCTGCTAGCTAGACCTATCACAAGTAAGGTTGTCATACCAAACTATTTATCTTGCTCAACTCAGTGACCATGACTCTCTTCTCACACTGCTTACCATAGGATCTTCAATTGTACATCTCACGCAAAGTTGGGGGTTCTAGGTCTACACCTATTAGGTAAAGTTGTATTTTATGGCATTGTGGTCCTTAAATTTGGGGGTGTTCCACCTGAAAAAGTAGGCATTAAATATGGATGAAAAGGATTTTTTTTAACTTTGATAGAATTTCCTTGTGGAATTACTGAATTTCTCGATGACATGATGCTAGCTTTTCTCAGAGAAGAAGTTTTTAGAGGATAAATTGAATTCTTTTGACTTATTTTTGGCATTGAAGTTTGAAATAGTAGTTTTGATGACTCCATTGATGACCTTGATGAGGAATTTGATGCACACAATATTGACTTTGAAGATGGTTTAGAAGAAGTTGAAGAAGTTGTAGATTTTGGTGTTGTCATTGAATGTTTCTTTGTTGTTGGACTTGATCAAGACATGATTTAACTTTACAAGAAAATTAAAGACCTTGAAGAGGTTTTAGATTTTTTTGTTCTCACTGAAGGTTTTTGTTTGGTTTTGTTTCTTAAACCATCATTTCCATAGGAAATTTTTGGTGAATATATTCTTAACCTTGATGAGAGGATATGATACCTTGAAGAGGCTACATCTTTTGGTGACGTCACTAATTTTTTCTCTATTATTGTGTTTGTTAAACCTTTTTATCCCAGAGGAGGGTGTTATCCAATGTGAATTTGAAACCCTCCTCACATTTTTCAATGAAGGTTCTATCCGAATGTTAGGGAGCTACACATTATAGAAATTCAATATGATGTGCCAAAAACTTTACAGACATCCCAAAAATAGAAACCACCTATTATATGTCAATTAAATCTCCATGGAACCAACAAGAAATATGGTAAAATATAGAATTACGAATCCCTTCAATTAGTAAAAAAAAATATATATATGAAGAAAGCACCCAAAGGACTAGAAATAACAATGTAGTAGAGAAAAATAATAGAATCTCAGCAGCTATAATTGCAAGTGATAAATTAATATCATATATTCCAATTTCAGCACTAAAAGAAAACTCAAAATAACATAAAAGCAGAGACAACATTGTTTTACATGTAAGTAAACATTGTTAATGGAAATATGCAACATGGATTGGCATAATCATGCCTTTATCAATGAAATTTCATCAGACCATTGAAAAATTGTGCGCTAACAATATTTAAATAAATTAAAGGAAAAATTGACCTATATGGTATAGTTTATGGGATAGAAATCAACATGTAGAAATATTCACTTGGTTTTTATAATTGGGTAGAGGAATGACTTAAAATGGCCTTGTATGTCTTATCATTTTAGAGCTCAAATTTTTAGGAAGGATTTAAGTATCCACATTTCAAGAATCACTCGAAGAGGTTGATAAAGAATATAGAAAGACAAAAAACTAACCAGTGGTGAATAAATGGATTTATTAGGAGGTAGATTGGCATATGGACTTTTGGTAGCAAGAAATTTTCCAAATAAGTGAATGTATTTGAAAACTAAACCTCTAGTTTATTTTGGTTTAGACAAGCTCTAGAATTTGAAAAGTGAATTCCCTCTTTCTTCCTCTTACATGTCCAATGATCGGAATCTGGATTGAGGGAAAAAAATTTCCAAAATAAAAATTTTGCATTTTATTTATTGTACACATGAGTTTTAAAAAGCTAATTAACTCATAAATTTCTCAAAAAATACACTTAAAGCTTGACACATAAACCCCTTCCCAATTGGCTAACTTTAGACAATCCTAAACACATTTTTATTTAACTGATGAGGGAGATAGCACAACAAAACTAGTTTGTCCATATTCAAATCAAGTTGGTATCAAAGTACAATTTAGCTCATTTTAGTCAAGGTTAGCTAGAAGAATTAGCTATTGGTTTTTGTATTTATGCAAAGAGAGTTTAGTTGTGTGCAAGTTTGTGTGTGAAGAGAAAGTCAATATTGAGAGCTTAGTTCTAAAATCACGAAAAAGAAGCTTTTTATGCATTACAAGTGTGATGGAAGCTTCATCAAGTATCTCTTTTAATCAGTCTTCCTTAACAAAAATATTTGATAAAGAGATGTTGCAGAAGCTCTACATCATGAATGATATGGTGGAAGAGATGTATGAAGATAATAGGGAGAACATTATCCTTCAAGAGAATTTTATTTCCAAGAATGAGGAGAAGCAATAAATTCTTGAAAATATGCATGAGATGGAGACTCAACTCCATATTGCAAATGAAAACCAAACAAGGATGCATGACATGAAGATTCAACTCTATGATGCAAAGGAAGCCTTAGCCAAGTATGTGAATGAAAAAGAGGTATGCAATTCAATTTTGTCTTCAATTTACTCTCAAAGTGAATGTGTACGTGATTTTGAGAGACACTCTAGAGGAATAAGGTCCAATTTTTTGATTAAAATGGGCTATGAAAGTAAAGGGTTAAAGGCAAACATGTACAAGGCATAGTTGAGTCAAATTTTGTTGAGGAAAGGTCTAATTATTTGGGTCTTGGTTATGAAAAACATGATGCAAAATGCTCCAAAGCCAAGGAGGCACATGAAGCTGTTCCAAGAAGGAATTTAATTTCATGTTCATTACCTCAAGCTTGTGAAGTTTGTGTTCATGATGAATGGAAAAGTATGACACCCACTTTGCAAGAAGATGTTAATAATCATGCAGCTAATGAGAATGTAAAAGAAGAGGATGTTCAACGCTCTAAAGTCATTGAATTCATTGCTAGTATTCTGAGGAGAGCCACTACCTCATCAAATTCACCTCCTCAATAAGGCGACAAAGGTGAATTTTCAAGGTATAAATCTGCCTTTAATCAAATTTCTTTTGATTATGATAAACATGGTAAATATTCACATAAGATTTGGAAAAGTTTTCATGTTCATTTTGTGGTTTGAATAATCATAATGTTTATAGATGTTGGAAGAAAATATCCATGCACATGAACTTTCTAAATAAATGAGGCAAAAATTCAAAGGCCCATTGGACAAGGAAAATGATGTTGAAAATAAGATGCAATTGTTTTGCACTCATTGCCATAAGAAAGGTCACCTTGTAGACAAGTGTTGGACTTTGTATCCAACAAGTCATCCATGACATTTGAAGAAGGTGGAAAGAGATATTGACAATAATGGAAAAGAGGATTCCATAATCGATGAGGGTCAGGATGATTCACATGATGATGAAGTGCAGCTGAAAGAAGTGCCATTGAAATGGTTTGGTAAGGCATGGTTAGATTTCTTATCCAATTAAGGCCTTGCATGTATTTTGATGTTTCATGAATTTCTTTGAAAATTCAAAGTATGGTGCATGTTGCATGAAGCAAAATGTTGAAAGTAGAGTTATGTTGACACTCTTAGATGCAACAAATATAGAAATTTGTATGTATGCTATTATTTGACTTGAGAGTCAGTTATTTGAAGAGGCATGTTTTGTCGACTTGTGTTTGGTTGATGGTTTTGTACACCAATATGTAAGAGTACATGGAGATATTCACATGATGTTATTTTTTTTTCTTTGAAGGAGAAAAATGATATGTCAGCGAGCTATGTTTCTTGCATGATGTGTTTTTCAGTTTGATGGTTTTGTTTGTGATAAGACGTCACAAGATTTTGGGAAGGTCCACTCTTGAGCGAGACCCTCATAATTACAACCTAATCATGAAAATCAAATGGGAGTGCATCCTTATTTTGAAAACAAACCTATACATAGGATTCTAAGCTACCTAGGACTCAAACCATTATTTTTAAATTTTAAATATTATGGTGTGTTTTTTCAATGCCTAAATCCACAACCCTAACATAAATTGTTTTATTCTTTTTTTGCAGGATTTAGTTGGTTATATTAAAATTTAGTTGAATTTAAAATTATTTTCTTAGTGGCATGAACCAAACATATTGTGTATTAAATGAGGAATTTTTCTCTCCCAATCATTTCTAAACCACCCATATCACCAAGAAAACATGTTTAAGAACTTCTTTGGTCTGGGAAAGACCTTAGGTCCTTTGAGTGTGCACATGTGGTGTGAAAATTTTAAATTGACAATGCAAAAAAGTGAAATTATGAATGAAACCACGAAAACGAAAAACCCAAAAGTGGTAATTGATTTAAATACCTAATTAATTATTTACCAACATAAATTTTTCAACTTTTAGCAACTAAATGATAAGTAAAAAAATAAATAAATTTGTAATTATGGCTTGAAAGTTACATAATCTTAAGAAGCATTTTAAATTAATTCTATCTCATAAAAAGTGTCCCTCCTAACTTAACAAATACTATCTCTTCCCATAAGGTTCACGACCTCCCTTCCTTAGCACACAAGACATAAATACAATTAATATTTCAATATGTTAATTCCTATTGAAACAAATGAAAAGTTGTATAGATGGTTTCAAATATTATAAGAAGGTTTTTGATATGGTTGAGAGAATGTGGAAAATAGTATCCATAAACAAATTATTTTCAAAACGTATTACTTTCAAAGTATCAACAAGGAATGTACAAGGGTGTTCAATGAATTAACGCTATTTAAATTCCATGATGGATATTTCTTACTAATAATTTTAACAAATTATTAAATAATGATCTAGATTGGATAATTATATTATTTATCATATATTTTGATGCTTATAGAGTGAAAAAACTGAAAGAATAAACTTGTAGGGTCATTTTAATGGTGGGTGGAGAATTGGGGTCTAAAACCTTTTGGAGTCATTTTGAGGTATTAAATGAATTTTCTTGGGGTCAAACGATTATCCCTTGTGTCAAAACCTTGACCATTGTTCTACACTTAAAGACATATACAATGGTGCAAGAAAAACATCAAATGAAGTTCATTCAAAATTTATGCCTTTAGTAAGTTGACCTATCATGTTGATCACCATGGTACGAGAGAATGTCATTTTAGCCCCATTACTCATGCATATAAATCTAGCTACATGTGGAATTTTAACAAGACTCTAAAAGGTCTAAAATCACAAACCTCGTTAATGGTTGATGGAGTCAAATCTTACACCTAGTTGGCTATCATGCTATGTTAAATACTTGGCCACTAGGAGGAATAAGAGTTCCATTTTGTGTTATTGTATTTTGTTCCATAGTTGAAAATACAACTAGGAGTGTGAAGTTAGAGAGAAAATGTATGAAGTTAAGTTTTTATAGCAACCTTACACGCTAAAAGTCTTAGCTAACTCTAGAGAGATTACCTCTTTCTTTGTACTCACATATTTTCCATACCAGAAAAGAGAGAGTAGAGCATGTTTACATTTTAGTGTTTTTTTTCTCCCATAAGGATTTCCTAGGGAAAAAGGAGTAGAGCATCATTACTTTTTAGGGTTGCTTGTCTCCCATAAGGATTTCCTAGGAAAATAATTGTGTTGGTTGTAGATATGTATGCGTGTGTTTCATTATGTTCTCTATTTCTTACATTGTGTTTCATTGTGTTTTCTATTTCTTATATTTGATTGTTTTATTCATTTAAATAGAAATTTAGTTATTAAAAGATCTAAAAATTAAATACAAATTAATCTTCATTATATAGATTTCACTTATTTTATCAAATTTGTTGTGAGAAACCATTTCATTATAATAACTATAAAACTTGACTATTAAATAAAAAAAATTTGTATTGATAAAAATCTACACTTTCCAACCTAAAAAAATACATATAACTTTTAGATACATTTAGACATGTGTTTTATTTTGGGCATTCAAGTCCAGTTTGTAAGCAATAACCTAACACTTTGGTAGTTCAAGTCCACTTTGTAAGAAATAACCTAACACTTTGGAAGTTCAAAGCAGGTTTGTAAGTAATAACCTACCATTTTGTATTAGGTTATGATAAATACTTTAGAAAATAGAAGTTTCATTATCACTTGAGGTTATTAATTATTCTAAATACAAATATTAATATATGAATAATTATGGCATTATTCTTACTTTTTAGTTTATACATCTAATTTGATATTTTAAAATGTACTATGTCCCATTTTGGTTTTTTTTTTTCTTTCAAGATTTTGACCAAACTGAAGAATTAGGGAATGATAATAGTTGCATATACAAGAAATATGTTGTAATACTTTTGTTTTGATTCTCATATTTTGTAGAGACAAGTCCAACTGAACTGTGAAAGATCTATGTAATTGTACTTTCTTTTCTAATATATAAGAAAGATTGTTTTTTCTATTTGAAAAAAAAAACTAACACTTCTTGTATTAGGTTTTCTGAAATTATTGAAATAATTACTCTGCCAAGGGAGATGATTATCATAAAGATCTTATATTTGAGATGATTATCATAATGATCTTATATTTGATATGATTATCATAATGATCTTATATTTGACGTTCAAGTCCAGTTTGTGAGTAATAACCTAAATACTCTATGTATTGCAAGTTTTCTATTATTATTGGAAAAAAATTACTCCACCGAGGAAGATGATTGTCATAGGTTCAAAGCGAACAAAAATGGAAATGTAAACACAAAACGTACATGGAATAAAGAAAATGTTGTAGTACATTGAGGATCATCGTGCAAAATATGACTCATAAATCTTAGACAGTTACACAAGAAATTGTAATGGTCAGAAGCCACGAGGGCCACCAGACCTGAAAACTTGGTACATCCATGCTACAACACACGTGAAATAATACTGCTGCCAAGATTATCCAAAAGAGGGAAAACCAACCCAAATTAATTTGCACGCGAACTAGAAAAATTCATGAATTATTAGCAGAAAAGAGATTCACGACTCATGGGAACCCGTAATTTTCGATAAAATACAATTTGAAAATAAAAGAAGTGAAAACACTACTATGTGTAAGACCTTGGTAGAAGAGGTGAATTTATATTTATGATAAATGAGCTACAAGAGTCCATGATCAGCACATAAATCTGAAAAAAAAGCTAGGAGATGTTTTTCTCTTCTTCTTTTTTGGGTTAAATGAAAAATGTAGGATGATCCAGTAGGGGTTAAAATGTAAAGAAAACACGGTGTTGTTTTGTGTGTTTTATTTCAGATTAAAATCTACCATCTAAGACATAGGGGAAAAAAAAACAGAGCGTTGTCTTTCTGGGTTGGGACTTACAAGGACGTCTTAGTTCTACTACAGTAGGCGTTCAGAAACATAGAGAAAAATAGAGGGTCTGCTGATCCCATGCCTGAAAGAGGGTGAGTGGCATTATATCTTTATTTTAATTGTTTTTGTAGATTCTTTTAACATGCTTATTGTTTCATTTAATTGTAACAGGTCTGAGAGAAAAAATAAGTAAATATTGAAAGGTGATTATGTTAGGTTTAGACATGCGTTGCACTTGTTAACATTTCGTAGCAGGTTAACGAACCCTTTTCTCAAATAAATAAAAAATATACGAATTATTATAATGATCAAATACTTAAAACCAGAAAAGCAAAGAATCAACATATTTTCGACTATAACCAGAAAATCAACTATACACCAGAACTATGACATACAGAACTATACACCATTTATATTGCCCATACATAAAATAATATGACATACAGAGCTATACACCATTTATATTTCCCATACATAATGAAATATGACATACAAAACTATACACCATTTATATTTCCCATACCTGGTATTGCAATAGACCAATAGCGTGGACGGGAGGAGCGAAAACGCACGAACAAACAGACCTGCAGAAACAAACCTGCAGTAGACCAACAATGCGGATGAGAGGAGCGAAAAAGCGCGAACAAACAAACTAGCAGCAGCAGCAACAAAAAAATGCACGAACAAAGAGACCGGTAAACAAATCAACTTCGCGGGCGATTTATTTATAGAAACTAGTTCGGCTGAACTATTTTAAAAGTAAAAGTTTGGCTGAACTCAAAGTTCGGACGAACTTTTGTTGGAAGTTCGGTCTAAATTTTGTTGCCGATTTTCCCATCTTCGGTAAAAGTTCTGTTTTCTAATGCCATCAGTGTGCTGTCAATCTAAACAGAATCGCGATTCCGGCTGAACTTTCTAAGAAATTTCAGCCGAACTATTGCCGACAAAAAATTTCGCTCCCTGATTCTCACAAAAGTGTAACCCATCTTCACATATCTGCCCATTATATATAAATATAAACCTAGAGATGCAGTAGAAATAAATCTTCATTTCATTAATATCAAATAATTAAAATATGCTTACATACAAAATGGAAATAAACTAGATCAAACGATTTTAGCTTATCTCTGAGAGAGGAAGTCAAAAAAACATGCCTGTGAATTGCATTACAATAAGGTTAAAGGGCCTTTTTATTATTTAAAAACAAAGTGAAACCCCATACAATCAAAACCCTAACTCAAGGAGATGGAACACCAAGAGTTTGTGGGCCCCATTTGGGTTAGTTCGGTAGCAAACTTCTCGAGGTTGTAACTAGGTCATATGACCTCGATTTGGTGCAGAAAATATGTCGTTAGAAAGACACTATGAGTACTACAATATTTTCAGCTTAGTACTACAATATTTGCACCAAGATTTCGACCTGTTATGGATCTAAAAAAATTCCATTTAGGGGGTCAAGATAACTCTCGAAGATTAGGAACTAAAAAAATGCTAAAAATAGTAAATTATGTTATAAGTAAGTAAATTTTTGAAACTGACTAGAGGTTCAGGTGGAATAGGAGGGGAGGCACCAATATCCATCAAGATCAATTGGATAAATAAACTAGTGACCTAATTCTTGGAATTTTATTAAAAAATGATGGGCATGACTTTAAGTGTATCCATTGAATATCTTGGTTAAATGGGTTACACACTCTCAATGAGGTTAATCTCAACACATGAGGTTAATCTCGAACACATGAGGTTAATCTCAAGAACACATTGTAGAGGAATTAGGATGGGTGAATTGATGATATAATTCGTTCCTCAAAGGATGTTAGTGACATCCTTGTTCATGTTGATTGAATAGGATTTATCCTTATGATGTTTGTTATAAACTCCAAGGGATAATAACTTGGTCAGGGTCTATAATTAGATGCCTTTTCAACTATCATAAATAATTTCCTACCTATGTGCTTATAAATTTGATAGGCATTGGGTAGTGTTTCGTTATTTACTCTCTTTGGAATGCTTTTATTCTAAATAGGGCCATTACTAAAGCCAATTTCTTAATGATTTGCTAGCTTTTATGTTAGGTCCCTATATTACTAGTTTAGTCCCTTATTGTTATTAGTGTAGCCCCCTTATTGTTATTTTTGTACCCCTGTAACCCAAATATTGTTATTATTGTGCCCTTACATTATTATTGTTAGGTCGGCTAGGATTATATTGTGGGCCCATGGACTCTTATATATAGAAGGAGGTTTTGGTCATTTGTATCATCCAATAATTATTCATTTATGTAATGTATTGGAGGTTGCACCACTCACAATGGTTATTTATAAGGCGTTTATCTATCTTTTCTTCTATTTTTGGAGTTGGTTTCATAACATTTGGTATTAGAGCTTTGGATTCTAGGATTTCATTGCTCCAAACAGGTCATCTTGGAAGTTTCACTATAAATTTTTTTCTACGAAGGTTCAAAAGTAGAAATTTTTTGAGCGCAAAGCCAAACTCCCGAGAAACATCATCACAAAAATTTAGATCTTGGTTCGCAATATGTTTGGAGATATGATCTGTGGAAGTTAGGGAATTTTGCAGGCTCCTGAATTTAACCTAAACATGTCATTGAGGAATCTTCACTATAAATTTTTTTCTAGTAGGGTTCAGAAGCTAAAATGTTTTTAGAACAAAGCCAAAATCCTGAGGAACCTCCTATAAAAATTTTAGATCTTGGTTCGCAATATTTTTTATATATGATCTATGGAATGTAGGATTGTTTTAGGCTCCTGAATTTCATCTCGAAGACGTGACCATGGGAAAAATGTCATAACTCTCTCTTTGAGTGTTGGATTTGGATTTTGTAAAAAGTGGCTGTAATGAAACGGACTTTAGTTTCTGGCATATCAATTTTAGAGCCAAAGGAGGAAAAAGTGACATGTGGCGAGTCGTACAAGTTCACACTACTAAACCAGTCCATAATTAGGTCATTGTGGGATATTGGGCATAACTTTTCCTTGAATAATCCAAATCAGGTCAAACCTATGGCATTCGAAGGAAGATTTAGAGGGCTAAGTTAGGGCCGAATTTTAGATAGTGAAGATCACAAATCACAGAGATAATTTAGTTTAAATATAGAGCTCCTCAAAAGGAAGAAAAAGTTGTGTATTTTTTTCGAATTAAATAAGTCTCGTTTGAAATAAATTATTTTGAATTTATTCCAAAGGCATATTGAAGACTAGATATCACTATTTGGTTCTAAAATTCCCCCTAAAAAGAATTCAACACCCATTAAGCCTTCAAAAGGGTCTAATATGACTCATGAACTCGAAGAAACACAACATGAGATATCAAAATTACAAGAGCAAGTCCACCAAATTTCGCTATCGCAAAGAGAAAAAAAAAATGAAATGGAAGTTTTGAAGAAAGGCATGGAAAATAAGATGGATGGTTTGAAGAAAGGCGTGGAAGCTAAGATGAATGGTTTGGAAACTAATATGGATGGCATGGAAGCTACGATGGATGGCATGGAAGCTAATATGGGTGACATGGAACCTAAGATCGATGAAAAAATGAAAGACAACATGGAAAACATGAAGAATGACCTAAAAGTAGACATTGAAGGTTTGGCAAAGTTGATACAAGAATTATTTCCTAATGGTGAAAATATAGTAGAGGAAACTCATGATGAGAAAAAAATAAATTTTAATCATGATTTCATAAACTCTAATGTTGGATGGAAGAGCCACCATATTCCAAAGATGGATATGAGGAAGTTTGTTGCCAAGGATCCCGTAACATGGATACTACAGATGGAACAATATTTTGATCTCAATAATGTGCAAAAAACACAAAAATTATGCATTGCAACTTTACATTTAGAACAAAATACATTTGTATGGTATCGATGGCCTTGCTCCCGTAAAAAAATTGTCACTTTGTCAATTTTTACGGAGGAAATGATAGCACATTATGACAATACAAAAAGCAACACCTTCTTTAGCCAATTGAAAAATCTAAAAAAAAAAAAGGGTTCAGTGGTGGAGCACATTGAGGACTTCCAAAAATTGAATATAAGGGTAACTGGTATTCCAGAGGAATACAGGATTGATGTCTTCATAGGGACTTTAAAGGATAACATCCAACATTAATTTCACGTTTGGGAACCTAATTCATTGGAAAAGGCATTCAGGTTGGCAAGAAAAATTGAATGTAAAATTATGGCGACAAGGAAGCCTACCACTCACATCTATAAAGATGGAAGTGTTGCTACTCCTAGACTTCCACAACCTGCAAGGTTGACACCACAAAAATTGGAAGAAAAAAGAGCAAAAGGGCTTTGCTACAGTTGTGATAGAAAATACACTAAAGGTCATAAGTGTGGTGAGAAGAAATTATTTTACATAGATTGTGAAGAGGAAGAAGAAAATGAACAAGAAGAGGATATACACCAGGAACCAACCCTAGAAGAGGAAGAAATGAATCTGACCATATCGTGTAATGCATTGGCAGGAATTACCACTCCTCAAACTCTCAAGATAGAAGGACATATCAAGAAGAAAAGGTAATAGTGTTGATTGATTCAGGTAGCACCCATAATTTTATTCATTGTAAGGTAGCCAAGGAATTAAATTGTTTCCTATACCCAGCACCAGAATGTCAAGTGATGGTTGCAAATGGAGGAACTATAAATTGCTCTGGAAAATGCCATAACATCGAGCTAACCATGGGGGAATATGTGTTGACTAGTCCAATGCTTTCCATTCCTATGGGAGGTGCTGATGTTGTACTAGGAGTACAATGGTTACAATCTTTGGGGACGGTAGCTTTTAATTTTCAAGAACTCTTCTTGAAAAATTGGTGAAGATGTCGACTATGGGGGTATCATATAAGCCCACATAATAAGCTCTAATATCAGTGACAAGCTAAAGAAAGGAACACTGAGGTTTAATTTGGTGTGATGGCTCTGAGTGCTCACCAGAAGTTCCAAACATCAAAACCATCTATTATATCTCCAAAGTTCTTGATACCATTCCAAGGTGTTTGAAACTCCCAAAGGACTCCCACCTATTCATGATCATGATCATGCTATTCATTTGATTCCAGGAATTGTTCCTCCAAATAGTAGGCCTTATAGATATCCCGATGTCCAAAAGAGCGTAATTGAACACATGATTGCAGAAATGTTAGAGGTTGGTATAACTAAACTAGTCAAAGTTCTTTCTTTGCTCCAGTAGTATTGGTGCACAAGAAGGATGGATCATGGCGCATATGTCTAGATTATAGGGAGCTCAATAAGCTCACCATTAAAGATAAATTTCCCATTCCTGTGATTTTTGAATTATTGGATGAATTACATGGAGAAATTTATTTTACCAAGTTCGATCTCTGTTCAAGATATCATCAAATTAGAATGAAGACTAAAGATATTCCAAAAATAGCATTTCGAACTCATGAGGGTCATTATGAATTTTTGGTCATGCCTTTTGGCCTTACAAATGCACCTTCCACATTTCAAGGGTTGATGAATTCCATTTTGAAACCCTTCCTTAGAAAATTCGTGCTAGTAATATTTGATGATATAATAATTTACAACAGGACTTGGAAGGATCATTTTGAACATGTTGACAGGGTGCTCAAACTATTGTTGGAGAAACAATTATATGGAAAAACATCTAAATGTTTCTTTGGAGTATTAGAGGTGGAATATTTGGGTCATATTGTATCTCACGAGGGTGTTAAGGTAGACCCTAACAAAATTAATGCCATTAAGGAATGAAAATTCCCCACAACCATAAATCAGTTGCCAGGATTTCTCGGTTTAACAGGGTATCATCACAAGTTTGTTAAGAATTATGGGAGAATAGTAGTATCTCTAACAACATTATTGAATAAATATGCATTTTCATGCAATCCTGAAGCAACTAAGGCCTTTGAACATCTTAAAGAGGCAATGTGCTTAGCACTGATCTTAGCTATGCCAGAATTCACAAAAACCTTTATTATGGAATGTGATGCCTCGGGAAATGGAATTGGTGTTGTTTTAATGCAATAAGGAAGACCCATTTCTTTTGCAAGTCTTCCAATGAAAGGAAAATATTTACAGAAAGCTATTTATGAGAAGGAAATGTTAGCAATACTACATGCACTAAAGAAATGGCGACCTTACCTAACGGGAAGACACTTCAAGGTAAAAAATGATCATGATAGTCTTAAAACACTTTTTGGAACAAAGACTATCTTCAGAAGAGCAACAAAAATGGGTCACAAAGATGTTGGGTTATGACTTTGAAATAATCTACAAAAAAGGGAAGCTAAATTTTGTTGCATATGCACTCTCAAGAAAGAATGAAGAGGTGGAAGCATTGCTTTGTGCCATTTCTATTATCCAACCAGATTGGATAACCGAAGTAAAGGATGAATGGAAGAAGGAAGAAAAAGTGTGGACACTCATTCAAAAGTTTTAGCAAGATCCTAGTACATGTGATACATTTAGTTGGAAAAATGATTGCTTATGGTACAAATATCGCTTATATCTTTGTAGTAATTCCTAACTAAAACAAAAGATTCTTTTGGAGTTGCACACTTCTCCTTTAGGAGGAAACTCAGGATTTTTAAAAACTTACAATAGGGTGAAGAAATATTTTTTTTGGGATGGCCTTAAATCTGATATTCAAAATTTTGTGGTGGAATGTTTGGTTTGCCAGCAACATAAAGTTGATACAATTAAGACCCCGTGTCTTTTACAACCTTTATCCATTCCAAGTCAATGTTGGGAGGAGATTTCAATGGATTTTATCATAGATTTACCTAAGTCCGAAGGAAAGAGTGTCGTCATGGTGTTAGTTGATATACTTACCAAGTATGCACACTTTTGTGCATTATCTCATCCATTTAAAGCAAGTATAGTTGCTACTACATTTATGGACACAATTCAAAAGGTACATGGAAAACCAAAGGTTATTGTGAGAGACAGACATCCCATTTTTATTAGAAATTTTTGGACAGATTTATTTTCTTGTTTGGGTACTCAATTAGCTCATAGCTCATCGTATCATCTTAAATCTGATGGTAAAACTAAGATAGTGAAAGGATATCTAAATTGTTTTGTATCTAATAAACAAACATAATGGGTCAAGTGGTTACCTCTCGTTGAATGGTGGTATAACACTTCCTTCCATACTGTAGCAAAAATGACCCCATTTATGGCACTTTATGGATATCATCCACCTTCCATCACATCATATTTAAGAGAAAATTCTAAGGTTCAAGCAGTGGAAGATCACATCGAGAATCAACAAGAATTTCTACAACTCTTAAAGGATAACCTAAATTTGGCACAAAATCGAATGAAACAATAGGTAGATCAACATCGCAATGAGAGAATTTTTTATGTAGGAGACTGGGTACTTTTACGACTAAAATCATACAAAAAAATTTCCCTCAAGAAAGCTAAGAAGGATACTAAATTATCGCCAAAGTATTATGGTCCTTATAAGATGTTGAAAAAGATTGGTACTATGGCATGCAAATTGGAGCTTCTTGCTTCTTCGCGAGTGCATCCAGTTTTGCATGTTTCATGCTTAAAGAAGGTTATAGGTGAAAATATTCCAGTTCAAATAATATTGCCAGAACTTTATAAGGAAGGAAAATTCATATTGGAACCTGAAGCGGTCACGGAAACAAGAACTCGATAGCTACGAAATGGATCAATTTCAGAGTATCTCATCAAGTGGAAGAAATTACCCAATAAAGATTCTACATGGGAGGATGATAATTTTATACAGAAGCACCCAGAGCTACTCAAGCGTTGAGGAAAACAATTATTTTGAATAAGAGGGGCATGTTAGGTCCCTATATTACTAGTTTAGTCCCTTATTATTATTAGTGTAGCCCCCTTATTGTTATTGTTATACCCATGTAACCCCAATATTTTTATTATTGTGCCCTTACATTGTTATTGTTAGGTCAGCTAGGATTATATTGTGGTCCCATGAACTCCTATATATAGAAGGAGGTTTTGGTCATTTGTATCATCCAAGAATTGTTCCTTTATGTAATGTATTGGAGGTTTCCCCCTCAAAGTGGCTATCTCTAAGGCATTGATCTCTCTTTTATTCTATTTTTGGAGCTAGTTTCATAACACTTTATGTTGAGATTGCAACAAGATGATGAGCTTAGTGGAAAGAAGCCACCTTCACTAAGTGGGCCCGCAAGCTATTTTTGGCGCAAAGTCTATTTTTAGACTATGTCTATTTTTAGACATATGGATCATGTTCTATGAGTTGCAGGATGCTAATTGTTGATGGTTGGTCAAGTCGGAAAAAATAGATGGACTTCTATTTTTAGACATATTGGGCGGAATCTATTTTTAGATTTCTAGTCTAAAAGTATATATGTCGAATATTATTAGCTCTTAATAATATTTGGACTCTAAACATTATATTATTCTCTTGGAGCACTTCAGTTAAGTGCACAGATGTGGCACAGGAGCTAACAGAAGGAACTACGCTATTCCTGAGGGTTATGTGGAGCTATTGCATGGATACTTCAGTTAGAACTCATGTGACAGATTTTGGTGGAGTTGATTGAGGAGTTAATGGAGTTGTGTTCAGTTTAACTAATCTAAACATACTTGAGCTATTTGTATCTAGTTTAACTGATTGATACAATTAGTGAGAATGGTGTGAATTAATTATTAATTAATTCACTAATTATAAAGTCATTAATCAACTAAAGAATACATTAGTTAACTTCAGTGCATGGACAGTTTCAGTGGAGACCAATGTAGAGATAGGTGAAAGAGCAGGTTAACTATCAGTTGTGACTATACTGTTGCATATTTGCAACAACCAGTGATTGGAGAAGCCCATGAGGATTTCACAATACAAGCCAAGTGGTTCAAGTTATTTAATGAGACATCCTACAACATTTATTACGCAATATAGGCTGGCCATCAGGTGGCAGATATTGGAGCATGTGTTTTGCTAGATCTAGCTTGATTAGTGTGTAGCAATTGAAGGTTGTGTTGAGAGGTTGTGATGATATTTGTACAACGATTGTTACATGATATCCATGACATATAATATACATATAGTTGGGGTTTTCAGATTTAAGCTTTCCCATGAAATACTGTGTTCATATGTGCAATTGTTTATAGTTTTAATGTGTGCATGCAATTGATTTTATTTCCGCATGTGATGATCAATGGTAGAAGAGATTCTGTATTGTGCATGAAGTTAAACTAGTCTGTGATCAGGAGAATATCGGTGAATAATATATCAGTTATTCAAATTTCTACATGGTATCAGAGCAATATTGATCATTGGAGCAATTGCAAAACATTGAAGTGGTTGAGTTTTGTGCTGGTGGAATTCGAATTTGCAGTAGAGTTTTCTTGGTGTCGAAGTTGAGATGTTTTCAACGGATTGCGATTGGAGTATTCCCTTGAGGGAAAATTGAATTATATTGCATGTAAGGATAGGATGGAGGTGGTGCTAGATGACAATGGGTTGAAGGAGTTCATAGATGTAGAAATTCCAAAACCTGCTTCTATCGATGCTACCGCACTTGACGCATGGAAAAGTAAGATAGCAAAGTGTCGAAGGATTTTGTTGGAAGGTGTGAAGGATCACATAGTGTCCAGCCTTCATGGCAAGGCTTCTCCATTCTTGATGTGGAAATATTTGACAGATTTATTCCAAAGAAAGAGTGACAAGAGGAAGTTGGCGCTCAAGGATAAACTCAAGAACATTAAAATGGAGAAAGGCGACAGTATGCCCAATTACCTCACGAAGTTTGTCCAGTGCAGGGATGAGCTGGGAAGTGTGGAGGTGACTTTTGATGATGAGGAATTGGTGATCTTGGCTCTCCTTGGCCTTTTGAAGAGTTGGCATTCCTATCAGGACTTTGTCAATGGTCAGGAGAAATTTTCAAGATGGGAGCGACTTTGGTCGAATCTTGTGCAAGAGGAGATAAGGCGAAGTACCCAGGACAGATCTTCATCAAAGAACTCTGATGAATAAAATTGTGCTTTGGTTGCCAAAGAAAAGAAGGGGAAGAGCAAGAAAGTTTCTCAATCTAGTACGAAAGGCAAGAAGCAGGACATGTCCAAGGTGAAGTGCTTTCACTGTCACCAACATGGACATTACGCCACTAATTTTCCATAGAAGAAGAAAAATAAGCAGGCTGCTGGATCTGTAGTGGGAGAGGCCTTAGCCTTGCATTTTGAGTTAGATTTTTCGCTGATCACATGCTTGGTCTCAAGTGTGATGGGTTCAGTGTCGTTTCTTGACAGTGGTGCATATTTTCACATGATAGGAGATAGAGATTTGTTTACTGATCTAGATGAGAAAGATCTTGGAGTGCACATCGAGATGGGCGATGATGGTAGATACAGTGCGACCGATATCGATACCATTTCCTTTGAGAGGGAGTCTGTTAAACCCTTCATATTAAAGGAAGTGATGCATGTTCTAGGATTAAAGAAGAATATTATCTCTGTGGCGATGTTAGAAGACAAGGGATATGATGTTATCTTTAGCGAGGGAAAGGCTTTCCTGTGCAGTAAGGAAACTGGTGAGACCCGGAGGATAGGGGTTTGAATTAAGAACCTTTATCAATTACATGTATATGGCTGCACAACAATGGCAGGCAAGGCAGAAGGAGTGGTGATCCAGGATGATGGCGAGTTGTGGCACTAGATATTGGGCCACCTTCACCTTGGAGCTTTGAAGATACTACAGCAGATTACTACTGGGCTTCCCAAAGGTACACTTGCACAGTCAGATCAGTGCAAGGGATGTACTTTGGGAAAATTTGTGAAAGGCACCTTTCACGAGAAGGATAGTCATGCCACGATGATCCTTGAGAGAATTCACACAGACTTGTGTGGACCTTTCTCAATAGCTTCGACAGCAAATCACAGGTACTATGTGATATTTGTTGATGATTTTTCTTGGAAGTGTTTGATATTCTTCATGTAGAAGAAGAGAGAGACATACTCAAAGCTCTGTGAGTTCAGGACACTGGTTGAGAAAGAATCGAGGAAGCAGGTGAAGGCTCTTAGGAGCGAAAATGGTGGTGAATTCATCTCTCGCGAATTCAAGGACTTTTGCAGCGCAGAAGGAATTCGAAGAGAGCTCATAGCACCTCATAACCCACAGCAGAATGGGGTTGCTGAGCGGAAGAACAGAACGATCGTGGGTGTTGCACGAGCGATGTTTCATGATCAGGGCCTTCCCATACACTTGTGGGCTGAGGCATGAAATACTACAGTATATGTGTAGAATCGTTGTCCTCATAGGATACTTGGCATGAGTACACTTGAGGAGGCATTTTCTGGTAAGAGGCCTGATATTTCCCATTTGAGGATTTTTGGTTCACCTGTTTACATTCATGTGACTAAGGATTCCAGGAAGAAGCTAGAGCCGACTGCAGAGGTTGGGATATTTGTGGGGTACACTAATATGCCCCACAACTATCATGTGTATTTTCTAGACAGTGGCAAGACTGTTGTACGATGGGATATCAAATTTCATGAGGAGAAAGCCATGAAATGTTCACTTGAGAGGGAGCCACACTTGCATGCAGATGAGGAGCTATTAGTTCCTAAGGATGAGCCTCAGGATGTGGATCAGCCACAAGAGGAGGTTCATGGAGTGGAATAGACCACTCAGGCAGCACCAACCATCAGAGGGTGGAAGCGCACTACAGAAGCTGAGCGACTGGCTCAAGATGCAGAGAAGGTTGTAGGAGAACCTACATCACAGCGCAGATAGAGACAGTCACATGAATGGTATACTAGATACATGGCTCTTATGAGCAAGTGTATCGTGACAAAGCCATCCTCTTTCGAGGAAGCTGTGGAGGATCCTGCATGGGTAGATGCCATGGTTGAAGAGTATGATTCGATTGTCAGAAACAGTGCATGGGAGATTGTCCCAAGGCTGGAGGGGAAATCAGTGGTAGGTTTGAGATGGATCTACAAAGTGAAGCAAGTAGCTGACGGGAGTGTGGAGAAGTACAAGGCAAGATTTTTTGCCCGAGGCTTTTCACAGATTGAGGGGATCGATTATGAGGAGACCTTTGCACCTGTCGCAAGGTATTCTTCCATACGGACGATTCTTGCTCTCTCATCATAGATGGGGTGGCACATTCATCAGATGGATGTGAAGACTGCATTCCTCAATGGATTCATTGAGGAGGAGTTTTACATAGAGCAGCCCGAAGGTTTCGAGATCTTCAAAAGCGAGTCACATGTGTGCAGGCTCAAGAGAGTGTTGTATGGGTTGAAACAAGCACCTCGTGCTTGGTACACACGAATATATATTTATTTCACCAGACTTGGATTCTCCAAGAGTGAGGCAGATCCGAACCTGTACCAGATAGTGGTGGAGGGTAAGTTGCTGAACATTGTACTTTATGTAGATGATTTTATTTTGACAGGTGATGAGCTATTGATACTCTCATGCAAGGATGATCTTGAAAAAGAGTTTGAGATGAAGGACTTGGACCTCCTTCATTATTTCCTGGGATTGGAAATTTGGCAGCGCAGTGATGGAATGTTTTTTTCTCAAGGCAAGTATGCCTGGGAGATATTGGAGAAGTTCAACATGCATGGATGCAAGCCTATTGATACTCCTCTTCCTGGTAGATGGAGGAAGAATGATGCTACTTTGGCGGAGGTAGTGGATGCCACTATTTATCGATAGTTGGTGGGGTTTCTTACGTATCTAGTCAATACACGACCTGACATATGCTATGCTGTTAACCAGCTTTCACAAGCTATGGTTAAGCCTACCAAGCTCTACTAGAAGGAAGGCAAGCATGTATTGAGATATCTCAGAGGCACATCAGGATATGGATCATGGTACAGACAGGAGGATGAGTTGAGCCGGCATGGCTTCACGGACTGGTATCATCATATCAGAGATTGTGTGGAGCGGAAGATCATGTTACTTTCAACATTCCCATGGAGGATCAGGATGCTGATATCTTGACGAAGGCGCTCACGAGGAGCAAATTCGAATACCACAGAGGTAGGATAGGGGTGGCAGATAATCCTTATCTTGTTGAGAGGGAGTGTTGAGATTGCAACAAGATGATGAGCTTAGTAGGAAGAAGTCACCTTCACTAAGTGGGCTCACAGGCTATTTTTGGCGCAAAGTCTATTTTTAGACTATTTATATTTTTAGACATATGGATCATGTTCTATGAGTTGCACGATGCTATTTGTGGATGGTTGGTCAAGTCGGAAAAAATATATGGACTTCTATTTTTAGACATATTGGGCGGAATCTATTTTCAGATTACCAGTATAAAAATAGATATGTCGAATATTATTAGCTCTTAATAATATTTGGACTCTAAACATTATCTTATTCTCTTGGAGCACTTCAGTTAAGTGCACAGATGTGGCACAGGAGCTGAAAGAAGGAATTACGCTATTCCCGAGGGTTATGTGGAGCCATTGCATGGATACTTCAGTTAGAACTCATGTGACAGAGTTTAGTGGAGTTGATTGAGGATTTAATGGAGTTGTGTTCAGTTTAACTAATATAAACATACTTGAGCTATTTGTATCTAGTTTAACTAATTGATACAATTTGTGAGAGTGGTGTGAATTAATTATTAATTAATTCACTAATTATAAACTCATTAATCAACTAAATAATTCATCAGTTAACTTCAGTGCATGGACAGTTTTAGTGGAGACCAATGTAGAGATAGATGAAAGAGCAGGTTAACTATCAGTTGTGACTATACTGTTGCATATTTGCAACAACCAGTGATTGGAGAAGCCCATGAGGATTGCACAGTACAAGCCAGGTGGTTCAAGTTATTTAATGAGCCATCCTACAACATTGATTACGCAATAGAGGCTGGCTATCAGGTGGCAAAGATTGGAGCATGTGTTTTGCTAGATCTAGCTTGATTAGTGTGTAGCAATTGAAGGTTGTGCTGAGAGCTTGTGAGGAGCTTTGTACAGTGATTGTTACATGATCTCCATGACATATAATATACAGATAGTTGGGGTTTTCAACTTTAATATTTCCCATGAAATAGTGTGTTCATATGTGTGATTGTTTATGGTTTTAATGTGTGCATGCAATTGATTTTATTTCCGCATGTGATGATAAATGGTAGAAGAGATTATATATTGTGCATGAAGTTAAAATAGTGTGTGATCAGGAGAATCTCGGTGAATAATATATCAGTTATTCAAGTTTTTACACTTTATGTCTTAGAAATTTTTTCTTTGGCCACTAGGCTAGTCCTTCTTATGTATCTCTATATTATTATGTTCCCTCTAATACATTTCATCTAAATATTTTCCAAGAGGAATTTATGTTGCCTAAAATATATAAATTGTGTTGTTTTATATTTGTCAATTTTCAATGATTGCATGTGTAACATAACCTATTTTTCCCCTTATTTTTAGTAATTTTAAATGATACTGAAACAATGACATAAAGAACTAGAGTTAACTAAAACATCGATTATGTATTTAATTATTATTATTTAAAAATTAATCAAAAAATTTGAAGAAAGAACAACTTTATATATCCTTATTCTGATGGATTCCATGCTCTTGTTTTCACGTCTTGAAAATCCATGACGCAACTAAAATTAACTTCTAAAGAAACTTACAAATTTAAGAAAATCACTCCCTCACCAAAATTTTTACATGATGTGATTGGGGGAAGGGTTCAATTCCATATAGTCATTAATATATTGTAATGGGCCAGTGATTGTACAAGGGTGTCCATTCCCTTTTCCTCTTATGGATCAATAAGATTCAATATTTCACCCTCTAGAACACATAGGGGATGTAGAGTGGGGGAGATATGAAAAATAGTGGAAGATAGGGAGTTGTATCACTCATGGTTTCATATTTGTATTGACTTACCTTTTTTTATTAACAACTTACTATACCACTCTCATTCTTTATCCATCGGTCGCGTTCAATATCTCACTTAGTTTGGTGTGTGGGCACTATCGTCCTCCTAGAGAATAGAAGGGATTTAATACCAATTATGGAGCACTTGTAGAGATGGAGAATTGATAGCAGAAGTTGAAGTGGTATCTAAGATACATATAGAGCTTGTAAAATGAATTTTACCAACTATTACCTTGAGACTCAACCTTGGGTTACATCCTTCAAAAATTTTGAGCGATGTTCCTTGCTAACTATTTTTTGAGACCATTTGGATATAGGAAGCCATATTTTGAGACTCTACCAAGATATTGGTGTGAATTCCCCCTACGGAATAATTTCCTAAGACTTTAGATCCACCTTGTATCTCATTAATTGTAAGAGGGAATGTAGTGTAGCTTTCCTATGGTTAATTTCCAACTACCTTAAAAGAATTAGTAAGTATAAATATTTCTGCATATTTGGATTATAGAATATGAAAATGTTTGTTATGTATTTAATTGAATTATTGCATTGTATCATTCATTAAATAATGTCTGATTCACTTTATATTCATGGTTGACAAACTATCTTATATATCTATGGTGGTAAAAAATTGCTTTAACTATGTGGTTACTCCCACTTTCATGAATTGCAGATTATCTAATATGTTATGACAGAGCCAATTTGAGTCTCCAACATAATTTATAATATAAATAGAGAAAGATACAACACAAAGGAAATATATAGAGGTAAATTTATGGCCACAAATTATTTTCTAAGACTATGTGTTGCAAGTCCTATTGGAAACATTGACGAAATTACATTTGACTTTGTAATGTTGTATTGCATTGGTCAATTATGGTCACCGAAAAACAAAGGAGGATAATTTAAAACTTTAATAAGCTCATGGGGAAGAGTTGAATAAAATTCAACTAGAAGTTTAAGATTCTTACGAAATTGTATGCATGTGATAGTATGTTAAGTGTTATTCCTGAAGTAAATATAGAAGGTTTAATTTTTTAAGTGTCTAATATGAGATGACATGTTGAATGCAAGTATTAGAGGAATCGAATTAGTTCTTAAAATAATATGATGCCTCAAGCATGAATTAATTGACTAAGGAATGATGTGTGTGTATTTAGATGATATGCATGGGAGTTGTTGCAAGAAGAAAGTTTGGGTTGCAAGCTTGATGTGTGTGTGTGTGTGTGTGTGTGTGTGATTTATTTCTATGTTTAGGAAAATATTTATTGCTAACTTTGATGAGATTCAAATTATCTTGGAAGTCTCCCTTGTAAAATTGTAATAGAGGGTAGAAGTGGATATTGGATTAGAAAAGGTCCTAATTGGGTCCATGTGAAAAAAATGGAAAATGATGGTAGAATTGTGAAAATGGCATAAGAAGGGGGCTCCCTAAGTAAAAGTTGTTCTTGGTGGATATTTCTTTTATTTGTATCATATTATAAAAGTGTGAATGATATGAAAATAGGAATTGGTATTTTCTACGTTATGGATAATGTAGTTAGGTTACCTAATGGGTTTCATATCACATGGAATAATCATATGGAAAGGGTGAAAGTGATATTTTTATGTTAGCTAAAATATGAAATAAAGTAGTGTGATTTATGTGCATGTTGATTAGATTTTTTTTGTGTGAATATATAAAATAATAGAGGGGGGAAGTTAACTCAAAAAATATTTTTGTTTGAAGAAGATGGATTGTGTATATGTATGGCACTTGAATGATGCAATATGTACATATATTTTTGGATATATGAATGAAAATATTTTTTAAATTTTTACATATCTTCTGTGATGCAAATTCCCTTTATAATATTTCTTGGAAACTTGTGAGCAGTTGAATTTCTAGAGTGTGACTAATATATGAAGCTCATATCATTTCATGGAATTTTGAATATTGGAATATAAGATATGCTACAAGTCAACTAGATTCTATAAAAATGATTTACCTAAGAGTGTATGTCATGGTAGGAAAGTAAGTAAAAAGAGTGGTAAGCCAAGGCATAAAAAATGAATTCAGTAAGAATTCCTTTCAGCTATATTTTATGTCTTTTGTTTCAAATTAATGCATGTATCACATGGATGCTAGGAAGGGGTACAATTCAGGTAGGAATTATTTTGTATCAAAAATACTACTTTGACTTTTGGCTATGGTTAGTGGTTTGAACTACATAGTGTAACCTATTAGATTGTGTTGTGCCTTGTACATAAGTATTTTAGTTTTTGTTTCATGTGTGATTCCAACACTTTTGTTTTAGTGCGAGTTATATATTATTTATGTTTATCATTCTTGTTTCTTGATCTGGATTTGTTAGTGACATACTCTTGACTTGTCATAGGCACACACCTACGGAGACCAAGACGTTACATGTGTTAGTCCTCTAGTTATTTCAACATATATCACAATAATTGAGCATTTATATAAGCATGTATATCCACAGAACATGTATTTTGAATAGAATCCTTAGAAGATATAAATAAGTGCCAAACTAGAGACAGGTAGTATATCATAAATTCCCAAAATCCCAAAAACTTATGATACACAAAAATTAAAAATATATGGTCCATTTTTTACCTGATGCATGTTTTATTTATGTATGTGGTCCCCCCCCCCCCCCTCTCCCTCTCCCCCATTATCTCTTAGAGAAACCATAGTCGTTAGTGGAAAATTGTAAGGTAACATAAGACCTCTTTTAGGTTGAAATTTGGCCCTTCAACATGGAGAGATATCTCTCCCTAAAACAAAACTACCCTAGTTCATTGTAGAAGTACCTTAAGCTATATGGCCATATTTTTTTGAGAAGTGATGATATTTGGCTGGGTTGTATACAAAATACACTATTGGCCATGGAGTCTAGTCTTAATAGATGAAACTACAAATATAATGAGAATAATACAAAAATCAAAGTAGTAATAACTACTTTGACAATTTTGAGAGATTTAGAAGAAGAGAAATGAAAATAAAATAAAAGTATAGCTGAAAAAAGAACAAGTACCAATGACAAAGAAATAACGAGAAAGGAGCATAAATGAATACCAATCTCATATACTAAAGTTTCCAGATATGAAGAATATTTTATAAATAAATAAATAGCAGAAAGATAACTACAACACAAGAAGTTTCTACAAATCCTCATCAAACACTGCAATATATTTAATATCTGCTCAAATACACCAGAATGCTATGTTTTTCAATAAAAACCAAAACTTTTCCATTCTTCATAAATTTTCTTTATAGACATTAAATCATCTGATCATAGGATTATAGTTTCAAGATTAATTACAATAATCTAAAGTAGCAAAAATATTATAATTTCATGCCTGTGGAAAATATCTTTTAATTACATTATGTCTTTCTAAAATAAAACTATCAATTGGAAAATATGAAAACATATAGGATAACAAAAAGTATCTTCAAAATATCTCCCTCAATGATATAAACAGGTCCTTGACTAA
This sequence comes from Pinus albicaulis, assembly GCA_034641835.2. Taxonomy (NCBI): domain Eukaryota; kingdom Viridiplantae; phylum Streptophyta; class Pinopsida; order Pinales; family Pinaceae; genus Pinus; species Pinus albicaulis. The sequence goes on along the minus strand of CM076577.1, from coordinate 1,054,184,669 downwards.
TAGTAAAAACTCCTCAATGGAAAACATGTCCCTGTGAAAAACATGGTGGAGCGGTGATTAGTTTTGTTAATGCTCTTTTTCCCTCAAGATTTCAGGTGAAATTACTCATACTTTTGTTGTCAACTTCTTTATTTTTTTGACTCGAAGATTTCAGTGAAAAATTTTTCTTTCTACCTATTTTCAAAAATCACTAACAATGGGAATGTCAACTTTCTTTTCAAAATATTCTGAAAATAGAGGTATCAATGCTTCCCGTCAAAAATTTGACAATAGATATGTTAGCCCTCCTGCTCAAAATTGCTGACAACAGAGATGTGAATGCCTCTATATATTTTTGTATGTATAACATTGTGAGGCACACAGTCAACAATAAACCCAAAAAATTTTATTTCTCAAATGCATAATCAAAACTTTCAAAATGACCCCAAGCCTCCTAGCTGAGGGTGTAAATTTTTTTATTTAAACCACATCCACCTTCTCTATCCATTTTTAGTCTCTTTTCCTTGTCTTCATAGAATCTCTTCCCTTAGATCCTTTGTATTTACCCTTTTTAGAGCCTATAATATTATTTTTGTTGATTATAAGGTCCCTTAATGGCACATTATCTACATCAATCACCTCCTTGGCCAAATATGGATTACTTCTCAACTTTAATTTAAACCTTAATTTATTTTTTGGCCTTCTATGAGGTTTTTTGCCTCCTTTAAGGGTTTTAGACAGTGGAATTTCTTCAGTGTGTGTTTGAATTTCAACATCCTTTCCTTTAATAATTTATGGAACATTTTTGTCTATAGGGGTGCTTCAACAGGTTAACTCATGACTTGGGGAGAACTGATAGTAGAAGGTAAGTTTGCAGGAATTTGACGGTTTAGTTTACTGATCCTAGCACTTCTTCTTTGGTATATTTTGGGAATTTTAGGGACAAAGTTTGTCAAAGGGATATTTGTGTCCTTTTGGCTAGGGTTGGCTCAATTGGAGTTTCTACCTGAGCCATTCCCCCATGTTTAGCAATTTTCTTTCTTCTTGTTAAAGCCTCAGGAATTTGAGGTTGAAAACCTCCCCAAAATAGAAAGTCACTCCTGGTTCCCCTTCTTTGGCTAGTTAGTTTTCAATAAAAAATTTAATGAGGGCCTTGTGGTAAACATAATGGGTGCAAGTGTCTATTATTGTTCTGAAATGAGATGGAATATTTTTTAGACTCTCCAAAAAATAGAAAGAGGTATTCATCCTAATCTAACCATATAAATGTGTGAGGAAATGAAAGTGATAAAGTTTTACCTGGTTGAACCTTCCTTCGTAGGTGAAGTATGAATGAGTAGTCTTTAATACCAAATTTCATTTTTTCTATAAACAGGCTCTCTAAACCTCAACTCTCTAGTTTCGATTCTTAAACTCCTCCTTCAAAAAAAAGTGAGTGTTTATTCTTGCCAATACATGGCTCCTAAAAATATGCTCTCCATTTGTTGGAAAGGTGGTGGCCTCCACTATTAGCTCCTCCTTAATAGGAATTATATTTCACCGATTTCCACCTAGATTCCATCACAAACCTGATCAAATGCATGAGCCATGAAATCATGGTAGTTAGTGCAACAACGAAAGAATTCTCCCCAACCTACCTATTGAAATTGATGGTGGATGTTGGGATAAACCTCCAAAAGGTCAGCTAATTTTGGCTTGGCTTGATTAGAATTGACACCTTTCCCCATTTGAAACTTTAGTCGAAAACGAACACAACACCTCCCCAGGATTTCATCTTAGATCTTCACATAAAAACTCAGATGTAGTTTTTCCAAAAGTAACCAAATTACAAAGTGAAAGGACCAAATTGCAAAGTGAAATGACTTTAATCGACAAAGCGATTATTTACAGATCGAGGGAATCATTAAAAGTTTGTGAATTCATGTTTTTAACTCATGTTTAATTAATAAACAAACATTCCTGTGACAATGGAAAAATCAGTGATTTAACAAAACACTTACCTAGTGGCACGTTTCCAAATGTCATTATTGTTGCTAACATGGTGAGTCTAATTCCATAAATAAACTTAAAAAAAAAAATTTGGCACTGATACTTGGTCTGTAACCTATATAAAAAATATTGATAAGCCCATTGTCAGCACATTGTTCATAAAATATTATTAAAACACCAAAATTTTTGATAGCCCCACTATCAATGGTTTCCTTTTTATTACAAAAAAAATGTTGACACTGAAACTGTCGACATTTTCTCAAAAGAAATTAAAAACATAGTATAATGTGATAACACCCCCTATACCCATCCCAAATCCCTCTCTACATTATCACTCTCCCCTTTCCCCATCTCCCTCTCACCCACTCCCCTCTCTCTCCCTCACTCCTTCTCCCTCTCTCTCCTCTTTATGCCCTAACACTTTCCCCTATTTGTCTCCCCCGCTGCCCTCACCCTATCCTCCAACTCTATTCTCAGCCATCTCTCTTACCCTTTGTCCCTCTAATTTTCACTCTCTCCCTCTCCCTCTCTCTTCCTCTGACTCCATTTCTCTCTCCTTCTTCCTATCTCCCATTGTCCATCCATCCCTCTCCCCGACTCTCTCTCTCTCTCTCCATCTCTTTATGTTCCTCTCCCTCTCCCTCAGTCATTATTTTCCTCCCACCTCCCTCCTAATATATCTTCCCTTCCCTTACCCTTTCCATTTCAACCTTAATCCCTCACTCCCTCCCTCTCTATCCCATTTCCTTACCTATCTATCCCCCTTCCCCTCCTCACCACCTCTATATACCTCCCCATTGACTCTCTCAATCTCTCTCCCTCCCTCTCCCTAATGATCTTAGGCTCCCCCACTCCCCTCTCCATCCCTCCCTACCTCCCTCTCTCCCTCACTTCCCTCCATTTGTCTCTCACCCCCTCTCTATAGTTCCCTCCCTTCCTATACCTGATACCTCTATCTTCCCCTTTCAATATTCATTCTTCCCTCCCTCCCCTCTCTCTCCATATTATTTCTTCCCTCGCTCCGCTTTCTCTCCTTCTCACTCCCACTGTCTATTTCTCCATCATCCCTCTCTCCCTTCCTCTTCCACTCCTTCTGCTTACCTCACTCCCTCTCCATACCTCCCACCCTTTCTCTTCCTTCCTCCATTTATATTTCTCTTGCTCTCCCTCTCCATATCTCTCTCTCCCCCATCCCTTTCTCCAATTTTCTCTCTCTATACATCTCCCTTGATCATTTCCTCTCCTCTTTTTCCCCTTATCTCTCAATCTCTCTCTCCCTCCTCCTCTATCTATATATCTTTCCCTTACCTCGTCTCCCACCCTCACAAAATCTTTCTCTATCTAACTGCCCCTCCCTCCCACTATCTCTCCCACTCTCTCTCAGTTTCCCTCTCTCTATTTATCTTTCTCTTTCCCTCTCTCTATCCCTCCATTTTTATTTCTGTCTCTCTCTCTCTCTCTCCATCCCTTCATCACTCCCTTCCTCCTTATATCCCTTCACCCTTCCCTCTCTCACTTAATTTTTTATTTCCTCACCCTCGCTTTCTCCATCTATTCCTCTCACTCCCCCTCGGTGCCCCCCTCTTCTCTCGATCTATCTATCCCTAACTATTTCTCATCCCCCCCCCCCCCCCTCTTCCTATCTCTTTCTCCCTCTCCATTTATCTCTCCCTCTCATTTCCTCCCTCCCTCCATCTTACTCTCTCTAGCCATCACTTCATCCATCCCTAACTCCCTCTATCCATTACTCCCTCCCTCTCTCACTCCTCCATTTATCCCTTATTTCCTCGCTCTCTCCCTCTCCTTTCTCCTCTCCCACTCCCTCCCCCTCCATTCCTCCCCCCTTCTCCCCCCTATCTCTCTCACCCCTATCCCCCTCACCCACTTTATTTCTCCCTCTCTCTCACTTTCACTCCCTCCCTTCATCCCCCCTCCCTCTCCCTACCTCCTTTAATCCCTCTTTCTTTCTCTTCCTCTCCCTCTAAGCCACCCTCCCCCCCTTTGTATTTCTCTACCACTCACCTTCTCTCCTTCCCTCACTCCCCCCCCCCCCACATCTCTCTCTCTCTCTCTCTCTCTCTCTCTCTCTCTCTCCCTTCACCTATCCTTCTCCTTGTCTCTCTCTCTCTCTCTCCCTCACTCTCCACACTATATTTGATCCCTTCTTCATCCACCCTCTCCCCGCTCCCCATTTTCCTCCTTTCCTTGAGCTTTGTCTCTCTCTCCCTCTCCCTCCCTTCATCACTTTCCATGTTCATTTATCCCCATATCCACCTCTAGACCAAATTCTCCCTCTCCTCACTCTACAACAGACCTTCCTCCCTCCCCCTCTCTCTCCACATGGATCCTCCATCCTTCCCTCCCTCCCTTTTCTATCCCACACTCTCCTTAGTATCCTCTTCATTGTATCTCACTCTCTCCCCCTCTTTTTCCCACACTCCTTCCCTCTATTCCCTATCTCTCCCTCTCCCTCTTTCCCACCTCTTGCTCATTAAAAAATGAAACACTAAAAAATAACATTAAAATACTAAAAAACAAAAATTTTCATTTTAATATATATAGATAACACATAGAAACTTGTTCTGAATTAAAAAAGTATTAAATCATAAATTTTTAATAAAATATATAGAAAACAAATAAATGCATTATAACCATTTAAGAAATATAGTTTTAAAAATAATTTTATCTAAATTAATGAAAAATATTTCTGTAATAAATAACCATCATACAAAAACACAAAGAAAAACAATATATTTAATATAAAAATTAAAATTAGGAAGAAATCTTTCGGTAAAAATCACATTATCATGAACAAAGTCGACGCGTTTCGAACCAACCAGTGTGGTTCATCATCAGGACTAGGTGAGAGATCAGATCAGTCGTTAAGTTTAAATAGATGTAGGCGAGGAAAGAAAACCGTTAAAATCAACTAGTTTGACTATAAAACGGTTAGTTCAATAATTAAAAAATAAAAAACGGCTAGTTTGAATATTTAAATTAAAAGTCAAATTAAAATTTTTTTATAAATAAAAATAAATTTCAATTTTATAGTTTAATTATTTAATTTAATTTTATTTATTATTATTATTATTATTATTATTTTTAATTTATATTTATTTATTTATTTATTATTTTTCAATTGATTATTATACATTATTTTATTGTAAATCTTTAAAAATAAAATGAATAAATAATTAAATAATTAAATAATAATAATAATAATTATAAAACTAGAAATAAAATAGTTCCCTTAATTTACAAATTTAATTACAAATTGAAACGGCTAGTTTCCCTTAATTCAAACTAGCCGTTTTTGATTTTTTAATTATTGAACTAACCGTTTTATAGTCAAACTAGTTGATTTTAACGGTTTTCTTTCCTCTCCTACATCTATTTAAACTTAACGACTGATCTGATCTCTCACCTAGTCCTGATGATGAACCACACTGGTTGGTTCGAAATGCGTCGACTTTGTTCATGATAATGTGATTTTTACCGAAAGATTTCTGCTTAATTTATTGATGGATCACAGAAGCCGAAAATCTAGTAATATAAAAATTAAAAATTAAAACAAGAAGAGTGGAATGTAAATGGATAAAGCATTTAACTCATCACAAAAACTTAAAAGAACACAAGGCACAAAATATTCATATTCTTAATAACCGATAAAAGAGAGAACAAATCGGGGAAAAGTAGAAAGTAAATGATAATGTATAACCTCATGGATTTTTTTTTCTTTTCTTAAATCACACAATATGGATACATGTAGCACTTCATTTCTATGGTTAGAAATATATCAAGTGCCTAAGGATATTCCATCCAACCTGTTTGATTTTCATTTTCAGAATTAGGGTTAAGGAAAAAAGAAAATTTAATCATCATCTATTTAAAGGATATCATCACCATCTATTGAGAATTACGGTTACCGGTTAAGGATAAGGATATTATTTATTTAAAGGATAAAAGCAATTTTAATCATTTTATATATTTCATCTTGAGAATTAGAGTTAAGGTGAATTATTTGATATTTTTAACACTTGAAAAAGGGAATTCTAAGATTTGTTACCGCATGAATGAACTTTTTTCCGATTTCTTTAATAAAAGTGGTGGTTTTCTTTTATGGTATTATTGATTATGTTTGTTATTTTACATAATATTTCAGAAAGAGAAATTTCCACAACCACAATACTAAATATCATGTCTTTATATCAATATCCTACATTTCCTTTTCCCAAGACTTTCATTGACATGAATGTCTAATATTTTTTAGTGAAGAATTAATTTTATAGAATTTAAGCTTATTGCATGTCATGAATTTATACTTGTATTTAAGAATGTGTTTCACTTTCTATATTTGTATCATAAGTCCATGTTAATATATACTTAGATTGAGGCATGATATGATTTTCAATCTTTACATGATAGCATGGATAACATAATTTTCATTAAAATATTATTTTATGTGGAATTTTTAATTTCAAATGAAACAAATATTAGAACGAAAAATGGTTTGATATGGAATTTTTAATTTGTAATAAAATTTATATTTAAAATTTTTATATACTAATTAAATAAAACAATAAAGAAATGTGGAGTATTTCTTAATAATTACTAAAAATTTAATAAATTATAAAATACAAGTGTGTAATAATAATTTTAATAAAAAATATAACTAATCAATATAAATATAAATTATGGTAAAAAAATCTCATTGAATTCAATATATACAATTATTATTCAATTACATTCGTCAAGAGTTATGGCATGCTTCCAATCCATAGCATAAAATAGTCAAGCCTTTTAGGTTTATAGTAGCATAAAATAGTCAAACATTTTAGGTTTATATTGAGTGTTTAGGAAGGAAAATTATATAATGAACTCCTATATAATATATCATTACAGTGATTTAATTTTGTTATTATATTACTATCAATAATTTAATTAATTAATAATTAAATCATCTTAAATCCATAACTCCATATCTATAAATCTAGAATGGTTATATCCAATATATAGTTATGGTGATTTCATTTTTTTATTAAATGATTTTAAATAGTTTAATTAATTAATAATAAAACTAAGGTATTTTTTGAGTGGAAAAGAGTTTTGATCCCTCTCTTCACTTAGATAGATCGAGAGTTAATGTGGATAGAGGTTTGTTTCAAGAAAACAAAAGACATGTAATTCTTTCAATGTTTAGTATGAAGTCAAAAAATGATATTAGAAAATCTTAATAACAACCAATGTTTCAATTTAAGATATAAATAAAATATTTTAATATGATACACACACATATCAAGGTGGTAAGATGGGAGATATCCTAAAATAATAAGAGAGAGAGAGAGAGAGAGAGAGAGAGAGAGAGAGAGAGAGAGCTATTTAAATTATGAACAAAAGTAGTGCAAGGTCTCCATGATATTAGAGGAGCATTAACTATATATTTCACCTAGGGCCTCAACAAATTTTAAAGTGACATGGAATATGGCAGAAGAATATGCCCTTTTATATGGAGTTACTCTAAGAAAGGAGGAAAACATAAAATCACTCTTGGTTTTTGGAGAATGAATGATAAAACATAAATTTTGGAAAACTCATGCCTGATGGAAAATAATAGTGGGGAGTCTCCATGACCTTGGAGAAAAATCAGTTCTATGTTTCACCTATGGAATCAACCAATTATCAAGTAACATGACAGAAGCATATGCCCTTTTGTGCGGACCTAATCTTACAAAGTGCTATAACCCTATTTTCTACTCAACCATAGTAAGAGAAACCTAAGTTCACCTTAACTCAGTTTTTCACTAGAATGCAACACATTTCATTTTTTTTTTTTACTTATGTTGGATTCACTCCATATTAAAATGGTGAGATTACATAATCAAGTAATTGTTCAGAATTATTACACTGTCACAATTTCATAATTATGAATAATAATTATTTCATAATTGAAAAAAAGGTTCAAGAGTTTTTCATTCCCTCGGAGATCTACTTGACCTAGTTATGTATGAGTTGGCTAAGGGGGCATTATTGTAGAATATTCCTAGATTATCAATCTTATAGGTGTCAAAATACATTCTCCAAGGGGATAAAATAAACATATATAATCTCACAAATCAAGAGGAAAGGGGTTGGATTGAATTATAATCGAATATTTAGAACATGAGGTATATAGTCATTATTATAGTGAAAGAGCATTGTCTTTGAGGGAGCAGGAGGAGGAGACTAGCGTTGTAAGTTGGATAAGAGGCTACTCTTATCTCTTGGAGGCATATCATTGATGTAATTAATATTCTATAATATATGAATATGGCTTTTCTTCATTGTGTTTGTTGTTTTAATGATGTTATAGTTGTCATGGAGATATTTTCATTATGTTTATGGTAATATGCCCTCTAGAGAAGGTAGAGTTTATTTTTTGGTTGTGTAGGTGTGTAGGTTTTATGGATCATGATAGCTAGGAGTGGGATATTCATGTAGAGGAATATTTTCCACTTACAACTTTAGATCCAACACTCATCACCAAGATGTTAGGGTTTGTATGTATATCTTTTCTTTACTTATTTGGATTGTTATGCATGAATATGATTAATTAAAATACTTTTCATTGATTCTCCTTTTTCACTTGTTGGACACACATCTCTCTTGTGATCCCTACGTAAGGATCATGAAATAGAACTCAGAAAAATTTTGACCACTACTTCCCATAACTTGTTGACTCTAAATATGAAATTGTAAAGATAAATTTTAGAGGATATAATCTTTAATGTGAAAATACTTTTGGAGGATTTGATCACAATATATAGTGGTTGAATGGGCACCAAAAGGGAAGTTGAAATGTTCCTTTTAGAGGGATATAACCTTCCAAAACTATAATTTGATTTTAAAATTTTTAACAATTTCAGAGTGAGAAACCCTATATTATCCTTTGGGAGACTTGCTTTAAAAAGGGAGTGATTATAACTTAAAATTTCAATTTTTATCCCCATATGAAACAAAGTTTCCATACCTTTGAATTTTATTAAAACTCACCCTTAAGTAATCAAATTTACTTTTCTTTTGAGCTTTGACGAAAGAGAAATTTATTCATCCTAAAACCACCCTATAATGTCATGCCACCTCATATCCCTTTGGGTTTTTTTTCCTATATAAAGGAAATTTGACTTTTTAGCAAGGATATCTCTCCAATCATGAGCCCTCTCACTGATGACTCAAATACCATTGGAATCAATGTGATGAGATTAATATAATGATATAGGTTCTAAGCCAATGATCCCAGTTCTTCATCCCTAGAAGCTTCAACAAGTTTGGGGATTACAACGCTTTAACTATTGTATCTTCCAAATGATGATACTTATTAAGATCATTCAATAACTATCGCTGGAATAAATGACAACACCATTTAAATAACTGATAGGAAATACTTATGCACTCCCCTCTCAACATTTTCAATAAGCTCTTGTGGATATATTTATTTATATTGATGAAAGCTCATATAGTATCTTTCCCTATAATGAATCAAGATTTCTATGGTACCTATATTTATGTGATGTGGTAGATTGAACAACTGTATTGTGGAAAAATCATGACAAATTTTTGAGGCTTAGCTTGGCACTTGGATCACTCGTTAGCTTCACTTGGATTTCTCTTTTTGAAAAAGAATCTATAAGCAAAGGACTGGTGTGTTTTCCCCTTGTGGGTTTTTCACTAGCCTCTGGCCCAATTTTTGGTGTATCTTGTTCTTTTATGCATTGTAATTGTGTAATTTCTCGATGAGGTAATGAAAGAAGTAAATGATAAAGGAAAATAATATATATATATATATATATATATATATATATATTATATATATATATATAAATCGTCACAAGTAATTTTCATGATTATAAATTCTATCTTTTAAACAAACTCCAATAACTCTTATTGACTCAAATTTACATTGAAGTGATATTCCATATATGGGTAATATCTACTGTGTTATCACTCAAGAAAGGTACCAATAGTGGCTATAGAAGTTTCTAACAATGTTAAACCATGTGTAGTTCCAATGTGTATCCTTCCCTTACCATATTTCTATGTTATCTAAAGACACTAGAGCATGTCTCTAAAAATAAATAAAGAATAATGTACTTGCTAATCCTAGAAAATTATATTTAAATCACTAGCAAATAACTAGTCAAAGGACTAAGTTCTGCATCATATATATCATAAAACATAGTGATTCAAAATTTGGAAAATATTCACTATGTAATTAACTATGTCATCTCAATGTTTCCAAACTCTTGGAATTTTAAACTTGACAAAAAAAAAAATGATACAAAAAAATCCAAGATGACTATTTTAAAGTTGATCTTTAGATTAGTCAGAAAACATATCTTCCATATCATATTTCTGAAAATATAGTGAACCAAAGCCTAAAATTGTTATCACTTGTACTATGATATTTTTCCTTGATATCTACAAATTTTAATATCCAAAACTTCCAATATGGCTAATTTTGACCACCTATTCCTTGGAATTTAGTGAATAAATTCAAGATGTTTTGATTGAAGAAACAAAACCCTAGAATTATAGCTCTAATAATACACGTTAAGAACTAAATTTCTTAAAAAATATTAAAATTGAATAAATATGGTCCACGTTTATAGTGAAATCTCATTTTTAAATTAATCTACTGTACATGACAAGATATGATGTTTATACGAATGAATTTCATTTATTATAAATATGAGATCAAGTGGGATTATGTAGCATAACATTAGGTAAAACTAACCATGGTTGATTAACTAATAATGAATGGTTATTAGTTATGTAACAAAGGGTCCCTAGGGCCTTAAAAAATAATTTATATGAGTATTACTATAAAATTCAATCTCGGGAAAAGATATCTTGAGGTTAGCAATGAAATTAGAATGGTACTTCTTTTAACTAAAATGTGGGAGCACAATGATGAAACTTGTGTGCACATTAAGTGGAGTAGGGAATATATCATGTGAATATGGTTAGTGATAAAATAAAACTACAAAATCAAATGAATATGGTTACTCTCTCCTTTCAGTTGAAAAAGTGGGGGATTGATGACGACTATCAAATTTATATTTTTAACAACATAAAGAAATTTTCCAAATGGATAATAATATTTCTTAGATTGTATAATTCAGTAAAAAAAATCTCCAAATCAGTAACAATAATCTATATATGGAATAATTCAACAAATAATATGTCAAATAGACATCAATAGTCAATATATTACCAACTTAGATCTCATCACTTTAGATAATTTTCAAAATGGGATTTTGAGTTATTTTTCCATTTTCCATATTTTGTGGAACATAATTTCATTTTGGATTTGAGTACCACAATTAAGACAACTAGTTTACTATTCACTTTCTATTTTGTATAATTATTGTTCGGTGCCTTTCATTTGAATCACACACCTGATACATGATTAGGATATTGATTGACACTATTTGTGTTATTTTTTGGAATTGTTTCATTAGCAAATATTTTACTTGGATGGTCATTTGACATAGCAAAGGGAAAATAAATTCTTCTACATTAGAACTTGGCATTTAATTGGGTTCTTAGGAATTTCCAATTACATGTTAAACTTGCAACTAAGTCATTGTCTTCGATCACTCTCATCATATTGAAGTGCACATTAGTGAAAAAATAATAAAGAGGTTGCTAGTGATTTGTCCCTCACTTTTTCAGTAAAAGGAGTAGAACACAAATGAAACTCACCACATCATGACTTCATTAGAAGGTGCATTATAGAAGATAGAATTTTTTTTCATATACAACATATTCATACGTGGAGTAGCCCTTTATTAGAATGAGTAAGAGTTATACTTTCATCCAGAGAGGTAAAGAGGAAATTAACACCCAAGGAGTGTCATGAAATCATCAAAGTAATCATGCAAATAAAGGGCACATCTAGTTGATGTTACAAGAGTTATAGAAGCATGATATCGGGGAAAACAATTCCTAAATTATGAATTATCCATTTGTAGTGATATTCCATCCTTTTCCATTGATGTCAAAGGAGGGGAAATAAGAATACATTATGATATTTGAGAGCAAATATGAATCCTTAATGATGATTGGAATCAAATAAGCAGTTTTAAGGAGAAAGAAGTAGGCAAAAGAAGAGTTTTCCGATAGTACATCGATAACTAGATTATGGTTGGTGGTTTTGCCATCAATGCCAAATGTGGAGTTTTTTTACACATGTAATTTATGTCAAGTTATCCAATGTTTTTTATTTCAAGCCTAGGGGGAGCCAAGCCAAGGTCATGCAACAGACAAGAAAATAAAGCTATTTGAGTAGGGTGGCAACAAAGATAGTGGATTAAATGACCAAATAGGGTATTGGATTTTTTTCATGACGTGATGGTGTGGGAATTGTATGTGAATTAGTGTTTCATGGACCAAAAACTAGTGTTTCCATGGAAATCACCCTTCTTGTAGATCAATGGCCTAGATCAATATCGTGCTCACAATGTGTGTGGTGGTTTAAGTGCTCTTGAAAACCAATGTTTTCCACCAAAGTTGGCATTTCCAGTGGATAGCCTAGTGCGGGCCCTATGTTGGGCTACTCGAGTAAATGTAGGTCAAAATGAACATGTATTAGAATATTTTTTTATAAGGATTGTGATGCGATGAGAAATTTTCCAAAAATTACAAGCAACGTAGAATTTTTTTTCAGATATAGTTATGTATACTAGATATTAGTGAATGGAGAACACTTAACTAACGTTGATATACAATCGAGGTTATAACCTAAAACCTTTCGTGATATAACTTGGAGAAAAATAATTAAATCAATATCTTATATGGATAATAGGATGTTGTCACTTCCCACGATCATGAGGGCTTAAAATTATATCACATGATGCTGATTCGTATGGCACTTGGAGTTGAGGGATTTGAAGGATCTATGATATTCATTATGTGAAGGAGTTGGTCATGAAACTCTGTGAGGAGGAGTAGATAAATAACCTTTGAGGTTTAATCGTTAGTGTACCATGAAATTCAAAGTGAAAAAGGTTCTTGTATAGATAGCTCCTAGTATGATGGGCCCATCGTTATGGACATGTGCATATGTGACATATGTAAAGATATAGGGTTGGACAAAATGGAGATAGAAATTTCACACCTTTAGGAAAATAAATTGTTTGTTGAATTGTGTGACCGAGTCAACCTATGATACCATGGGTCAACACCATGGAACAATGCCCATGGTAAAATGGGCACTAATCTATAAATAAAATGTTAAATTATTGAAGTAGTTGTGGAGGCTATGCATGTGTGAGGGTGAGGGAATTGTCTAAGATATTTAGAAAATTTTGTGAGAAGAAGAAAATTTGTTGCATAATTCAAATGTTAAATAATACAATTGGTTGTGCTAGGTGTATTCTTGGAAGCTGGATTTACTTTTACAGGTAAAATAACTTTATCAAGTCAATTTTACATTCTTGGTGGAAATTGTTTGACCAATAGAAAAATGCAAATATTCAATATTTTAGAAGTTTTAACCATTTTTTATATGACTTATATTTATTTATGTTGCGCTTTCAATACCATGGTACAACTCTAACATTTCATAATTATTATTGGTAATGGTTCCTAACCAATGAATAATATTTATGGAATTCGTCTTCAGAATTAAACTAAATCCTTTGTACATTTGCTACCTTTTACCTTTTTCTCTTTTAATTATAAGTATCACAATTTATTTAATACTTCAATTTATATCACATTTAATTATAAATACATTTTAACTAGCATTTGATATGTTTCAATATTTCGTTCATAAAAATTATTATTTCCTAATTTAATAAATAATTTTTTTAATTTTTTTGAACAATAAGTATTAATTATAAAAATCATATTTACTATAAGATTGACAATATTAAATTAAAAACTTTTCACAACCAAATATATACCGTATATGCATCTTTAAACGTTACATGTACACATATTTAATTTAATAATTTAGAAAATAAAATTATATATATATATATATATATATATATATATATATATATATATATATATATATATATATATATATATATTTTTGAAATTGATAATTTATTTACACATATATTTAATTTAATAATTTAGAATATATATATATATATATATATATATATGAAATTGATAATTTATTTACAGTTATAAAATTATTTAAAAATTTAAAATGTTTTAAAATATTAATTTAAAAAATAAAAATTAAACTTTTTTAAAAATTAAACCCTTAACATTTTTATCACATAATTTAAATTATAAATTCTATAACTTTAAAAAATAAAATTTCAAAATATCAACTAATTGGGATTGAAGATGTAGAGATAGGATTGTTATCATATTTTATTTTTCTTATAACAAAAATGTTAAAAATTCTATAACTTTCAAAAATAAAATTTCAAAATATTAACTAATTGGGATTCAAGATGTAGAGATATGACTGTCATCATATTTTTTTCTTATAACAAAAAATTTAAAAGGCTAAACTGGTTTTTTTGAAAAGATTTAATTGTCCTTTAGGACTATCTGCTGTCTTTTTTATTAAATAGGTTTTTTTTTTCATTTAAAAAAAATGTTGAAAAGCTCAACTGGTTTTATTTGAAAGGATTCAATGGTCAATTAGAACGATTTGTTGCATTTTTTTTTAAACGGGGTTACATAGGTTTTCTTACAACAAAAGATGTTGGGGCCACTCTTTTTTTGCACTGCTGGAAATTAGCAAAAGTTTGATTGTTAGAATCCAACGAATATTTATTTAAATCTCCACTTTCTAAATATTCTCCTCCTCTCATAGCTACTGCATGACTGTTGAATCCAACAAATATTTATTTAAATTTGTGTTGTCTCTCTGCCGCGGTAGCCTAGTACATTTGTATGAGTGGTTTGGTATCATTTTGGTCTAGTCTAGCTTGTCTACTTGTATGTGCGTTTTGTTCGGTTTGGTCTCTGGTCTCTAGAATGTTCTGGTTGCTCTCTAGTCTCTGGAATGTTTGGTCTTTGGTCTTTGACAACTAAATGAGTAAGTGGAATTCGGAGGACCAATGTTGCAGTATGATTAAGTGGAATTCGGAGGACCAATGTTGCAGTATGATTAAGTGGAATTCGGAGGACCAATGTTCAAGTTGATAACCGCGTAGTGGTGCATAAGCTATGGCAATCACAAACAGAGAAATGACTTCCTAGAATTCCTACGAACTTTGCATTCATCGCAAAAAATTATGGGGTGTTAACAAATCCTCATCCTCCTCACCTTTAGTAAAATTATGTATAGTCTCTGTGTTTATGTGTCTCTTTGTTTTTGTCTGTCTTCTTTTATTATTTTTCATTAGTTCGATTTTGTTGAATGCATAGAAGTAGCCATTCCAAACACTCTGATTCAAACTAAATTATTTTTTTGAATGCATAGAAGTAGCCATTCCAAACACTATGAGTCAAACTAAACGATTTTTTTGAATTCATAGAATGCATAGAAGTAGCCATTCGATTTTGTTATTGAGGATCTTCTACGAATTTGAATTCGAACACATGTTTCAAACATGTCTTTAGAATTATTGATCTTCATCTATTTTCTATTGAGGAGTTTAGCTTGTGGAGCATTGGTTTAATTAGTTAGCCCTTCAATCTGCATTTATCCCTTCCCTGTTCCGTCTCAAGAGAACAGGGTTGGAGCAGAAAATTTTTGCTACCCTTCAATCTACATCTATGTTGATTTGTCTATTTTAGGCGTGATTTGTTTGTGGGCTTCCAGCTAAACTAATAAACTAATCCGATCTGATAAACCGATCCTCTGCATAGTCCATAGATCCACCGCTTCCGCACAATCAATAAACCCACGAGTGTGAATTGGACCTGCTAACATATTTATATCAACATCATGAGGGGGATCCTCCTTGTATATTTGTTCCTCAATAGAGCAGTCCTCTTCATGATCTAAGTCTGAATTTGGAATTTCAAACTCATTTTTGGATTGCAGGAAATATTCAATCTGCTAGTCATCTTCAAAAACTTTCCAATATCTCATATTATGAGGGACTGTCAGTCTCTATCTAACCTGTACTATGTATTGTTTGTTAGGATGAGGTAGTTGACAAGTGTTAGCTGCAATTGCTAGTCCATTGGCAAGGATATTTTGATTTCTTGGGATAGAGACAAGGTCATATTCTTTGAATTTTTTTAGGAGGTCAAGGGTAGCATTCCTGTATTCTCTTAATCTAGAATGCTTAGCTGAATATTATCCCTTAATTTTCCTAATGACTAGCTCAGAATCCCCATGGATAGATATCCTTTTGACTTCTAATTTCTTCAGTAATTATAATCCTAGAAGGAGTGCCTCATATTCTTCTATATTATTTGTACCCTGAAAGTTTAGTTTGTAAGAGTGACCGTCTGCATGGTTATTCTTAGTGTTGTGTACCCAAACACCTACTCCTGATCCAGTTTTTCCAAAATAACCATAGAAAATCATGCTCCAAATAAGTTCAGGTTCAGACTTATGTTGTTCACTATCTACTTGGTCTGATTGTTCCTCCTTTTCTTCTTTTTTCAGCTATTTTTTCGTTAAATTCTACTTGTTCACTAACATTTTCATCATTGCAAAGGATAAATGAATCATGGTCTGAGTGGATAGAGTAGAGGGGGGAGTTATCAAGCTTTTCTTGAATGCTCACCATGTATTTCATATGAGTTTCCCTATACAATATTCTTGGTTGACTAAATATTTGGTAGCATAGGTCATATCTATTTGGAGGGTGACTTGAAGATTTTCTCCCCATGAGCGTGATAGAAACATGCCATGTTTAGGGGGAATGTTATCCATGACAATATCTATTACTATATTTTTGGCTGGTATTTGTGCTAAATTAACACATAGATCTTTGATCAGGCCTAGACATTTAACTCTACTGGAGTCAAAAGTGTATAGGTATTTGTATGGTCTAGTTATTTCAAGGCCAAGTTTCTCCATAATTACCTTTGGCATGAGATTATGAGATTCTCCCCAATCTAACATGGCATTATGGAGGAATTTATCATGAATATTCAAACTAACATAAAATGGGGGCACACCTCCCTCCTGGAATTTACCTTCTACTTCATGAACAAACAAAATCTTAGGTTTGTCATCATTCAAATTTACAATATCAGTATTTTATCCTATGTTTAGTGCTTTCAACACTTGGGATCTATATACATCTTGGCCTACCAATTCAATGAGAGGTATGTAAATCTTTATCTTGGAAATTTCATTCTCAATACTAAATGGTGTCTGTGTTTTTGGTAGATTTGAATAAGTTTTATCAGACATTATTTTTGCAGCAACTTCAGATTTTTGGTTTGAATTATGGATATTAGTTGAATCAATTTTGTTAGGGCTGAAAATTGATTTACTAGTGCTTCTTTCTAGACTTTTTTTCTTTTTATCAGAACTTTTGACCATTTTATTTAAACTCTAATGTATTTTTAGGATCAATTTCAGGGGTCTTTCTAGCAGAATTTTCAGAATTATTTCTCTTGGGAATGTCTTTGGATTTCTTGCTTCTGAGGTCATATTGTCTATGCACCTCCATGATAGAATTTTCGAATCCTTGTATATAATCCTCAAATTATTTGCATTCCTCTTCAATTTGAGTTGGGGAAAACATGCCTTGCTCTTCTTTAGTGAGGAATACCATATCCTCATTATTAACTCCCGTTAGATTAATTTGACTTTCTTTTGTCTCTTCAATCACCCCTTCATCCTCATCAGCATAGTTTTCTTGGAAAGGAGGCATGATTTGTTGGTTAGGTCCTCTTTGTTCCCTTTGTCTTATTTGAGGGGGGTTTATCCTAAAGTCTTGGATTTTTTTCTGGTTTCTATTCTGACGAGCTGATTGGTTTTCTCTAGGGAAAGCTCTCTCATTTAGGTTGATTCTCTCCATCATCCTTTACATGTTTCTAATGAGGATATCAATCTTAGTATCAGATGTGGAGGATATAGCCTCTTCCCTATATGTGACTCTCTTTTCATTTTTTGTTCTAGCCCTTTTGGAAATTAGCTTTTCTTCCACACTTACTACACCCCTCTGTATGTCTTCTAATGTAGAAGGGTCTCTCTCTCTCATCTGATAAGCCATCTCTAGGTCAAAACCATCTGGAAATTTCATTAGGGTTAGACTTTGTGGGGGTTTCATGTGAGGAGGGAGGGAATTATACACACTGTTGAACCTAGTGCAGTAATCTTAGACACTCTCTCCAAAGTTTCTCTTGATGTTTTCATATTCTGAAAATCTTTGGAGAGGATTTTTCTTGACCTCCCATTTATTTAGGAACAATTGGTGAAAACTAGGAAGGTCATGTATATTGTTAGGGGTCAGGCCTTTAAACCATTTTCTTTCTTCTCCCCCTAAGCTTTGAGCAAACATTATTAACTTGATAGTTTCATCATCTATCTCTTGTCGATCAAAATAGTCATCCATTCTATCCACATGTTGTTGGGCAGTTGTAAAAATACTTTTATCAAATAGGGGGATTTTGGACTGATATTCCTATGGTAGAAGCACTATAGGTAGTGGTAGGAATAGTGGGGCATACCAGGTTACCATGGATGGTGGTTGGGGAACTCAAGGGGGGGTAACAAATAGGGGGTTGATTGTTGTGAAACCAGCTCCAAAAATAGAAGAAAAGAGATATCAACGCCTTAGAAATAAGCAACTTCAAGGGGGAAACCTCCAATACATTACATGAATGAACAATTCTTGCATGATACAAATTACAAAACCTCCTTTATATATATAGGAGTTCATGGGGCCATAATGTAATCCTAGTGGGGCCACAATGTAATCCTAGCCTACCTAACAATAATAATTTAAGGGCATAATAATAACAATATGGGGGTTACAGGTGTACAATAATAACAATAAGGGGGTTACACTAACAACAATAAGGGACAATACTAGTAATATCGGGACCTAACATGCCCCTCTCCTTCAAAAAAGTGTTGTCCTCAACGCTTGAGTAGCTCTGGGTGCTTCTGTATAAAATTCTCATCCTCCCATGTAGAATCTTCAGTGGGTAAGTTCTTCCACTTGATGAGATACTCTGAAATTGATCGATTCCATAGTTGTCGAGTTCTTGTTTCCGTGACCGCTTCAAGTTCCAATATGATTTTTCCTTCCTCATCAAGTTTTGGCAATATTGTTTGAACTGGAAGATTTTCACCTATAACCTTCTTTAAGCATGAAACATGGAAAATTGGATGCACTCGTGAAGAAGCAGGAAGCTCCAATTTGTATGCCATAGTACCAATCTTTTGCAACACCTCGTAAGGACCATAGTACTTTGGCGATAATTTATTATCCTTCTTAGCTTGCTTGAGGGACATTTGTTTGTATGGTTGTAGCCGTAAAAATACCCAATCTCCTACATCAAAACTTCTCTCGCTGCGATGTTGATCTGCCTGTTGTTTCATTCGATTTTGTGCCAAATTCAGGTTATCCTTTAAGAGTTGGAGAACTTCTCGTTGATGCTCGATGTGATCTTCCACTGCTTGAACCTTCGAATTTTCCCTTAAAGATGATGTGATGGATGGTGGATGATATCCATAAAGTGCCATAAATGGTGTCATTTTTGCTGCAGTATGGAAGGAAGTGTTATACCACCATTTAGCAAGAGGTAACCACTTGACCCATTGTGTTTGTTTATCAGATACAAAACAACGAAGATATCCTTCCAAACATTTATTTACTATCTCAGTTTGACCATCACATTGAGGATGATAAGATGAGCTATGAGCTAATTGAGTACCCAAACAAGAAAATAACTCTGTCCAAAAATTTCCAGTAAAAATGGGATCTCTGTCGCTCACAATAACCCTTGGGTTTCCATGTAGCTTTTGAATTGTGTCCATAAATGTAGTATCAAATGTACTTGCTTTAAATGGATGAGATAATGCACAAAAGTGTGCATACTTGGTAAGTCTATCAACTACCACCATGATGACACTCTTTCCTTCGGACTTAGGTAAACCTGTGATAAAATCCATCGAAATCTCCTCCCAACGTTGACTTGGAATGGATAAAGGTTGTAGAAGTCCTGGGGTCTTAATTGTTTCCACTTTATTCTGCTGGCAAACCAAACATTCCGCCACAAACTTTCGAATATCAGATTTAAGGCCATCCCACAAAAATTCTTTCTTCACCCTGTGGTAAGTTTTTAAAAATCCTGAGTGTCCTCCTAAAGGAGAAGTGTGCAATTCCAGAAGAATCTTTTGTTTTATTTGGGAATTCTTACAAAGATATAAGCGATCTTTGTACCATAAGGAATCATTTTTCCAACTAAATGTATCAGATGTACTAGGATCTTGCTACAACTTTTGAATGAGTGTCCATACTTCTTTTTCCTTCTTCCATTCATCTCTTGCTTCGGTTATCCAATCTGGTTGGATAATAGAAATGGCACAAAGCAATGCTTCCACCTCTTCATTCTTTCTTGAGAGTGCATCCGCAACAACATTAAGCTTTCCTTTTTTGTAGATTATTTCAAAGTCATAACCCAACATCTTTGTGACCCATTTTTGCTGCTCTTCTGAAGATATTCTTTGTTCCAAAAAGTGTTTAAGACTATCATGATCAGTTTTTACTTTGAAGTGCCTTCCCATTAGGTAAGTTCGCCATTTCTTTAGTACATGCAGTATTGCTAACATTTCCTTCTCATAAATAGGCCTTTGTAAATACTTTCCTTTGATTGGACGACTTTCAAAAGCAATGGGTCTTCCTTCCTGCATTAAAACTGCACCAATTCCATTTCCTGAGGCATCACATTCCACAATAAAGGTTTTTGTGAAGTCTGGCGTAGCTAAGACCGGTGCTAGGCACATTGCCTCTTTAAGATGTTCAAAGGCCTTAGTTGCTTCACGAGTCCATGAAAATGCATCTTTCTTCAATAATGTTGTTAGAGGTGCTGCTATTCTTCCATAATTCTTAACAAACTTACGATAATAGCCTGTTAACCCGAGAAATCCTCGCAACTGCTTTATTGTCTTAGGGACTTTCCATTCCTTAATGGATTTAATTTTGTTAGGGTCTACTTTAACACCCTCGTGGGATATAATATGACCCAGATATTCCACCTCTTGTACTCCAAAGAAACATTTGGATGCTTTTGCACATAATTGTTTCTCTTGCAATAGTTTGAGCACCCTGTCAACATGCTCAACATGATCCTTCCAAGACTTGCTATAGATTAGTATATCATCAAAAAATACTAGCACAAATTTTCTAAGGAAGGGTTTGAAAATGGAATTCATCAACCCTTGAAATGTAGAAGGTACATTGGTAAGGCCAAAAGGCATGACCAAAAATTCATAATGACCCTCATGAGTTCGAAATGCTGTTTTTGGAATATCTTCAGTCTTCATTCTAATTTGATGATATCCCGAACAAAGATCCAACTTGGTAAAATAAATTGCTCCATGTAATTCATCCAATAATTCATCAATCACAGGAATGGGAAATTTATCTTTAATGGTGAGCTTATTGAGCTCCCTATAATCCGGACACATTCGCCATGATCCATGCTTCTTGTGTACCAATACTACAGGAGCAGAGAAAGAACTTTGACTAGGTTGAATTATACCCGCCTCTAACATTTCTGCAATCATACGTTCAATTTCGCTCTTTTGGAAGTAAGGATATCTATAAGGCCGGATGTTTGGAGGAACACTTCCCGGAATCAAATGAATAGCATGATCATGATCACGAATAGGTGGGAGTCCTTTGGGAGTTTCAAACACCTTGGAATGATTGTCCAAGACTTGTTGGAGATCCGCAGAAATAGATGATTTTGATGTTGGAACTTCTAGTGAGCATAATTGTGCAATTACGCCTCGCTGTTCTTTCTTTAGAAGCTTTTTCATGACATTAGAGCTTATTATCCTTCCTGGCTTCCTCGCAATACTCCGTAATTCGACTTCCTTTCCTTCTGAAAAAAATTTCAAGAAAAGTTCTTGAAAATTAAAAGCTACCGTCCCCAAAGATTGTAACCATTGTACTCCTAGTACAACATCAACACCTCCCATAGGAATGGAAAGCATTGGACTATTCAATACATATTGCCCCATGGTTAGCTTGATATTATGGCATTTTCCAGAGCAATTTATAGTTCCTCCATTTGCAACCATCACTTGACATTCTGGTGCTGGGTATAGGAAACAATTCAATTCCTTAGCTACCTTACAATGAATAAAATTATGGGTGCTACCTGAATCAATCAACACTATTACCTTTTTCTTCTTGATATGTCCTTCTATCTTGAGAGTTTGAGGAGTGGTAATTCTGCCAATGCATTACACGATATGGTCGGACTCATTTCTTCCTCTTCTAGGGCTAGTTCCTGGTTTATATTTTCTTCTTGTTCATTTTCTTCTTCCTCTTCACAATCTATGTAAAATAATTTATTCTTAGCACACTTATGACCTTTGGTGTATTTGCTATCACAACTGTAGAAAAGCCATTTTTCTCTTTTTTCTTCCAATTGTTGTGGTGTCAACCTTGTAGGTTGTGGAAATCTGGGCGTATCAACACTTCTTTCTTTATAGAAGTGAGTGGTAGGCTTCCTTGTCGCCATAATTTTACATTCAATTTTTCTTGCCAACATCAATGCCTTCTCCAATGAATCAGGTTCCAAAACGCGAACTTCATGTTGGATGCTATCCTTTAAAGTACCTATGAAGAGATCAATCTTGTGTTCCTTTGGAATATCAGTTACCCTTATATTCAATTTTTGGAAGTCCTCAATGTGCTCCCCTACTAAACCCTTTTGTTTGAGGTTTATCAATTGGCTAAAGAAGGTGTTGCTCTTTGTATCCTCATAATGTGCTATCATTTCCTCCGTAAAAATTGACCAGGTGACAATTTTTTTACTGGAGAAAAGCCATTGATACCATACAAATGTATTTTGTTCTAAATGTAAAGCTGCAATGCGTACCTTTTTTGTGTTTTGCACATTATGGAGATCAAAATATTGCTCCATTTGTAGTATACATGTTACAGGATCCTTTCCATCAAACTTCCTCATATCCATTTTTGGAATATGGTGGTTCTTCCCGCTAAAATTAGAGTTTATGAAGTCATGATTAACATTTATTTTGTTCTCATCATGAGTTTCCTCTACTATCTTTTCACCATTATGAAAAAATTCTTGTATCAACTTTGTCAAACCTTCCATGTCTGCTTTTAGATCATTCTTCATGTTTTTCATGTTGTCTTTCATTTTTTCATCGATCTTAGCTTCCATGTCATCCATCTTAGATTCCATGTCATCTATCTTAGATTCCACACCTTTATTCAAACCATCCATCTTCGCTTCCATGCCTTTCTTCAAAACATCCATTTCATTTTTTGTTGCTCTTTGTGAGAGCGAAATTTGGTGCACTTGCTCTTGTAATTTTGATAGATCATGTTGCAATTCTTCATCTTCATGAGTCGTAGTAGAGCCTTATGAAAGCTTAATGGGTGTTGAATTATTTTTACAGGGCATTTTTTTTTAACCCAATACTGATATATATTCTACAATATTCCCTTGGAATCAATTCAAAATGATTCTTCAAACAAGACTTATGCAATTCGTAAAAAAAATACACACCTTTTTCTTTCTTTTGAGGAGCTTGATATTGAAATTAGATTATATTTATGATTGCGGCTCTTCAATATCTAAAATTGGGCACTGACGTAGAATTTTAAATTATATTTCGAATTCCACAGGTATGACTTGATTTGGATTCTCCAAGGCAAAGTTATGTCCAATCTCCCATAATTACCTAATTATGGACTTGTTCAGTAGAACAAACTTGTACGACTTGCCACGTGTTACTGTTTCATCTTTTAGCTCTAAAATTGATAGAAAATAAACTATATTCCATATACTTATGACCACTTTTTACGGCACTCCAATCTGATGCTCAGAGAGAGAGTTATGAATATTTTCCCACAATCACCTCTTTGAGATGAAATTCAAGAGCCTGAAAAAGCACTACCTTCCATAGATCATATCTCCGAAAATATTGTGAAACAAGCTCTGAAATTTTTTGATGAGTTTCCTTATGGTTTCAGCTTTGCGCCCTAAAAATTTCAGATTCTGAACCTTCGTAGAAAAATCTTTATAGCGAAAATTCCACGATGACCTGTTTAGATTAAATTGAGGAGCCTACAAAAAGACCTAACTTCCACAGATCATATCTCTGAAAATATTGCGAACCAATCTCTGAAATGTTTGGACGATGTTCCTTAGGATTTTGGCTTCGCACCCTAAACATTTCAACTTCTGAAACTTAGTAGAAAAAAAATTATAGAGAAAATTCCAGGATGACCTTTTTGGAGCAGCGAGACCCTAGAATCCAAACCTCTGATACCAAATGTTGTGAAACCAACTCCAAAAATAGAAGAAAATATATGTCAACACCTTATAAATAAGCCACTTCGAGGGGGAAACCTCCAATATATTACATGAATGAACAACTCTTGGATGATAAAAATTCCAAAACCTCCTTTCTATATATAGGAGTCTATGGGATCATAATGTAATTCGAGTGGGGCCACTATGTAATCCTAGCTAACCTAACAATAATAATTTAAGGCCACAATAATAACAATATGGGGGTTATATGGGTACAATAATAACAATAAGGGGGTTACACTAACAACAGTAAGGGACTATACTAGTAATATAGGGACTTAACATTGATAAAGGGAGGTGGAGGGTTGAATGGAGGAAGGTGTACAGTGGGTGTATGAATGGAGGTTTGGGGACTCTGGTGGGTAAGGTTTAAGTAAATGATAGAGGTTGTAGGTATACTTGGACCAACTACTATTGTAGTAAGTGCAGATAGTTCTACATAGTATTGAAGGTAAGCATCATCAATAGCTGAAGTGAGCTTAGTTACCCTTCCTTGAAGGGAGTCAAAGTGTTGGAGAAGCTGAAATACAGTAGGAATGGGGGTAGAAGCTTCTACAATAGGACTCTTTTGTAAGATGGATAGGTCTAACACTATCTGGGTTATCCAATTCTAGGATTTAGTCCTGATCAAGCTTTGTTCAAATTGAGAGTTAAATTGGATATCCTGCAATTTATTAAGGTTTTTAGGTACGGAACTTGCCTTGTGAATATGCTTGCTAACATTTGAACTCTCAGATCTATGAGTTTTCCTTAGGATTTTCTCTGGATTGTCAACTATTGCAAGAGGTTTTGGGTCAAGATGGGATCTAATACAAATTATTTTAGAAGCTAGAACTTATACCCAAGGCACAGAGAGGTTGAAAATTTTATAAATAGATGGAAAAAAAACCAATCTATGAAAAAAAATACTTAATTCACAAAAAAAAAATTACTGGGTTTTTATTTGATTTTTATAATACCGTGTTTTCTCAATAACTCCCCAGTACATTCACCATTATGTTAGCTTTGTAATATCAGCGAGAAAACGTAGCAGGGAACAACATCAAACTACTTTGGAGTCCAGGACCTCGCCTTCCTAGGCTCAGAGAGGGCTCTCTCTGTATTTATTATTAACTAATTTAGCTTTATGATTATATTTTTTTATTTTAAGCTAGTTATAAAGAGTGGGGTTATTTGTTTAATTTTTTGGCTGGATAGATGGAATCTGGGAAGCTTAATCCATTATGCTATGGAGTCATAAAAGGGTTGAGTTGTACATCAAATTTCCAGGGGTTTTCACAGGGCAAGATAACTATGTCAAATGGATCTCTATGGAAATATGAATATGAGATGAAAAAAAGCTGCGAATTCAGTAGAGCTAAAGGGAAATTAATAATACTTTAACTAATTCAACATAAATGCAGAGCAGATAGTCTTTGAATTCTGCATTCAGGTCTTTAAAGAAAAACATTTAAGATAACAGTTTAGTGAAATTAAAGAGCAGTTAAGAATTCTTTAACTAAACTTCAGAGAAAACCTTAAGATAGCAGTCTGGTAAAACTAAAGAGCATTTAAGAATTCCTTAGCTATACTTCACAAATACAACCTTAAGACAAAAATCTATTAATACTAAATATAATCTAAGAATTATTTAGTTATACTTTTAGAGGAAAACATTAAGATAACAATAACAAACCGAGTTAAGGTGCTCATGCAGCATATCTTAATCTAAAATTTTTGTTTTTCCATCAGAGAAATTGATGTACAGTATGGAAAAAAAATTGAAAACATTAACATAAAAGGGATAACATTACCATTAACATAGCTCAAGGATCCTATGAATGTGCTTGTACTATTGATGTCTAGCTCAAAAATAGTTACAATGCTCCAAAACAATAACCTTTGAAACTCAGAGTCTAAACAAAGTCCAACCAACCAACACTGATAATGAAAATACATGAAATATTTAACTACAACTGAGGTGGTTTCCCTAATATAGGGTGATAGACTGCATTTACTACAAAGTAAATAAAATTTTGACAATTGTGACCATGCAAGGCCCAAGCCAAAAATATCTCTGACAATCCTACTATAATAATAACTTTTAAATTAACTCCTGAGCTAACTTTAAAATATCTTTGACCAATTTCCTGTGAAATTAACTTTTATAATAACTTATGAACTAATGCTAAAATATCTCTAACTGTAATATTAACTGTGGTAGATTTCATTAAATCAAAATTAAGCTGGAGGTGGCCAACATGATTGTGAAGAGTCAAATGCTGAGTGGCCTTGACATATGCCTTTGTCTTTCTCGTTGATTTGTTCTCTAACTTGTCTTTTAACTTTATCCTATCTTCATTTGTATATATTCTTACTGCCTTTGCTGTCACTTGTAATTTTCTTCTTTTACCTCTTTATCTGTATTTTCCTTAACTTTGTCCTTTAACTATGTATTTCATTTTTTTTCATCTTTACCCCTAATTGCTCTGTCTTCTTCTTATACCTTTTATTTCCACAGTAAATATTTTATTTTGAATAAACTTTTTCTTTGTTGGAGTAAAAGTATAATCCTTGATAATCATGATTGTCTTCCTTTCTACTCTATTTCTTGCTTTTATTTATCCTTTTTCTCATAATCTTCTAGTGAATAATGCCTTTAAATTGAAATCCATAGAGTTTGGATTTAAACAAATCTTTCGACCTAGTATCGCAAATTTTTTACCCCACTTCTTGATATGCAGATCACCTGCAAAATTAAAACAATTATTAATAAAACAGGACTCCATAGGGAGGCAATAAATGGTGGTTTTTTGCATAGCGCAGGGTGAGGCAATCAGGTTTAACTTCACACAGCGGATGGTTTCGTTATATGCGAGGAGGCAGTTTCTGGTTTTTTCACGCGATGATAAGAGGTTAGGAGGTTTTAGTCTAAAAGGATGTAATGAAGTGTGGTGATGACATGTGGCAGATGGGAGGGGTTACAAAAAAACCCATTTTTCAACCCCTCGAAGGTTTTAAACAATGGGTAGTTGGGGGTGCGAAAAGGGTTGGGAGCTATCGGATCAGATAATGGAGATCAGATGGTGGTCGGGTGGTGGATTGAGTACAAGCTGGTTTGAAAGGTTGGGTCAGGGCCAAATGAAATGGGGTTTTAAATACAAAGTGGGGCCAAGGTTAAATTTAGTGAGGGGATTAATAAAATGAAAGCGTAGTTTCATATATTTGGAGGGTATTAGTGTAAAATGGGGCCATAGGGTATATTAAAGTGGAGGGAACTTCTTTTAAAGTGGATGGCATTAAAATATGAGTAGGGGTTTTAATATAACAGAGGTAGGGTTAAGTAAAAAGGGTTTATTTAAAGTGGGACCTAACAGTTTAAATTTATTTGAAAATAATGTAAAAGTGGGTTTTACATTGTTTTTAATGAAAAGGGGGGAATGAGTAAAGGGGAAGGTATATTAGAAATGGGAATGGGGTTTTAGCTAGGGACATGTGTTTAAGAAGGGAAAAAGGTTAAAATGAGGGGATTAGGGTTTAAAATGGGATTTCAGAGCATGGGAGTGTCAGAAAAAGTGAAATGAAAGGTAATGGAGAGGGTAAATGGAAAATAATGAAGGCAGTGAGATTTGGCTTTCCATCACACTTAATCAGAAAAATTGTCTTTTTTTAACTAAATCAAATGGTAGATGCACTTATTTGACCCTTTTGTCACCTAGGATCTCCTTTCCTTTTTGAAAATAAATGATAGTCATGGAATACTATTTTCAGCATGAAAAATATAAGGAATAGGTAGTCATCTGGTGATATTATAAAAATACATGAGTCTAGCAGAACCTGTCTCCTGGCATGTTACCAAGTTCTAGCTTAGTCAGTTGTTGTCATGAAGCATGTTATATTATGGGTTTATCAAACTTATGTCATCTTGTTATGAGTCGATTTTAATTGTAGGTATTCTTTAATGTTATGATATGATGATGATGAAGGAGATGAATAAGGAGACCCTACTATAAGACATGTTTGTAGCTACAAAGACAAGTTGATCAATCAATAAAGATAAAGTGACGCCAGATTGTGACAATAGTTAGAAATGAAGATCACATTGAAGACTCCCTAGCTTCAAGCCTTATGAAGGAGGAAGAAGAAGAACATTTTACATATTTTATAAAGACACAAATAAATCATCAAGAAATAATGGCTTTCTATTTCCATTTCATCATGTAGTCCATGTAATGAGTGGCATGTCATGTCATGTTATAAGTCATCATTTTCCATATCATTTGTGAATTGTGTAAATTCAATATCAGAGAAACGTAATGTAAAGTGGACATCCTAGAGTGATCCATAGAATCTGAAAAGTCATGAAGGAGTCAAAGAGTCATAGAGAAGTCAAACAGTCATGAGGGAAGTCCAAGAGTCACAATGGAGGTGAATGGTCACCCCATTTTTTATATATACGCCCCCATATGTAATGCAAAGAAATTTTCACCTTGGATCCTCCTGCCAATCATTAAAGAGGAAAAAAATTTGTGTGGAGGAGACAGTGGTTTCTCTAACGCTCCACTATTGGATTTACCTGTTGTTCATTGTACTAATTTATGTTGAAATTTTTGCTTAATTTAAAAGCTTGTTGAGCCATCACACTTTCGTGTGTATGTCTTAAATATTGTAATACTATTCTTTGAATATTTGTAATGTATTTTGTTTTCATTTGTACTGAATAGATTTAACTATTCTAATGGCTTTGGTACTTATCTTATTAAAGGTTTGTTCTATGTGTTTTAACAATTGTTGTTGCTATGTGAACTACTTCACTAGTTGTACAATGATTCATTCATATGTATATTCTTGTGTGTCTTTACTAGATCAATACTATTACTCTTCTTTTAAAGGTTCGCTTTTATCTCCCTTTTGGTAGAAGAACCTTGATATATTATGTAACTGAACATTCCACAATCTATATTCACTTATTCACTCAATAATACTAGTGCATTACTCTCTTGTGCTGACCATTTTAGCCAAGGAATATCTTTAAGAAAATATGTAGCCAAGCCTTATTTCCATAACGGCACCTACACCAAATGGTGTGAAGTCTAAATGGGATTTTTCATCGAGCAGACCCCCTTGGTTGACGGATTTCCAACAAATTCAACCCATCAGATTAAATGAATTATAATGCAATTCTCAATGGCCTAGCCTCCAATATATAGGTGAGGGGAGGTTCATAAATTTACCAATTTCTCCTTCAGTTCACTTTGGGTGAAAGCCATTAGGGTGTAATATGTTTCCTTTGTTTTATATATTTCTTTTACGCTTGCTTGGCTAGGAAAGGAAACATCAATCAATGATCTCGAGGTTATATTTTTCCACCATTTTAGAGTCCACTTGAGTGAAAAATGGAACCACAACAAGTGAGATCTTTATTTTTTTTCGTGTCTACATGAAATTCATATAACACAGTCCTTATGAATAAACAAAGTGTTCATTTCTAGGGTTATATAGATTACTAGTTAGAGTCCAGTGTTAACACACTCTATGTAGGTCTTGTAGGGTATCTTATAGTGGAAAAAGTCCTGAAGTAGGGGTGAATTAAGTAAAAAATATGGACTTCTCCAATGATCCGATGAGGATTTATTTTCATGTATAACAAAACGGTGGAGGAAAATTATTTTATCTCCAGAAAAAGTATCATAAAATACTATAATAACTGTGAGACCGATGAACATACAAAAATCCTGATAGATAGGAATATATAAGACATCATGCTGGGAACCAAAGCCTTCATTTTCATTCATAATCATGAATGCAACATGCTACCAAGTAATATCCAAAAGAAAAAAATATAGCATTACACTTTCAACCTTTTTAATCCCAAGACACCTCAATTGGTGGGAGGATCTAGAGGATTTATTTTTCGATCATAATTTTCCAATCATTGCTTGCTAAATAATTTCATTCCTTAACCCATACATATTTTGAAAAATTTTCCATGTCTGAGGAAATGTTTATTGGTGAGTTCTATCAACCTATATTATTTAATATGTCACTAACTTTGTTTCATGCTCTTTTTACATGCATAGGATTGATGACTAAGATACCTATAATAATTTTATTGATTCTAGAGATGAGGGATTATAGACACTGAATGTGATATTTTTTTTTGGGGTTGGACCCATTTAGAATTTTCTTGACAATATTTATGACAAATTTTGAATCACCCTCAACAATCATTCTATGGATGTGTTTTTTCGAAGTGCTTTACCTTCTTCTAGGGAATAAATCAATATATCATT
Organism: Pinus albicaulis; assembly: GCA_034641835.2. Lineage (NCBI taxonomy): Eukaryota > Viridiplantae > Streptophyta > Pinopsida > Pinales > Pinaceae > Pinus > Pinus albicaulis. Next base: position 1,054,153,974 of record CM076577.1, on the reverse strand, counting down.
GTTCATACTAGGGCCCAAACATCCTATTACAATGTATGTTGGAAGCCCAATATGATTGTGGAAGACTCCTCCAAAATCTTTATTTCCTACATTTCCCTTTAAGGCACCATCAAAGATAAATTTAAGGAAGCCCAAAGGAGTAGAGGACCAAAAGGATTGAGTGGATGGGATGAGGTGGATGAGAATATTTCCAAATTAATATGAGGGAGGGAATATGGAGAGGACCTCCAGAATGGAACACTCAACTGGGGAATTTGGGCAATCATCGAACCCCCAAGAGTTGGGAATAATGGATCCATGAATGTTATTCAGGATTAATTTCCAAATAACTACTTCACTTCTCAATGATTAGTTCAATATTCTATAATTCCTTTTCTTCCAAATTGTCGATAAGAAAAATCTCAAAAGGAGTGTCTAGGATTTTTTGAGAATAGGAATTGGGAAGGTTGATGTAAACCAAGTTGTGATGAGATCCCCAACATCATCGTGAGAATTCTAATCTGTTTCCATGATTTTGTATGTTTCTCTATTCCAAATGTACTCCAGAAAGGGCCACTCATTAAAAATGTGATTTTATATTTCTTGTTGTCGATATCACAGATAACATGAGGATGTTCCTTCAAATTCATTGTTTCTTATTTTTTCCCATGTTAGAGTGTGTTCCTAGACAAAATCTGAAGGATGGAGGATACCTTAGGCCATAGAACTTATTTCCAAATGTAATTCCATATCTCCTCTTCGAGGAAGTTTTCCAAATCTCCCATGTGATTTTAAGAATCTTCAATAGTAAATTTACCTGATTACTTGAAACCCCATCAAAGGATGTTAGCACCATATTGGATACAATTTTCCTAGCCTTTCTATTTCTTGGATAACCATGGTGTTGTGGGTTTATTTCCATTGATATTTTTTGGGTTGGTTCTCATGATTACTTTACCTGTGGGTTGAGTTATTAGTTCTTGGAGCCTTGGTTGGAGAAAGTCTCTAGAGCCTGACAGATGAATGTGGGTTGAGTTACTAGTCCTAGAAGCCTTGATTGGAAAAACACTTTGGATCCAAACGGACAACTATTAGGTTGAGTTACTAGTCTTGAAGCCTTGGTTGGAAAAACGCTCTCGACCCCTAGGTGCATTGAGTTACTAGTCCTACACTCTTGGTTGGACAAACGCTCTAGATCCTAGGCACAACAAGGGTTGAGTTAATAGTCCTGGAAACCTTGGTTGGACAAACTCTCTAGAAGACCCGTAACAGTTGGGGTTGAGTTACCAGCCTTGGAAGCCCTGGTTGGTATAAACACTCTGGAGCTCTCGAATAGATTTGATAGAGACCAATCCATAATGGTTGTGATGTCTGACCGATAGGTGGAATCACTAGTTAAGGGGGTAGGAGATTTAGCATGTGGAAGCCTTGGATTGATTGTGATTGATGCTTGGAATATGGCACGGGACTGATTGGCTGAACTGAGACTTGGAATATGGCATGGGGGTGATTGGCTGAAGTGAGACTTGGCTCAACCAATCTATGTTCAGGTGGAACATGGAAGCCCCATCTCCGGTTGGTTTTTACATTCAGTACTGTAGAGATCATTCCTATGGTATTCAATATGAAAATGTATTGATTTATGTATGGATTTACTTGTTGTTTTATCTATTGTATTTATGTTGTTATTATGTTGGTTATAATAATGTATTCAATCAGTGATGATGTATGGCTCTATATATGTTTTTACCTGTAAATGAATAAACAATGCATCTATGATAAAATAGATTGTATTGTAGCTTATGATGTAGGGGAGAAATGCTTCTTAGTTATTCTCAGATAAGTAAGAGAATCTCTTGTTTAAATATGTTGTTTATACTTGTAGATGCAATGTTTGTGGCATGGTTAACGAAATGCATGTCATGGCCGGGAGGGTTATAGATGAGTTCTTGATGATGTGATTTCTTTCATACCTTTTTCTTAATGTTATTTATCATCTCCTAAATTTTCATGAAGTTCTGGTTAGTGACCTAGGTTTTCAGGATAAAAAGGAAGCACAAATCCTAGAGTTACGCACACGAAACTAAATTTTTTGGGCCCTCGTCATGACCTTTCCTTGGCATTCCCATGGCTATAGACTCCTAGCCACTCCCTTTCCATTACATGCCCACGAATAAGGCTCATATGGGTCAAAAATAAATTCCCCCTCGGGCTTCAGGGATCTGGGAGGTTGGGTTACCTCCTAGAGGTGTTTTTGATGTTGTGTAAGGTACATTTGTCAGGTTTATGTATGTTCCACTTCGTTAAGGTCATCTAGGAGGTTGAATCTCATATTTGTAGCCTCTTGTTGCATGTTTACCCCGATTGGCCGGTTACTTGGGTATATGTGGGAAGAGGGTTTTACATATTGTATATAAACCTAGAGGTGATATGGTTCATAAACTAAGTTGTCAATGCCAACCAATCTCAATGACCAATTCCAAGTCTCCCTCACATTACTTTGATTTCTCATTGTGTCTCAATTCCTTAACCAAGGAAAATGCATACAATAAATGGGAACATGAATAATGATCTTTTGATGAACCCAAGGCACAAATCTATAATGCACCTATGCTAATAGTGCTAGAAAAACTACCATTACAAGTGGATCTTGATATTGATATGTACCAAGGGATCCATGCTTAGTGGTGCAACAGAATCTTGAAGACATTATTTGAAGTGATGATAAAATATCCAACCATAAGGAGTTGCATCGAATAGTGGATACACTATATTGACAATTTATTTGCGAAAGGGGTGTATTATAGTGACTATTTCAATAGAAATACTAAGCACAAAGGTTCAAGTGCCCTCACATGAGATGATGCCTCCCTTTCTCTAACTATGATGGAACCTCCATCAAAGTCATAGGGTTGGATTTCCCTACGAATCAATGAAATTATGTCAATGAAGAATCCCTAGGGTAATATGCCATATGGCACCACATGCGTTCCACATGGGTGTAATGAGGCCTAATTAAGCAACGTTAAAAAATGAAGATGGAAACCATAGGACAACATAACTTTTGACCCTGAAATATGAATAGAGAAGAGCGAAAAAGATTTACACCTCATTTTCATAATCACACACTAATAGTCGGTGAACCTAGTGTCCACCTCCTTAGGCTTAATTTCTAGTAAGGGGGTGTGCTACATATACGATTGTTCAAGAAGAGACATTTTCACCTTAGAAATTGAAACGGTTCCATGCCTACACAACAACTTTAGTCTTTTGAAGATGGTTTTCTCCTCTACTTCCATTTCATCCAAATATTCTTCGCTTACCTTAGAACTTGCCTCCACTGTGATTTTTTCCATCAATGTCTCGGCATCATGCATTTCAATCTCCATATCCATTGTTCCTCTCACTGTCTTATATGGGGTTTTCCTTTTCCTTATAGATGGGGCTTTGTTTGTGGTCTCAAGGATTCCTCAGTGTGACTTTTCATCATGTTGTAGCATATCTTACTCTACTAGGAATTCAACTTTGTTTTTCTACTGAAGCGGCTCCTTGGGGTTAGTGTTTTGGGGCTTAGATTCCTCCTACTTCCCACTGATTTTTGAAACCTTTCTGATTAGTGCTTATATTACTATCTCTTATAAGTTGATTTGATTAATTAATTAATACCCAAGTTCTTTTCTTTGTATATATAACTTTAATATGACATTATTTAATATAAAAATAAGAAATTAAAAAACACCTAACTCTATATTAGAATATAATAATAACATTATATATTAAACACCTCTCTAACTCTATATTATATATAAATAAACTAGAGAGCTGTTGTCATAGTCAATTGCACGGAAAGGAAAGCGCATGGTTAATACCCGAAGATAGGAATGAAGTGTTTTTCATTGTTCGATTGCAGCTTCTTCCGATCATCAACCATAAAACAAAACAGGAGGTAAAATATCCAAAATATGCTGGTAAATATATTGCCAAGTTAATTTATTTAATTTTAAAGTTTCAACATATAATAGAGTTGCAAAAAGGGATATTAGAAGATTTGATGGAACCTGGAGAGAGTGTTCCAGAAATTAGAGCGCATGAGGATGGACAGTAAGAACTGGAAGACGTGTTACATAGAGTTATGTTTTGGACAGCTTAGAAAGCTTTTTCCATGTAATATCATATATGAGTGCAGCAAAAGCAAATTAGAAGGAGACGAAAACCCGAAATCTCTGAAATCTTGCACGCCATGAGAGCAGTACTGTAGAGCAGCAGCTTATAAGCCACTCTGCCACACTTTCGCGAGGGAGTTTCTGCAAATCTTTTCGCCGCGCTGTGTTGTTTCGGTAATGCCTACGCGATAGGTTTGTTGATAGATGTTCGTTGTTGATAGGTGAGTTATTGGTTATCAACGCGGTACTGATAAGTCAGTTATTCACAGGATACGCAGCTAGATATGCCTAATTTCTCCGCCGATATGCGATCTTCTCCTAACGCGAACCATTTCCGACAGCTATCTCCTCCAATACGCGAGTTTATTTCTGGCTATCTGACCAATTTTGCCGGATACGCTAGTTAGTTTCTAGGCAATGCGGTTAGTTTTTCACTATATGCGAATTATCCGCCTCAAACGCGACTTATCATTCCCGTATACGCGTGTTATCTGCCGGAGATAACCGGAATGATAACTCGAATATCCGGCAGAGATAGGCACAAATAAAGTCGCAAATCCGGCCTCTATCGGACCAGCTCGCCCGGAATTTACTCGCGTAAACGGCTTCTCGCGCCAGAGGGAAATCGCATATGCGGCACAGACATTTCGCATACCGGGCTAAGTAACTCGGGTTGAGTTGACTTGCTGATAATGGCCAGCTAATTATCTCCCGTTGAGTTCAGTTGCAGATAATAGCGATGGTAATTATTAAATATTAAAAAATTAATGAATCCGATAAATATTAAAAAATTATTAAACATTAAACACATAAAAATTAAAATATTATTAAACAATGAAATACATAAAAATGAACCATATCTAACCTATAAATATAAATTTATGATAACTATGCTAAAATGTTACATGGATATGTTTCTATCTACCCACCTATGTAGGTAACCACTACTATAAAAAAAAATCTCCTATTGTTTTAGTTCTATGTTTCCATCTAGCCACCCATATTGAGAATCACTAGGAGAAAAAAATTATCCCGTTGTTTTAGCTTGACACCCAACACCCATATGATGATTTATGGACAACTAGTCTCACATAAATCCCATCCATGTTCTCCTTAGTTCTATTTTACATCTAGATTAATCATATGAAAATGGGTTATTAGATGTGAGGTACATGAGCTTTTTTTTAAATAAAGTGTTTTCATTAAATGTTTAAGGTAAGTATATCATGGATCATACGTTGAATTAAATGAATGCTCAATTTTCACCATATTCTTGTTCCCGTGCTTCACCTTCGTTGTTATCTCTTCCACCCATTCCAATGTGACTCCTCATGAGTACTTTATTTCCTTTGTCTAAGAAGGGGCACAACTAGGAGGTTCTAATTGAAATTTCATGTTTGTGGTAACCCATACTTAAGGTTTTCCCTCTCTTCCTTATATTCACATCCCATATTTAGGTTGATTTCTATGTGTCAGCTTTTTCAGTTCAGTGTTTTTCTCATTGTTTAGTATGGCCCTAACAACCTTTTCCACGTTATGCTGACAGGGAAAAAAATTAGTAGTGATAAATGAAACTACATGGAAAAAAGAGAGCCTTAGTCATAGTCCCCTCATTATCCCATACCCACTTCGTTGCCAATGCCTCATATATTTGAATAAAAGAAAAATTGATTATCTTAGCCCCAAAGATAAATGGAATGATTCACATTTAGGTGGCCTCTTGTAGGAAAATAATTTTTTAGTTTCATGAATATGTAGATAAGTGTGAAGAAAAATTAAAAGGAACACACAAACACAAATAATTTTTTTTTATTATAGTTATCACAATAAAGTGCATGGTTACTAAATTATATTATAATGGATTGGAACTTTGATGAGGTTCGAAGATGGGGATAAAGTCTAGATTCACAACAAACTACTCATCATAGATCAACTAATTAGATTCATTGAGGGCCCTCTTTCACCAAGATTTCAAGACAACTGATGGGTTGGGGATGTTGATACCTTTGGTTTAATAAAACTAGTTTCTTGCCACTATGTGAGAATGTAAAAAAACAAGATTTTTGTAGATATGTAAGCATGGAAACATATGCCTCAACACAACTAACATATTGGCATGCATTTCTGGTGGATGGACAATGTGCCACTCTAGGTCAGTATCATGTCATTAGTGACATCAGTAGAATTTTCGAAATTTGTATACAACCAAAGGAATCTGGCCTCGATAAGGGGAAGAGAGGGAAAATATTACTATTTTACCATGAACAAAGACCACAAACTCTGGACTGTTTTTAGGGTTTCTGGACAATGTTGACCAGCGTTGACTTTGGGTCAACTCTTGGATTTTGACTTTGATTTCTGAACAGGAAATTATTGTTTCTTGAGGCCGCATTGGAGGGCATAAAAATAAAGGAGAAGTGTTGACTTTGACTGTTGTCCATTGATTGCAGTGTTGAATTTTTTGTTGACCGGTTTGGGTTCAGTTGCGTTGACTTTTTGGAGATGTCTTTGAGGGGTGTATATGACACTTGGAGAAAGGTTGATTCGGCTATTGGAGAATTTGGTTTGACAACCTCAAGAATTTTCTGTCTAGGGCATCCTGTTGATTTCTTTAACATACATTTATCTATCCATTTTCTAGACAAGGAGAATTACAATTTTTGATACATTATTTGGCTTGTCTTCTCTTGATCTATTTTTATGTTCTATCGGCATTTTACTTTCAAGTTTATGTGATTCCTAAATATGAATTGGCCCTTAAAGAATATTGAATTAAAACTGCATTTAATCATAGAACATACCATGTTTATGTAAATTTAACATGGTATCAAAGCTGAGGTGAAGACAAAGCCCGAGACAGTGTGAAAAGAAATCACCAAAGAAGAAGTCCTATCAAGGATCGATGGCCTCCACATACAAGGGTTTCAAGTCTGATGATAAGTTGATTGACAATTCTGTTTATCATGCATGGCATATTTCTTTGGATTTGGTTTTCGAAGATCAAGATGTCATGGATTATGTGCAAGGGACGATCCATGAGCCTCCATCAAATGAATTGATTTCCACAAAGATGAAGTATAGAAAGGGGAAATCAAAGAAAAGATGATTATCAGGGATTCGATACACAAGCACTTGGTTTCTTACATCTCTGAGCTAGGCACATCCAAATATATGTATGATAAGTTGGTTAGAATGTTCAAGGCTATAAATGCTAATCAAGCTCTTTTCTTCAAGAACAAGTGGAAGAATATCAAGAAGGGAAAAGATAAATTCATCCAATCATATTTTATGATGCTCACAAAAATCAAGAATGATCTCATTGTCACTAAAAATGACTAATTTAGTATAGGGACAAATATACGACTAGATAATAAGTGACTAAGCTAAAAACTACTAATTTAAATGTCTAATTTAGTCGAGGACTAAAATATATGACTAGATAATTTTGGAAAAGGTGGAGAATCAAAGTGTTATGGTTTGCAGCACGAGGGTTTTTGGGGAGGCGATGAGGACTCCCCTAGCTTTAACGTCAATATGGGAAGGGATTCAACCCATTTTGGCGCTGGAATACAAGTATGGAGGATCTAAGATATTTGGCCAAGCAGAGGCTCATGGCAGAGAGGGGAAGCAGGTTTGAAAGGTGCGACAAGACATAATTTTTCGATTTCCTTTATCATGCAATTATTCTCAATATGAACTGCTTTGGGCTCACTGTTCTCCCACTCGGTGATTGTTTTTTCTAGGATCCTGATTTCTCCAGGCACCTGGTTTCGGTCTCTCGACAACAGGATAAAGGGAACATGAGACAGAGCTGACGGAATGGAGGTCGTGGTTGGAGCCGGAGGCCCTCTGCCTCAATGGTGGCTATGGGTGGGTCATCTGGCTAAGGATGAACTTGTCTACAACTACGGATCTACTATGGATCTCCTGCATAGTCCATAGACAGGAAGAGGCACTGATGGGTACAGGTTCTCCCTAACAATAATTAGGTCTTATTGGGTCCAAAGGCCGCGCATCGTTTGGGTATCCATCTCTTTATGCTCTACTAACTTTTTTTTTCGATATGTAGCCAAATGTTCTGCTCTATGTCATGAGGGACCAGGATCTACATCCAATATTTGGGTTGAATGGGGTATGACTCCTATTTTATCCCCTCAGTGGATTTGGTGGCAGGGGAGGAGCGGGGTTGCCTGCACTAGGGTAAAATTCCTATGTGAGGCCTCTCTGTCTTCTGGAATCAGAGAGAATCCTATGGGCAATTTTCGGCCAAGGGATTTATCCACAAACTCCACAAACCCAGATAAAAGAGGGTGGATCTCTTAGAAGGAGGTCAACTTCCAAATTTTCATTATAAATTTAGATGGGGAATCCAAAAGAATATGGGTACAAGAGACAAATCTGGTCTCATATATGAAGGAAAATATCCAACTTTCTACAGGCTTTCTGGCCATGAAACAAATCCTAATTTATGCCGGGAAGTTTTTATAGGGGGGAACTCGATTAAAGGATTAATCCATCCAAAGGAACTCCTCCATTACTTTGAAATTAAAGCTCAAAGGAGGAGCATGAGCAGCAGGAGGGAGTACCTCAACTAGATCATAATAGAACATAACACATGGAAAGATGATGGGAACCAACACCTTCAAATTTGGAACCCCAAATGGCACATCTTACAAGGAAAAAACAAAGCATCAACATCAACAGAACAGACTCAAAACACTCTGAAACCATTCATTGTGGAGTAGCTAAATTGCGGACCAGAACTAAAAATTAAGGCACCACAGATTGAGAAACATCGTTCCAAATTTGAAATGTAGGCAATAATATGTAGATTTAATTGTTACTTGCCAAAACCAATGTAGTTGTTCCATTGGATATTTAAAAACTGGACCATGGACTGCAACATACATCTATGCTCCAAAGGGTATTTTATTTTCAATTTTCAATCACAGGAAGCCATAGATATCATAATTAGGGAAAGACTATGGTCTTGGGGCTCTATGAGACTCTTCGTCACCCACTGGTTCCCTGATTTTGATGCAAACATGATGGAGATTACCAGGATGCCGGTTTGGGTCAAGCTATATAACCTCCCACTCCACTTCTGGAATGAAGGTGTATTAGAGTATGTGTCTGAAGGTTCATACTCCGACAGAAGAAAATACATTAGGGAACAATGAGATGGCCTTGGTTCCTTCCTCCCTACATTCGGGGAATTGGTAGATCGTCCATAAGAGGAAAGGCAAGCGTGAAAAGGCCAAACATGCTGGAAATATGTAATTTTTATAGATAGCCTTGCGACACAGTGTACATAAGTACACAGACCCTAGGGGAACATTCAATGCTTAATTGAATATACTGTGTGTAACTCTCATTAATTTATTAATATAAAGTTGCTGATTTTTTCCTGGGAAAAAAATATGACTAGATAATAAGTGAAAAAATTAAAAATGATTAACGAAAATGAACACTATATTCAATGAATAAAATTATGACCAACTTACTAGTACAACAAGTATATCAATTAGTAATTTATGCTAGTCATTTTTAATTGTGTCACTCCATATTTATGCTAGTAATTTTTAATTGATTTTGAGGCATCTTTAGGTATCGACTTGATATGTATGATCCATGTCTATATGATATCTCCAATGTGTATTATTTTTATTGTGATCACTTAATCATTTCATTGTAAGTCTTGTTGCTTTAGCTATATTTTCTAAGTTGATTTTTTCCATGGCGGTTCATAATTTTACTTAGAGAAGTGTGTCATCTTGATGGTTTGGGTATATATTTGGTGATTTGAGTAGGCGGTACACATCGATCTTATTGTACTCCTTATTTCATTTATTCAAATTTTATCCCATGTATGTTTTAACAACACATGTGGAGGTCTTCTAAACTATGGTTAACTTCTAATATGGTATTTTTGAGCTCTATGTGAAGTTCCCTAAAAATAATTGGCTACCTACAACCACTTGAATTTATTGCTAACATTATTCATATATTTTAGGATATTTGGTACCTCTTTAAGGGTTAGTGGATATTTCAGTTATGTGTAAACCTCATGTCCCCTTTCCCTCCTTATATGAACATACTTGCCTATATAAAAAGAAATCTTCTATAATTTTTATTGATAGCCTTATGCCAACATTATCACTCCTAAACCTTCAATATCATTAGACATAATCTACATGTCAACCAACCTCCTTTTGCTTAAATGGAAAAAAAAATTCACACACAAACTTAACTAAAATGGGGACAAAATAAGGGGCAACCTAAGTTTCCATAGAAATTTCCTCATGAAAAATTTCTACGAATTAAAATCTAATTTCCCGCATTTATAAATTCTAAAATTGATCCATTAAAATATATTTTTTGTTATATCTCGCTACTTTTATTCCTTCCCAGGTTGTTGGGAGGGAGTTTAGTACTATTTCTTTCATCATCGTTTCCTTATGCCTTGCACATGGAAATGACTCAATGCACTTCAACTGGAAATTCAATGATTTGCAGTAATGGTTGTATTCAAGAAGCTGAGGAGGGTGCCCCTCACTTGGTTCGAAGTATCGAGAGGGGGAATATCACAACTATATAATGCCAAATATTTCTAAAATTTTGAAAAAAAATGGCAGTGGAATCACCAGCGTTGTTATCTTGAGTGCGTTATCGGAGTTTCGGTTCAGGCTTTGCTGCTCATTTTTTGGATTGTGCTTTCCCCCTCTTAAGAGGCACCCTGAGCAGATAAGGGCAGCCCCAAGATCTAAAGAGGTAAGTATATAATTCATCACAATTCCGTTAAGTTGAACTTATGTTTGGATCCATTCTTATTTCTTCAATACATACACTGGATTGTTTCCGTAAGTAGGATTTCTACATGGGTATTTTACATTTCACTGGCATATTAAAGTTAAGAAATTAAGGTTTATGTTTTTAGGATTAGTTCTAGGCTTAAACATAATTTTAGGGTTTAAATATCATTTCAGGGTTGAGAATGTAATATATACGCTATTTTATAAATATCAACATACTTGAATGTTTAACATTAAAAGGTAAGATGTGGGAAACCAATTTCAAGGTGTTTGGTATTCAGACTCCTAGGACTTCACACAACAAAAGTAGAAATTGAGGTGTTTTTAAAGTTTCAACCAACACTAATTGTTTTATATAATTTCAGTGCTACATAAAATAAAAAATGCAACCCTGGTCTTATGCATCTTGTCGGTTGGCGGATCCCAATATTGTATCCAGCATTAGTATGTAGTATTTACCCTATTTTATAAATATTAACATATCTAAATGTTCAACATTAAAATATAAATGCGGGATCTCCATTTTAGGATGTTTGATGATAGTCTCATACTCCTCGGACCTATTAATTAAAATATAATTTCCCGCAATTCTAAAATCTAATATTGATCCATTAAAATACATTTTTTTTCTATATCCCGCTACTCTTATTCCTTCCCGGGTTGTTGGGAGGCAGTTTAATACTCTTTCTTTCATCATCGTTTTCTTATGCCTCGCACATGGAAACAATTCAATGCACTTCAACTAGAAATTCAATGATTTGTAGTAGTGGCAGTGTTCAAGAAGTTGAGGAGGGTACCCCTCACTTGGTTTGAAGTATCAAGAGGGGGAATATCACAACTATATAATGCCAAATATTTCTAAAAATTTGAAAAAAAATGGTAGTGGAATCAGCAGCGTTGCTATCTTGAGTGCGTTATCGGAGTTTCGGTCCAGGCTTTGCTGCTAATTTTTTGGTTTGTACTTTTCCCCTCTTAAGAGGCATCATGAGTAGATCAGGGTAGCCCCAAGATCTTAAGAAGTAAGTATATAATTCACCACAATTCCATTAAGTTGAACTTACGTTTGGATCCATTCTTGTTTCTTCAATACATACACTGGATTGTTTCTGTAAGTAGGATTTCTACATGGCTAGTTTACATTTCATTGGCATAAAGTTAAGAAATTAAGGTTTATGGTTTTAGGATCAGTTCTAGGCATAAACATCATTTTAGGGTTTAAATATCATTTCAGGCTTGAGAATGTAATATATACGTTATTTTATAAATATCAACATACTTAAATGTTTAACATTAAAAGGTAAGATGTGGGAAACCAATTTTAGGGTGTTTGGTATTTAGACTCCTAGGACTTCACACAACAAAAGTAGAAATTGAGGTGTTTTTAAAGTTTCAACTGACTCTAATTGTTTTATATAATTTCAGTGCTACATAAAATAAACAATGCAACCCTGGTCTTATGCATCTTGTGGGCTGGGGGATCCCAATATTGTATCCAGCCTTGGTATGTAGTATTTACCCTATTTTATAAATATTAACATATCTAAATGTTCAACATTAAAATATAAATGCGGGATCTCCATTTTAGGATGTTTTATGATAGTCTCATACTCCTCGGACCACACACAACGAAATTAGAAATTGAGGTGTTTTTGCAGTTTCAGCAGACTTCAATTATTTTTTAGCATTTTAGCGGTACATGAAATAAATAGTGCAACTCTGGTCTTTAACATCCCGTGTTATGTGGTAGCCCAAGATATTGTAAGTCCAAAACATAGGAATTCGATTCTTGCATTGGAGAAATTAGATAAGGCCTAGGAAACCTCTGTGGAAATGGGATATTAGATTCCTCATTACTACACAAGGTTCAACTTAAGAGCATACTTTTAAAAATTGGGACCGGTAACTGACGTGGTCCACCTATCATACATGTTTTTTAACCGGAACAAGGAAAAACTGGACTGGTCAGATCTTTATGTACCATCCTTTAAAAAACACGTGAAATAATTATTTTTAATGAAAACAAATAATTTTAATATTTAGAACCATGATTTCAAACTCATCACCACTACTAGACATAGCATCATCAACAGGAGTGACATAGACATCATATGGATCTGCAACCTCAGTATTAGTAGTAGTTTTAGCAGAATAGCTAGACCTAGTGGAAGCACGAGTTGGTCAAGGTACATGAATATTGCTTCTCATTGATTGTTTTTATTTTCTTGATTTAGCTATTGGTTCTAGATCTACTGGCACTACCAAATATTCATTGGGATCAACCCCCACCCGTCAATGGAAGCACAAGTTGGTCAAGCTGCACGAATAATGCTTCACATTGGTTGTTTTCCTTATCTTGATTCAACTACTGGTTCTAGTTCTATTGGCACTACCAAATTAGCACTAGGATCAACTCCCCCAAAAGTCTAAATGAGATGTGAGAGGAAAATGAGAGGGGAGGTATGATTTTATAGGCTTGGAGGGTTATTTCTGGAGGGAAATAATGCCTATTTTACCCGAAAAACCACTCACACCAACCCTAAACTACTTTGTGTCGCACGTGTGAACTCTTAATGACCTGGTTGGGTTATGATGGAACCGGTTGGTTCATACCAGTTTGGTACTGAACATCTATTTCATGGTTGGTTTGGTACCAAACATGGGTCTAAATTGGCCCAAACCAGAGTCATTGGCTAGGTCGACCTATGAACCTAATGAATTGGCCAGCTTGACGAGGTAGTGGTTCAACTTGGTTGTATTTTAAAACCATGCTTAAGAGACACATTTTCTGAGTTCGCTAGTCAGTTATGTACACTGAATGGTTCAATTGAAAAAATGTATCACACTGAGTTCCATTTCACTACTATATAATCTAGATTTTTATGACATTGGTTTGAAACTCATTCACTATTCACAAATCATTCTTCATGATTGTAGAATTAAACATCAGAGTTTCCTATTTCTTCTTTAACATAAGCCTTCTCTATGAATAGAAACTCGTCCCTCTAGCTCTTTTTGTGAGGAGACTCTGCAAAGGCCAATTTGCAACATCCTCTGTTGTGCCTTTCCAATAATATATGAATTTAAATGACTTACACATTCAGTACTTTATTTTCCATAATGACTTGAAAGATGAAGAAGGTTAGAATGCCAACATTTCCAGGTTCTCGTAAGGTTACCTTGCATGGGCTTTCGGATAATAGTTAGCACTTGCCTCAACAATTCGGCTAAGGTTTAACCACACTATCATAAGCCACCATATAAATCCTACAATGTGGGCACATCATACATTGTCATGAAAACTATGATGTGGCTAAGTTTTCACTAGATTATCATAAGCCACCATATAAATCCCACAATGTGGGCACATTAGGCATTTTCATGGAACCATCGTGTCAAATACATCGTGGCCGATTTTTTGTATTATTTTTTACATTACTTTTATTCATCATATTATGGGAAGTTGGGAACTTGTGCAGTTTGTCTTAACTAGTCGGCTTTCCAATCTTGAGTGACCATGTTCCCGTTGTGGCACACCTTCTTGTTTGGCAGTGCTTGCAGGTGAAATGACCCAATGGAATTTTAGATTGTGATGATTGGTGGCTATCGCTATCCACTAGTAGTAAATGAAACCTTCATTCTTAGTTGTTTCTCTGGGTTTTCTAATTTACATCAAACATATGGGATTTTAACATTTTTTTCTTTGTGATTTAATCATTTTTTTGTGTGTGTTTTCTAATCCTAACCTTGCCACCTTTTTCCAGTTGTCGCAAGCTTCAGTACTAAACTTTTAAATAAGGCCCTAGAGAATCACTGAAGTTTCACTTAGTTTTACTTCATTATGGGTTTAGCATGCTCTCATAGAAAAATGTAAGTGTAGCAGAGAGTTCCTAAACTTATGGCCTATAAACCAACACTTAGGCTGTGATTGGTAGAAACATAGTTACTGATCAAATGTGAACTATTACCTCAAAATGGGAACTCTAAAAAAAAACATCAAAAAACCATGAAAAAACAAGCCGAAAACAAAAAGTTGTATTTTGGAATAACCTATTTTTTTTCGGGTTAAATTTTCAACATTCTTTTAAAATGGAATAAAAAGCCAATTTTTTTTTAATGCAAAAAAACACCCTGAAAACGAAAATTTGTATTATGGAATAGCATCTCTTTTTTTGGGGTAAATTTTCACCATTTTTAAAAAAATACGTAAGAACAATTTTTTGTTGTG
This sequence comes from Pinus albicaulis, assembly GCA_034641835.2. Taxonomy (NCBI): domain Eukaryota; kingdom Viridiplantae; phylum Streptophyta; class Pinopsida; order Pinales; family Pinaceae; genus Pinus; species Pinus albicaulis. Next base: position 1,054,138,795 of record CM076577.1, on the reverse strand, counting down.
CATATTGGAAGATAATTCTTCCATACTCATATTAGAATTAGTTTCAAATCTGTAGGAGGATGTTAAGAGAATATCTCAAACTCCCTATTCATATTTAGAAGTGGTTGGATCTCAACAACACTATAAATATTGTGATGTATTCGTTTGATAAAAGATATAGAGAATAAATATATTATTTGTGTGTTTTTTGTGTGCAATGGCTGCTCTTCCAATTTTTAATTTGGTATCAAAGCGAGTCTAGGCTTGACTCCCTCACGGGAGGGCTTAGGAAGATGTAGTGTGGTAAGAAGCCGCTGCGTGTGATGTTTACGATAGTGCTGTGTAAATATTTTCGTGTTCTGCGTGGTATAGCTGTGTTTTCCTTACAGAGGTCGACCTGTGTGTAATCTGAAGGAACTGCTAACAAGGAGCCGTGTGATTATATTATGACGTTATGTATAAGTTAGAGTGGCACTGCAATCATTGGAAGTTTGGTCAATTAAAGCATTGTGAGAGCCACCATTTTTTGAAGGCATGCAACATTGAGTTATTGGGACACAAGCTTAGAGGCCTCAATACTATATCTCGAGAAATTTTGATCACTGATGTATGCAACCATGAAATATCTCAACCTCCCTATTCATATTTAGAAGTGGTTGGATCTCAGCAGCACTATAAATATTGTGATGTATTCATTTGATTAAAGATATAGAGAATAAATGTACTATTTGTGTGTTTTCTGTGTGCAATGGCTGCTCTTCCAATTTTTAATTAAAAGCACTCGGAAAATGGAAAGTATTGAAACAAAAATTTTAGAATAATGAAAATTTATATAAAAAAAGAAAAGAAAAAAAAAGAAAAAAGATTTTAAAATAATTGAAAAGAAAGACAAATTTCATTAATTTTTTTTTAATTAAATAATTTTTCAAATTTCAAAATTAAAAAAAAAGAAAAAATTAAGAGAAAAAATTAATAAAAAAATAAATAAAAAGCATTTTAAAAATAAAAATTTACAAATGTATTAAAAGTTAAAAGAAAAAAACAAAAGATAAATATTAAATTAAAAAAAAAAAAACAAAAGATAAATATTAAATTAGAAAAACAAATTAAAAAAAAAACAAATAACTTTATAAGACTAAAATAAAATTAAAATATACGAATTAAATTTAAAAAATAAAAATTAATTTTTCATTAAATTAAAAACAAAAGAACTTAAATTTAAAAATAAAATATTAAATTTAAAAAATATATATATATGCTTAAATTTTAATCAATTGAAATATATATATATATATATATATATATATATATATATATATATATATATATATATATATAATTAAAAATGAAAAAGTAAAATAAAATTCAATTATTAAACTAAAAAATTTATTAAAAAAAGATAAATTTTAAAAAATAAATTAAATTTAAATTATAAAAAATAAATGATAGGTATATATTAAATTAAATTAAAAAATATATATTCTACATCTTATTAAATTAAAAAATTAATATTAATCTAAAAAATTAAATTTAAAAAAAATTAAATTTTAATAAATAAATAAATAAATTTTGAAAAAAAAAAATCAAAATTAAATAACACTTTTAAAATTAAAAGCGCACGTGGTGTAGAGCAGTCGGTGATGGGGTGCACTATTAAGGCACTCTGTCTGCAAGGTCACAGGTTCGAAACCCGTGGGTGATTAGGATTAGTCTAAATTAGCACCAAAAAAAAAAAAAAAAACACTTTTAAAATCAAAATTTAAAAAAATAAATATCAATTAAAAATGGAAAAAAAAAATTAAAAAAATATTAAATGAAAAAAATAAATTAAAAACAAATTAATTTGAAAAAAAAAATTAATTAAAAATATAAAAAAATTAATTTAAATAAGAAATATTAAATTTTATGTAATTAAAAAAGAAAAATTTAAATAAATAAATATGAAATTTAAATAAATAAAAAAATTTAACAAAATTTATTAAATTTTATTAAATTAAATTAAAAAAATAATATTAAATTTAATAAAACTAAATTAAAGAACAATATTAAAAACAAAAAAAATTATTAAAATTTAATTCAAAATAAAAAATAAAAAAATTAAATTAAAAACAAAATATTTAATTGCGCCACCTAAGTTGTGAAGGGGGTCGGCCGTTGGGCGGGCGGGAGGCTGCTTGCAACCTCCCCACCCAGCCAACGAGCACCCCCCGCCGCCACCTGGGCAGGAGGTCAGTTCCCAGAATTGACTTTCCCAAGTCGATTCCGGGAATCAACCTCCCCAGGTCGAGTCCGGGAATCGCACTCCCTAGGTCGATTCCGGGAATCGACCTCCCCAGATCGATTCCCAGAATCAACCTTTTTTGAATTTTTTTTTTTTTTAACTTTTAAAATGATTTACGTTTTAAAAACAATTAGATTTTTTTTTTTTTTTTTTTTTTTGAAAATGGTTTTTTTTTTTTGTTTTTTTTTTGTTTTTGTCTTAATTTTTTTATTTCAAAATTTCTATTTTAATTTTCTTTTTAATTTTTTTCTTTATTTAATGTTTTATTATTTATTTATTTATTTTCTTATTTTCTTATTAATTTTTTTTAAATTTTAATTATTTTTTATTTTTGTATTTTTATTTTTATATTTAATTATTATTATTATTATTATTATAACTTAGAAAAAAAAATTATGCTTTTTTATTTTTTTGGTTTATTTTTTGTTTTTTTTCTTTAAATTATGTGTGTTTTTTTAAATTTTTTTCTTTATTTTATTTCATTTTTGAAATTTTTTGTTTTATTTTATTTTTATTTTTACAAGTTAATTTTTTATTTTTTAACATTTTTATTGGTTTTTTTTATTAATTTTATATATTTTATATATTTGAGTATTTTTTGTCATGTGTTACTTATTTTCTTTTTTTGTTTTATTACCAACATGAAAATTACCACTCTAAAAAAATGGTTGTTGATGACGCATCAACACTTTTCAAAATTAGCATGAAAATTACTAACATTTTAAAATAAATGTTCATACTTCATAAATAAAAAAATTAAAGTGTCAAAAATATGCCCAAAAAAAACAGGGTGATTCTGCATCACCACTTTTCAAAATCGGGTGCTTTTTTTTGCTACCTCAAAAAAGTAGGTGCCAGTTCAGTTACCTATTTGATCGGTAACTATGTTTAGAGTAAATAACTCTTCTCAAATAATTAAAGAGGATGACAGGTTATGATATGCATTGGTCTCAGTTGAGTATCTACAATTACTGTAGTTGATATATATCATAAAACTATAGAATATTGAATATTAATAGATCAGATATGTTACTACTGTAGACAACTGCAATAAAGTGTAAAACACCCACACCACACCTTTATAATGATGCAACTATTTTTATTTTACCTTGAAATTTGATACCAATACTTATTCCCCAAATTGTTGGTAGCTTATTAAATATATTGCATGAAACAAGTAATTTTATTTAAGGTTTTCCTTTCCTATTGTATGATTTTTCAATTGTCTTATTCTCATTGTTTTGCCCCAACCAAACCCATCTGATCACAACAGGGATCTACTCTTAAGTTCCTTTACAATGATATCCTCATTGGTCCTTTGCGGTTAGCAGTGTGGTGGTAACTGAAGCTTAACTCTGGGCATTGATTGTATTAACTCTATGTTTCCTGTCTCTAGTATTTCAGCAATTATTTTTTCTCATTTTTTGAATACAGGATGTTACTTCACAAGTTCTTGAGATCTTGCTTGAGAAAGTAATTCTCTTTATAGCATAGTGTGCCTTTAGTTCCTCAGAAATATATCTTCCTCTAATGTGTTAAGAAAACACTGGTAAAACCATAATAGATCTCTCATTCTCTCATAATAGCTTATGCATGTTACACAACATGAATTTTCTTACATACATCATGTTTATGAATTTACTCAATCTTTGCAAACTCACGTTCTAATCTTCTATTGAAATAAACCAGATTTAATAGAGCAACTAGATGATGATAATGAAATCTAACTTCCATGCTCAACAATATTTCATTGATTTATCGATCCTTATTTACTTGGAGTGAAATAAGTAGTTCTTTCCCTAATCAAGATTAAGATATTTTAAATGCCTTTCGTGAAACCATTTCCCTAGCCTTCATCTTTGGCTTTGGTGCCTTTATTAAGTTTGAATCTTCCATTACACTATTCACATGGCTTAGGGATTCAAATGTAAGAACGTATTTTACATAATGTTTTCAAGTATTTGTGCCGAGACAATTTCTAATGAATATAGGTGCTTGCTAAATTATCCCCTCCCTCTCAACCACATGAAAAAGTTGAATTATGAAATTTTCAGAATATCTGATTCAAGCATATATAATTCATTTCCCTTGAGAAATTATATGATGTTACTGTAGAATGTTTATGATTTCACCCTTTCTCGATAACTATTACATAGTTTAGAGAACATTTGGTTTTGTAATTTATTTTCCCATTCCATTCTAAATTGATCGATACACCATTTTTTTATTTGATAAAAAATTTTGTTAGTGTTTATTAATGTTTAGATAGTCACGTCCTATCGTATATTTAGGCAAATAGGCCTTCTTTTGAATCAATTCATCTCCAAATTTCGTCTACTCTTTTCACTATAATTTGACACCCGTCTCTTGGGTGGTGGTGCGATGAGACAAATTGATGGCAAGCATGGGTTCTGATGTCTGATTCCACTTAATTGGCATGTTTAATTGTATTGCGTCATGGTCTTCAATTATAGGTAGAATGATGGGAATTTCATTTATAGGCGGAGAGCTTCGGCCGAATGAGAAACCTTGTGTGTCTTGTTACAGATAAATTCTATGTTGATCTGATTTGGAACCTACACCCTGCCCCCTGCACTGTCTAATTTTAAACATTCTTGCTTAGCTGAGGAGGATTTCAAGGCATTGGTTGTCAGAGTTTGGAATCACTATGACAAAAATATTGAAGACTTAGCCATAAAGAAGCTTGCAGATAGCTTTAAATTTAAAAAAGGAATAGGAAAGTAGTAGATTAGGCTAGAGGTTATGTACAATAGAATCAGTTAGAGCTAAAAGAAGTAGAATAAGGGCTTAAAATTCCTTTTGAAAATAATGAAGCTGGGTTTTCTTAGAGGTAGAATTTGAAGTTGGAAGGGGAAAATAAATCTATTTTGGAGAAAGAGGTAAAAGGGTGGAGGCTGAAAAGTCGACCTATATGGCTTGTTGAGATAAAAAAAAACCCTAACTTCTTTCATAACCATGCTAGCCATAGAAATAACATGAACACCATATGGGAAATTGTCAAAGAAGATGGTTTTTAGGTGGTATCTTCAAGGAGAATATACAGAGGTAAAACAACATTTGAAATCCCTATTTAAAGATCTTGAGGTAGCCAACTTGGAGAAATTATGAAAATTATTAGACTTTTTCCCAGGCTAATCGGTGTTGATATGAATGAAAATCTTGAAAAAGAGGTCTCAAAGGAAGAGAATAAGTCAGTTTTAAATTATTTCAAAAGATCCAAAATCCCTATGCATGATGGGTGGACAATATAATTCTTTTTAGGGTTCTATGATTTGATGGTGGATGATCTACATGGAATGGTGGAGGAATACAGGGATTTTTGGAAAGCATTGGGTGTGCTCAACTCTAATTTTATAGCATTAATTCATAAGACGTATGTTCCATTATCCTTTGATAATTTGAGGTTTATCTCTATGTGTAACTTGGTATGCAAATTCATTTCTACAATTATTTCCAAGAGGCTGAAAGGAATTTTATTTGGGGTTATAAATGAAGAGAAATTTAGGTTTATTTTTAATAGAGAAATTCATGATGTTGTTGGAACAACCCAGTAAGGAATGCATTCAATTAAATCTAGAATATTTTTGCTGCAGTGATGAAGACCTTACAAAATCACATGACAAGGTAAATCGGTTTTATGTTAGACTGTTATTGATTCAACTAGGTATGAATTTGCAGATTGTGGAATGGATTATGGGATGCCTCTCCTTAGCTTCCTTTTTAGAACCAACAAATTTCTCTCTTTTAGGTTTATTTATCTCTTCTATAGGACTTCAAAAAGCATGTCTTTCACTTCTTTTCTCTTTGTACTGGTAGCAAAATATATGAGTATTTTGATGGCATCATGATATTTGGAAAACGTTCTATTTCTGGAATTAGAAAGATCAAAGAGATTTTGAATATTTATTGCAATTCCATAGGCATGGAGATTAATTTCAAAAATTCATCAATGTTGTTTAACACTATATGAAGAAGTAAAATCGTAAATGTTCTCCTTTCTCCCAATGAATCCGTTAAACTTATATGAAGGCATCAAATACTAAGGCTTCATCATAAAGCCTAGTATTTACAGGTGCGAAGAGTGTATATGGATGTACAATAAAATTTAAGCAAGTGTTTCCCTATGGTGTAATAGGTTGCTGCCCGGTGGTGGTATAGACTATTCTGGGAAGCATTCCTATATGTTGGATGCCTATTAATCACATATCAAAAGTTATCCTCAACAAGATTAATGCTTCAACTTCCCTTGGACTCGAAAGAGGTAGAAGAAATAAATTCCTATACTAAAATGGAGTAAAGTGGGAAACCTAAAACAAGCTTGAGGTTGAAGGTTAAAAAGTATTCATTAATTTAGTCAGGCTCTTAGCGAAATTATTTTAAAGGCTTATCTATATTGAAGGGTTGTGGGGTAAGGCTATAAATTCTAAATACATGAGAAGGTTGTATTTTGAAGAATGGTTTAGGTAGTAAAGGAAGTCTTTGCAAGGATATTCTGTTGTATGAAAAACTTTGGTAAGGGTCTTCCCTCCCATGGGAAAATGGGCAACTTGGTAGGGAAAATGAGAAGAGAATAGGATAAAACCCCTGAATTGGGTGTAAAGCTATTTTAGGATGTCTGAAGCCCTGTTAAATATTTTCATGCATAAGATATTTTCTCCTTTGAGGATGCAGTAGTAAACGACGGAAGGAATATATGCGTTGAGGGCTAGAAGTGGCATAAGACTTGGCATATGAAAGGGGAAAAATTAGACGAATGGAAACTTTTTTTCTAATGTATTAGCAATGGGTGCCATAAAACATTTAGGTCAATAAGACATTGATCAAGTGGTATAAAAATTAGGGGTTTAGAGAGTACACAATAAAATTTGGAATATTCAGCTAAGATAGAAGAAACAAAGCTGGAGAAAGATTTTCGTGGCGATAGCTAGTGTGGAAATTAGACTGCCCTTTAAAAGAAAAAATTATCCTCTGGTTAGCTCGATAACAAAATTTTGACATGGGAAAAATGTCAGAAAAGGAACATGCAAGGTCGACAAAGATCTATTATGTGCAAGGGTAATGTGGAAACTATGGATCACTTGTTTATTTCTTGTAATTTCTCTAGAGTACTATGGGTTGAAGTGCTTGATATAAGTGAAAAAACAAGTGGGAGAAAAGGAATTTCCTAGATTGTTTTCATTCTTGGATTGGACATGTATAAAAAAAATTTCGGGGCTTTACCATGTTATGTGTTTGGGGGTATTTGGACCTCAAGGAACAAAACCATATTCCAAGGAGAATAATTCAGTCTAACAAAAATAGCTCATAAAATCTGGAGTGCATGTGATAGTAGTTTGAATCCATTGATAGATTTTTTTTCCAGAACTCAAAAATAATGTCATATAAACTATGATCAGGCCTGGGATTTTGTGATGGAGTCCGCCAAGGTTGCCTAGGTTTGTGGGGTTGATGTTGTCTTTCTTCTGAATCAATCTCATTTTTAAATATGAAACTAGCTACTGAAAATGGTACACATAATAGGGTTGAGTTATTTTCCATGTGGCTCCTCTTGAAAACAACTACAGCTAAAGGCTTAAAAAAATTTGAAGTCTTTGGAGATTTGAAAATAATCAAGAACTGGGCAAAAAATGAATACAAAATTGAAAATATAACCTTAGAACCTATAATGACCCAAGTGTAGGAGGTTAAGAGGTTCTTTGATGAAGTTTCATTTTTCATGTTTGTTGAGAATTCAAATCCCTAGTTGGTAATTTACCTAAAAAAATATTTATTACGCATGAGGGTCAAAATAAAAAATAGGATATCAGGGAATTTTCATAGGTCTCAATTTCTAAGAGAGTTATGTATTGATGCAGGGCCACTTTTCCAATTGAAGTTCATTAAAAACAAGTCTAGTTTTGTTTATCTTAATGTATTGGACCCTTTTGGGAAACAACAAGATGACTGAGTCCTTTTTCTGAAGGCTACCTTCTAGGAGCCTATGATGAATGTAATAAGTAGTAATAGGAAATATGCATATATTGTTACTTTTCTAATAGCAAACCACTAATTTGAACAATGTTCTGAGATGTAAGAATTAGAAAACTGAACTACGAAATTCACTAATCAAATTTACTGAGTATTCTAATGAAATTTTAGTAGAAAATAAATTCATAAAGACAGAAGCATACAATTAACAAAACGCCACAAAACACGAGATAAAACTTCCTCCTTGCTCAAGGTATCTCAACCTCCTTAAGTGATGCGCTCTCCGTGATCTCAGATGTTGATCTGGAACTATTTTCCTGACCTCAAAACAAAAATTATTTCTTGTGCATTATGATGTATTCACCAAGTCTACACTCTTCTCTTTATAGGATCAAACTGCTCTTCAACTCAATAAAACAGGTGCGTTGAACTTGTTTAGTCAACTTAGTGTTCCTAAATTGATATCATAAATTGTCAACCAGGGCTAGTAAACTATTGAAGTGAAGTGCACCATATGTGCCTAGGTATCTTCTTCCTACTTCGTTGTGCTTAGTGTTTTTCTAGTGTTTTTGGTTTTTTGTTTTTATGCTAAGGGGAAAAAAACTAAATTACTAGCAAAGAGAAGTTATTGATCACACTAAAACATAATAAAATATACTCTAAACTATGAATGATACCAAGAACAGAGAATGCTAATCCACAGATTGTAAAGCTGCTAAGAAAAGTAACTCATAACATTAAACTTAGTCCAATTCGTTTCATTAGAGATATATTGGAACAAATTGAGAAAAGGATTAGTTTTGATGTAATGAGGTTCTCTTAGTAAACAACAACTTAAAACATCACAGAGAAATCTTATTTGTTGTTAGAAATTTGTTGGAACATTTTGAGAAAAAGATCATCTATAACATAGTAAGGAACCCTATGCTAAAATAACTTGTGACACTAGAGTTAACTCATTCTGCAACTCACAATGTTACTATTAAATCTCATTCAATGATTAGAGATTTCTTGGAACAACTTGGGAAAAATATTGTTTGTAAAATCATGAGAATCTCTTACATAATTGCAGAACAGTCAAGAACTCAAAATAATATAACTAATTCTCGTTCATCTAATAGTGATGTGTTAGAAGAGTTTGAGAACAAGAGTAGCTTATAAAATAATGAGGATCTTCTAAATCTAACTAACATGACTGAAATGCAATTAACAGAACTGAAATGCAATTAAATCAAAGTACTACAGCTAGATTTCATTCACGTATTAGTGATATATTGGAACAGCTTATGAGAACAATATTGACTGTAATATTTGATGTAAGTAAATGGCATAAAATGTGATGCAAGAAGATAAACTCAAGAAACTACTTAAGTTAAGAACAAAACAGAGTTAAAGGTTACTTATCTAGAAAATATGCAAAGGCCTTTTCAGATAGTAGGGACCCTCTACTATCAGATTGGCACACGAATCCTTAACTCCTTATAGTTTCTTTCAGATCATGCATCAAAGTTATACTCCTTTCATTAGAATAAAATTCTCAGAAACAGAGTGTCACATTATTTGAAAGCTAAAAACAAAACATCAACTAACTGTTTCTCGGTTCACTGAGTTATTTTTATAAGCAACTACATAAATGACATTGAGTAGAAATAGGCATAGGTGTCTTTTATAATAAAAATCAAACTAAAACTCCTGTTGAGGACTCGTGTTTTGCTGAAGACACATCGAGAGTCCTTATCCTTATAGAAGTCTGCTTCTTGGTTTTTAGCTTTGTCCACGTGCATAACCACTTCCAGATTTTTGCTCAGCCCTCGTGGATGACAAGGAATTATGCAGGAGAGTTTTGGAGTCTAACCATATACGTATTTCCCTTAGATGAAACCTGTAACCTGCTTGAACACTAAGATGGCTACGGAACATATGACTAGCTACAGAATGACTGCATTCTGTAGCTAAGCCTGCTCAGAAATCACTAAGACAACAAAACCACAAAAGTATAATATGTCAGTCATTGCATATATTATTAAAGTGATTTTACTCATTCTTATTGATCTTTTAGGCCTATAAGTGATAAAGGATAAATGGAATAAAGTGGAGTTTGGTGAAAATAAAAGACATTTTTAGGGCTCAACAAAACCCAAGTCAAACTTCCTCGCCGAAATCAAGCCTAACTAACATCTAGAACTCAAGTGAAATGGCCTTTTAAACTTGATTCAAACTGTCTCACTGAAGTGAATTCGTAGTGAGATAAAATCTCCATGCATGCTCAATTATATTTTCTAGATTTTCTATTTTTGACTATAAGAAAATTAGAGAATTTTCTTAATCAACATTAAGAGAAAGTGAGATTGCCCCTTTGCTTCACATGTGGGTTTTTTTTCCAAACTACTAAATTTGGTAGAACCCTTCCATCTCTAACTTCAATTAACTGATATTTCTATGGTTAAGCCTTAGGATTTTTTATTTTTTGATCATTTATGGGTGGTTCGATGTATATGTTGATTTCACAGTTGAAATATTGAGTATAAAGCCTTTTTCTTGGAAAATAAATGCCTTGTTTCGCTCTTCCAGAAGACTAGTCACTCTGCTTCTTCCAATAATAACTAAAGTGAAAAAAAAGTATGCCTATAAAAGTATGTCTTTATAGTCATCCAAAGAACCATGGTGAAAGGAGCCAAGTTTGTAAATGTAGAAAGAGATGTTTGAAAATGGAAACCAATAGAAAATTTCATATTCTTCCACAAAATATTTTCCTCATTTCTATGTCTTTTTTCTTCCAAGAAAACAAATGTGTTTTTGGCATTTGTTATTCCAAGTAGAAATTAAAGTATTCATTGATTCTGCCTACACATAAGAGCCTACACATAAGAGCTCCTTTCAGACAATTTCTAGGTTATCATCAGATTCTGCAAAACATCTTTCTAATAAAAGTTGTACATCAAAAAAAAATTTCCACCTATAGTGCTAACATTGCAGAAAACCCAAAATAATATCTTAAAATTGCCTGTAAAATGCTTTTAAAACAATATTTCCGGGAAATCTGAAACCAAAACCCTCCCTCTGATTTTCCATGCTTAATCCATTAAATGATTACAATGTGATCCTTTGAAATATGATCTACCTGAGATTTTCATTGTCTCCATGTCTAGGATGGGTTGCGTCCAACACCTTGATCTGGGATCAAGTCTAATGAGGTTATTACCTCTAAATTGACTTTGGGTTAGTATGTGACTCTCCTGAGTCAATTGAGGTTTTACCCTCTAGGCTGACTTCGGGTCAGTGGAGTGTGATGTCTTTATGACTCACTCTTGTTTGTTTTCCCTTAGATCTGGAAAAGAATGTTACAACAGGATGACACAGGATTGCATGATGATGATGAGGATAATACACGATGGTATTGATGACAAGATGGAATAGGTGGACGGATGGAGTTATCCCTAGTTGAGAGGGAGTGTTAATTTTGTGAAGCTAAGTCCAAAATCCATGTTGCACTGCTCACATGATGATAATTATATTTCTATTGGATTCCTGTTTTGGAGAGGTGCAAGATTGATCTAAAGATCACATTTTATGGATGAGCAGAACATATATTTTGATTTTATTTTCCACGCATGTGAAAGGTTGGCCAGATTTGTAATATAGGCTCACAAGCCCAACATATGTGTCACACACCCTCATTGATGGATAAAAATTGGAGAGAGATGATTTTCATTTCATCATCATCTCATCACAGACATTCTACTTGTGTTCTGATTGGTTCGCATAGCCTAGGAGAGGCTTCCTTTCCATCGCACACACAAATCTTAACTTGAAGAAGTTGTTGTAATTTTTGGACTATTTTTAGGGTTTCTGGACAAAGTTGACCAACACTGAGTTTCAGTCAACTCTTGGATTTCGACTTCGATTTTTGGACATAAATTATGATTTTTTGAGGCCACATAGGAGGGAACAAAAATCGAGGAGGATCATTGAATTTGATTTTTGTTCATTGGCTGCAGCTTTGACTCTAGTGTTGAGTTTTTTGTTGACTAGTTTGTGTTGACTTGCGTTGATGTTTGGGAGCTGTCCTTGAGGGGTGTGTGTGACACTTGGAGAAAGGTTGATTTGGATATTGGAGAAGTTGGTTTGACCAAATCAAGACTTTGCTGGCTAGGGCATCTTGTTGACTGTTATAACAAACATTTATCTATCCATTTGGTGGACAAGCATAATTACAAATTTTGATGCATTATTTGGCTTGTCTTCCGTTGATCTATTTTTATGTTCTATTAGAATTTTACTTTAAATTTTATATGATTTCTAAATCTAAATTGGGCCTCAAAAATATTTAAGAAAAACTGGATTTAAGCAGAGAACATACCATGGTTATCTAAATTTAACATTACTTCCTATCAAAAAGCTTCACATCCTCACTAAAGATAATGCAATTAAATTATATATAGAGTTACTAGAGGCTGAAAAGAAGGTCATGCAATATTTTATGAAACTTATTGGCACCTTCTCCTATGTTTCACATTAAAATTGTTCTCTAAGTCCATCTATGAAGTATTCTCTTGTATTTCTTGTATTTTAGGCCATCATGATGAAAATACTACTAATGAAAGTGTTTTGTGAATTTTTAATACCCTTCACTAGTACAAAATGATGAAATTAATGACTAGGTGACTAAAAAATTTAGTCACCACAATTATTTCAAGTGAATTACCACTAAATTTGAACAAGTTTAAGTGACCGAACTAAAAATAACTAATTTAGTATAGGGACAAAACATATGACTAGATAATAAGTGACTAAACTAAAAAGGACTAATTTAAATGACTAATTTATTCAAGGACTAAAATAAGTGACAAAATTTAAAATGATTAACAAAAACGAACACGATAGTCAATGAATAAAATTATGACCAACTTACTAGTGCAACAAGTATATGAATTAGTAATTTATGCTAGTCATTTTTAATTATGTCACTCCATATTTATGCTATTCATTTTTAATTGATTTTGAGGAACCTATAGGTATCGAATTGATATGTATGATCCATGTCTATATGATATCTTCAATGTGTATTATTTTTATTGTGATCACTTAAGCATTGTATTATATGTCTCGATGCTTAGGCTATATTTTCTAAGTTGAGTTGTTCCATGGCATTTCATAATTTTACTCAGAGAAGTGTGTCATCTTGATGGTTTGGGTATATATTTGGTGATTTGAGTAGGTGTTACACATTGACCTTATTTGACTCCTTTTTTATTTTGTTCAAATTTTATCCCATGTCTCTTTTAACAACCAATGTGGAGGTCTTCTAAACTATGGTTAAATTTTATGTAATATTCTCAAATGGAAAAATCAATAATACTTTCACTTAAAATGCAATTTTCAGAAATATATGCAAAAACAGTTAAGTGCAACCCATGGACCCATCAGATTATACATTATAGTAGCCAAATACAAAAGGATATCCGAAAAAAATAATGGTAGCTTAGTTAAACAAGCCTCCCAATCCATAATAGCCCAAAAATCATGCAAAAAGAGGGGCTGCAACCATGTATAAAAGTTGGAATGCCCTGACAATGTTATTTTATTACCTCTACAATAATAGTAGGTTATACATCCAATCTAGAGCTGCTATGTGCATAAAAATTTGGATAAGTTATAAAGGTTTTACATAGTTCTGGAAAGTACCAACATTTTCGCAAGTAGTGATAGCGTAGTTTTACAAACTGCAATTTCAGAATATGATATCGCGAGTTGTCTTCAAACAATTTGCTAGTTGTACATGTTATCTCATCTAATAGTAAATAGTAAATGGCATTGTATATCAACTAAGAATATAGGAAATAGTACAACACTTTCCCAAAGTCAGACAAGAAATGGCTCTCTCCATCATAGATGTTGGTCCCAAAATGACCATGAAGCCCAAATAGAGGCTTTCCCTCTTGTGGAGAAATGAACTATATAGAGATGGAAAGAGAATGCAGATACTGTGTTAGATAATTAATAAGTGCAAAAACACAATTATTTCCATGTAATAAGAGTAGTCTGATAATTAGACCCATGAATGAGCCCTCCATAGTGGTATGACATAGTCCCAAGAAGAGGAATGAACTATGTGCTGCATGTAGATCTTTCTTCTTGTGCTTGGGAATCCAAGTGAAAAATATCATATCATGGTAATAGATGTCTCCATACACTACTCCATCACTCTCATCTCTTTATTTCCCATCAAGTGCATCATATGTGAAGTGATCCCGGGGACACTCCATCAAAAACCCCAAGCTCCCAAGTGACATCACTGTTGGCCTTTGTAATAAGGCTCCTGTAATCTCATAGCTCCATTCTTTGAAATACCACATGTCAAATCCACCCATCATAATGTTGTTGTATATGGGAGATTCCTCCAAAGAGGAAGTACCTCCTGATCCTCCAAGGCTAAGTATTAGCCCCTTTGCACCATGATAGTGCCATCTCCTACTCCTGCAACATCATACAAAGTATGAGAGAAGATCAACCCATACTCTCTCAAGAACAACCAAAGCAACAACAACTCTTGTTGCCTCCCCACACCATCACCATATAAACTATGGATCAATAACATGAGAGTTGATATGAAAGATATCACATCACCCAAACACACCCAAACTGCTTGCTACCATATGATGTAAGTGCCATGCCAAGTTCCATCCACCAACCTACTCTTTGAAATAGAATGTGTCATAGGATGACCAAAATCTTTCAAGAGTAATCAATGGAGTCTTGCCTCTTATTTCCCGGTGTCATAAATCTGCAAATGGCTTCCCAACCTCTTTCTCATAAACATCACCCATCCAACCAATGGTGAGTGTCCATCATTATGTCCAAAAGTGGCATTCCTCCAACGGAGAATACCATCCTCCCAAATCAGATTTTTTTCTTTGAATTTCATGGGATGTTGAAATGAAATCTCCTGGAGACCTCCAAATGAAGACCACTCCTCAATGACCAAGTTGATCCCATAAGGATCCAAATAAGGTGTAGGAAAAAAATTCTCATCAAAATTTGAAGTTTTCATCAAGAATTATCTATCATTATAATGGAATATGTTATCCCTCATAAGATTCCCTTCATAAACCATCTGCCTATCCTTCGCTATACATGTAGAGAGGTCATTGGAATGCTCCAATAATGGTTGGGCCCCCAACTCATCACTGTTTCTCAATGACAGTGCTGTTGATCTCCATATTGGCGCATTTGTTGTCTCAAGATCATGCTCAGTGCTGAACACATAGTTTTGTATTCTATTGTTCAAGACAATACTCATCCCAACCTCTAATAATCTACACTCCAACCCCAAGAGTTGTGTGTATCTCAATAATGATACACTAGGATGATTGTATATCTTATCCTTGAACAAATCAAGGCTGATCAGCACAGTGATAGTCTGCTGCTCCAAATCAATAATGTATTTTTACCCTCATTCATGCAACGGTACATTCCCACAATCCTCCATATGATGTGTTGAAGTAATAGAAAATGGAAACATGTACATACCTTGGCGGTGAAGGTTTTTCCTCCTCTGATTTCTTCTTGGAATTTTTTTTTATCAACCTTTGAGTAAAATCTGCAAATGCAGTCACTATTGCTTGACTCAAATGGCTGAACCACCAAATGTTTTCTTCACCTTAAAGTTGTAGCGATGCAATATCAACAACTTCTATTTCTACCACAGGATGTAGTAGGAAGATGCATATAGCTTCATTACCCAAGCTTTTGATGTGCATGAGGATGACCTATCAAAAGTAGACAATAGGAATCTATTTTCCTTTATTATTCTATTGCTGCAAGGTCTCCTTTATTCTTTGTGCTTATAGAAATTATATAACTGATATGTTATACATCTGAGATTCTCTTGATCACACACTATTTGAATTCATGCACAATACAAAATCTCTTCTACCATTGATCATTACTTGCGGAAATAAAATCAATTACATGCACACATTAAAACCATAAAAATTCACACATATGAACATAGTAATTTATGGGAAATCTTAAAGTTGAAAACCCCCAACTATCTTATATTATATGTCATAGAGATCATGTAACAATCATCATACAAATCTCCTCACAATCTCTCAGTATAATCTCCAATTGCTACACACTAATCAGGTCCGATCTAGAAAATCTCATGCACCAATATCTGCCACCTACTAGTCTGCCTCTACTGCACAATCACTGCTGAAGAATAGCTTTGAATGAAATCGAATTGGTCCAGCATTGTTCATGAAATCCTCATTGGCATCTCCAACCACTGTCTTTTGCAAATCATGAAACACTATAGTCACAACTGATAGTCACACTGCTCTTTCACCTACCTCTTCACTGGTCTCCACTGAAACTGTCCATGCACTGTAGTTAATAGATGTATTCTTTAGTTGATTAATGAGTTAATAATTAGTGAATTAATTAATAATTAATATACACTAATTTCACTAGTGTATCAACTGGCCAGGGACTAGATACAACTAGCTCAACTATGTTTAACTGAGTTAAACTGAACACAACTCCACCAACTACCTCAATAAATCCACCAAACTCTGTCACATGAGTTCTAACTGAAGTCTCCATGCAATAGCTCCACTTAACCCTCAGGAATAGCATAATTCCTTCTATCAGCTCCTATGCCACATCTGTGCACTTAACTGAAGTGCTCCAAGAGAATAAGATAATGTTTATAGTCCAAATATTATTAAGAGCTAATAATATTCAACATGTCTATTTTTAGACTGGAAATATAAAAATATATTCCACCCAACATGTCTAAAAATAGAAGTCCATATATTTTTCCAACTTGACCAACCATCCACAAATAGCATCCTGCAACTCATAGAATATGATCGACATGTCTAAAAATAGACATAGTCTAAAAATAGACTTGTGCCAAAAATAGCCTTCGGGCCAACTTAGTGCAGGCGATTCTTTTCACTAAGCTCATCATCTTGTTGCAATCTCAACACTCCCTCTCAACAATATAGGGATTATCTGCCACCCCGATCCTGCCCCTGTGGTATTCAAATTTTCTCCTAGTGAGTGCCTTCATTAAGATATTAGCATCTTGATCCTCCATGGGAATGTATGAAAGTAACATGATCTTCCGAGCACACAATCTCTGATATGATGATACCAGATGTCAATGTGTTTAGATCTATCATGAAATATTGGATTAACCGAGAGTTTGATGCAACTTTGATTATCACAATATATCACAGTAGGATCTAAGTGTGAACCGAACAACCTGACCAGGATCTTCCTCATCCATATAGCCTCGCATGCAGCTACCTTTGTATCATGTACTTTACTTACTAAACCGAGTCTCCATGATCTCTCTCTCGCTTTCTCACGATCAAGAAATCCATTTGTCGACCTGATATTGAAAATCCCTCCAGATGTGCTCTTTCTTTCCATTGGGCTCCTTGCCCAATCTGCATCCATGAAGCTACAAAGCTTCACCTCATCTGATTTTCTGTACCATAATCCATATCTCGATGTGCCTTTGAGATGCCTGCCTTCCAAAAGATCTTGATAGGCTTAACCATAGCTTGTGAAAATTGGTTAACAGTGTAGCATATGTTAGGTCGTGTATTGACTAGATACATAAGCGACCCCACCAACTGTCGGTAAACAGTGGCATCCACTACCTCTGCCATTGTAGCATCCTCTTTCCTCCATCCACCAGGAAGAGGAGTGTCGATAGGCTTGTAGCCATGCATGTTGAACTTCTCTAATATCTCCCGGGCATACTTGCCTTGAGACACAAACAATCCATAATTGCACTGCCAAATTTCTAATCCCAGGAAATAATAAAGGAGGCCCAAGTCCTTCATCTCAAACTCTTTTGCAAGATCAGCCTTGCATGAGAGTATCAACTTTTCATCACCAGTCAGTATAAAATCATCTACATAAAGTACAATGATCAACAACTTACCCTCAACCACTATCTGGTATAGGTTGGGATCCGCCTCGCTCTTGGTAAAACCAAGTCCAGTGAAATAACTGTCAATCCATGTGTACCAAGTACGAGGTGCTTGTTTCAACCCATACAAAACTCTTTTGAGCCTGCACACATGCGACTCACTGATGAAGATCTCGAAACATTCGGGCTACTCTATGTACACCTCCTACTCAATCACTCCATTGAGAAACACAGTCTTCACATCCATCTGATGAATGTGCCACCCCATCTACGCTGAGAGAGCAAGAATCGTCCGTATGGAAGAATACCTTGCGATAGGTGCAAAGGTTTCCTCATAATCGATCCCCTCAATCTGTGAGAAGCCCCGGGCAACAAATCTTGCATTGTACTTCTCAACGCTCCCGTCAACTGCTTGCTTCACTTTGTAGATCCATCTCGAACCTACCACTGATTTCCCTTCCAGCCTTGGGACAATCTCCCATGCACTGTTTTTGACAATCGAATCATACTCTTCCGTCATGGCATCTACCCGTGTAGGTTCCTCCACAGCTTCCTCGAAAGAGGATGGTTTTGTCACAATACACTTTCTCATCAGAGCCATGTATCCAGTATATCGATCAAGTGACTGTCTTTGTCTACGCTGTGATGTAGGTGCTCCTACAATCTTCTCTGCATCAAGATTTATTCACTCAGCTTCTGTAGTGCGCTTCCACCCTCTGATGGTTGGCGCTGCATGAGTGGTTTCTTCCACTCCATGAACCTCCTCTTGTGGCTAATTCACATCTTGAGGCTCATCCTTAGGAACTAATAGCTCCTCATCTACATGCAAGTGTGGCTCCCTCTCAAGCGAACACTTCATGGCTTTCTCCTCATGAAATTTGATATCTCGTTGCACAATAGTCTTCCGACTGTCTAGAAAATACACACGATAGCTGTGGGGCGTATCACTGTACCCCACAAATATCCCAACCTCTGTAGTCGGCTCCAGCTTCTTCTTGGCATCCTTCGTCACTTTAAGGTAAACAGGTGAGCCAAAAATCTTCAAATGAGAAATATCACGCTTCTTACCAGAAAACACCTCTTCGGGTGTACTCATGCCAAGTACTCTATGAGGACAACGGTTTTGCACATAAACCATAGTATTGCATGCCTCAGCACACAAGTGTATGGGAAGGCCATGATCATGCAACATCGCCCATGCAGCACCCACGATCATTCTGTTCTTTCACTCCGCGACCCCATTCTGTTGTGGGTTATGAGGCGCTATGAGCTCTCTTCAAATTCCTTTTGCGCTGCAAACGTTTTTGAATTCGCCATAGATGAATTCACCACCATTGTCGCTCTTAAGAGCCTTCACCTACTTCCTCGATTCTTTCTCAACCAATGCCTTGAACTCATAGAAATTTTAGTATGTCTTGCTCTTCTTTTGCATGAAGAACATCCAGCACTTCTGAGAAAATCATCAACAAAGATAACATAATACATGTGCTTTGCTGTCGAAGCTACTGAGAAAGGTCCACACACATTTGTGTGAATTCTCTCAAGGATCGTCATGGCACGAATATCCTTCTCGTGAAAGTTGGCTTTCACAAATTTTCCCAAAGTACATCCCTTGCACTGATTTGACTGCGCAAGTGTACCTTTGGGAAGCCTGGTAGAAATCTGCTGCAAAATTTTCAAGGCACCATGGTGAAGATGGCCCAATCTCCTGTGCCATAGCTCTCCCTCATCTCAGCTCACCACTCCTTCTGCCTTGCCTACCATTGTTGTGAATCCATCTACCTACAATTGATAAGGGTTCTTAACTCAAACCCCTATCCTCCAAGTTTCACCAGTTGCCTTACTGCGCAGGAAAGCCTTTCCCTCGCTAAAGACAACATCATATCCCTTGTCTTACAACATGGCCACCGAGATCAGATTCTTCTTCAATCCTGGAACATCCATGAAATCCTTCAATATGAAAGGTTTACTAGACTCCCTCTCAAAGGAAATTATCTCGATACCAGTCGCACTGTATCTACCATCATCGCCCATCTCGATGTGTACTCCAAGATCCTTCTCATCCAGATCACTGAACAAATATTTATCTTCGGTCATATGAAAAGACACACCACTATCAAGAAACCACACTGAACTAATCATAATTGAGACCAAGCATGTTATCAGTGAAAAATCAAGCTCAAAATGTGAGGCTAATGCCTCTCCAGCTGCAGATCCAGTAGCTTTCTTATTTTTCTTCTTCTGTGGACAATTAGTGGCGTAATGTCCGTGTCGGTGACAGTGAAAGCAATTCACCTTCAACATGTCTTGCTTCTTGCCTTTCACACCAGATTGAGAAGAATTCTTCTTGCTCTTCCCCTTCCTTGCTTTGGCAGCGAAAGCACAATTTTCTTCATCTTCATTCTTCAATGAAGATCTATCCCTGGTACTCCGCCTTATCTCTTCCTGCACAAGATCCGACCAAAGTCGCTCTCAATTTGGCAGTTTCTCCCGACCATTGACAGAGTCCTGATATGAATTCCAACTCTTCGAAAGCCCAAGGAGAGACAAGCTCACCAAGTCCTCGTCATCTACAGTAACCCCCACACTTCCCAGCTCATCCCTCCACTGGACAAAATTCATGGGGTACTTGGGTATACTGTCGCCTTTCTCCATTTTTATATTACTGAGCGTATCTTTGAGCACCAACTACCTTTGGTCGCTCTTGCTTTGGAAAAATTCTGTCAAAGCTTTCCACATCAATAATGGAGAAGCTTTACCATGAAGGCTAGACACTATGTGATCCTTCACACCTTCCAATAGAGTCCTTCGACATTTTGCTGTCCTCTTTTGCCATGTGTCAAGTGCGGAAGCATCGCTAGAAGAAGGTTTTGGAATTTCTGCATCTATGAAATCCTTCAACCCATTATCCTCTAGCATTGCCTCCATCCTATCCTTCCATGCAATATAGTTCAAGATACACTCAAGGGCATACTCCAATCGCAATCTGTTGAAAGACATCTCAACTTCAACACCAAGAAAACACTACTCCAAATTCAAATTCCACCAGCACAAAACTCAACCGCTTCAATGTTTTGCAATTGCTCCAATGATCAATATTGCTCTGATACCATGTAGAAATTATATAACTGATATGTTATACATCTGATATTCTCCTGATCAGACACTATTTGACTTCATTCACAATACAGAATCTCCTCTACCATTGATCATTACTTGCGGAAATAAAATCAATTGCATGCACACATTAAAACCATAAAAATTCACACATATGAACACAGTAATTTATGGGAAATATTAAAGCTAAAAACCCCCAACTATATGTATATTATATGTCATAGATATTATGTAACAATCATCGTACAAAGCTCCTCACAAGCTCTCAGTATAATCTCCAATTTCTACACACTAATCAGGTCCGATCTAGCAAATCCCATGCACTGATCTCTGCCACCTACTAGCCTACCTCTACTACACAATCACTACTGAAGAATGGCTCTGAATGAACTTAAATTGGTCTATCCTTGCTCACGCAATATTCATTGGCATCTCCAACCATTTTGTGTTGCAAATCATTCAACACTATAGTACAACTGATAGTCACACTTCTCTTTCACCTACCTCTTCACTGGTCCCCACTGAAACTGTCCATGCACTATAGTTAACTGATGTATTCTTTGGTTGATTAATGAGTTAATAATTAGTGAATTAATTCACACCACTCTCACTAGTGTATCAATCAGTTAGACTAGATACAACTAGCTCAACTATGTTTAACTGAGTTAAACTGAACACAACTCCACCAACTACCTCAATAACTCCACCAAACTTCGTCACATGAGTTCTAACTAAAGTCTCCTTGCAATAGCTCCACTTAATCCTCAAGAATAGCATAATTCCTTCTGTTAGCTCATGTGCCACATCTGTGCACTTAACTGAAGTTCTCCAAGAGAATAAGATAATGTTTATAGTCCAAATATTATTAAGATCTAATAATATTCGACATATCTATTTTTAGATTGGCAATCTAAAAATAGATTCCGCCCGATATGTCTAAAAATAGAAGTCCATCTATTTTTCCAACTTAACCAACCATCCACAAATAGCATCCTGCAACTCATAGAATATGATCGACATGTATAAAAATAGACTTGCACCAAAAATAGCCTGCGGGCCCACTTAGTGAAGGTGAATCTTTTCACTAAGCTCATCATCTTGTTTCAATCTCAACGAATGAACTATGGGAGAGTTATATTCTCCTTGAAATCTCTAGGTTGAGACTTATATTCCACAAGATACTCACTTAGAATCTCATGATCTAAGTTTTTTCCATCTCTATGCCTCTTGTCTTCAAAAGAAAAGGCCCTAGTAAGTTTCTTTGGAGCTCTATGCAATACCAGATCTTCTTTGTGCTGATAGGAAGTACATGGACTTTCCTCATCTTGAAACACTAGTGTGGTTTCACTTCTTTTCTCCATTTTTCTTTGCTTAACCTCCTTTGTGAGTTTCTTCTTAGATCTGAAAAGAGATGAGATAAAAATAATTATCTCCATCATTCTGATCTCTTTATCTTGCTCTTCTTCTTATTATATCATATTGGCTAAAACTCACAAGCTGAGCCAAGATTATGGTTTGATACCGCTATAATATTCTCAAATGGGAAAATCAACAATACTTGCACTTAAAATGAAATTTTCAGAAATATATGTAAAAAAATTTAAGTGCAACCTATGGATCCATTATATTATACATTATAACAGCTAAATACAAAACGATATCTGAAACAAATCATGGTAGCTTATTTAAACAAGCCTCCCAAGCCATAATAGCCCAAAAATCATGCAAAAAGAGGGGTTGCAACCACGTATAAAAGCTGGAATGCCCTGACAGTGTTATTTTATTTCCTATACAACAACAGTAGGTTGTAAATCAGATCTAGAGCTGCTATGTGCATAAAAAGTTAGATCTACATCAGATCCATGCACTATACAAACTCATTTAGAGAACCCCTTTGGAGTTTTCAGCAAAACACCAAGTACAAGATGTAGATCTGAGATCTAAGACTACATATATATGGAAATGTTCATATCTAGAAAGTGTGGCTGAACTGATGAAATAAATAGAATAGCATCCTCCAATAGATATCCAAAGTGAACGATAGATCCCCAACACTCAGAAAATCACTCTCCAACTGGTGTGCTGAACCACCCTACAACTGCCTCTTCAGAAATTATGCAGATATGGATCTATAATGCACTGTAGGGATCAAAATATAGTTATCTTGATGAAAATATCTGGAAATGAGGCTCAATGCCTTCAATACTTCCCTCCCAATGGAGTAGAATCTTCCTCCACTGAAAAAATCACTGAAATGGCCTAGATCTATAGATCTATTTTCCACTTGCTACAACTTACTGAAACAACCAAAATCTCAACAATATTTACACTATAAAAGAAAGGTGAAGCTTGGCCTTAAGCCATATAATGGAAAATGTGGTGAAATACTTCTCCAAGAGCTCCTCAATGGAAGAGGTGGAATTCCCGATCAGGAACACCCAATGCTAAACAACATTCAATCTCAGCTAAACACCAAGAGAAAGTTATATGTCTAAACATACCATATATTCAGAAAATCATAATGATCAGCTAACCCCATATGGCTTCCATCCTCTCCATTATAAAAAATGTGAGCCTTATCACCTTGGGTCCCACTCATTATGGTTTCCATCATCAAGCAATTAATCTCCCTCCAAAATTGCGATGTCCCGTCATCAATGTCACTCCTCCATAATAGCGCTATTTGATTTGGCCAACCTTGACTTAGCCTCCATGCATTGTCTTCTTTCACACTCAAGGTGTCTTTATTGTAACTAGCTAAACTAAACCTCATTCATATTGAGTTGTCTTCATTGATGATTCATTCCTTCCATACAAGTGTTGTTGAATTGGTCAAACTTGATCTTGTCCACATGCATTAGCCCCTGTTCACACATGAGGGTGCTTGATCCAGTTATTAACATGATCCATTTTCATAGTAAGAGGGATTTTATGTCTACTAAAGAGATTTATGGGCCTCCTTACCCATTTATTCAGCTAACTACATGTTAAGTGAAAAATCAATTTTCCAATTCGCTGTATGCTAATTTAGGAATATTACATTTTAATACAATATTTTTGAGATCTACGTGAAGTTCCCTAAAAATAATGGGCTACCTACAACTACTTGAGTTTACTGCTAACATTATTCATAGATTTTACGATATTTTCTACCTCTTTAAGGGTTAGTGGATATTTCATTTATGTGTAAACCTCATGTCCCCTTTCCCTCCTTATATGAACATAATTTCCTATATAAAATAAATCTTCTATAATTTTTATTGATATCCTTATGCCAACATTATCACTACTAAACCTTCAACATCATTAGATATAATATATATGTAAACCAACCTCCTTTTTCTTAAATGAAAAAAAAAAATAACACACAAAATTAGCTAAAATGGGGACAACATAAGGGACAACCTAAGTTCGCATAGCACTTGCCTCATGAAAAATTACTACTAATTAAAATCTAATTTCCCGCAATTATTAAATCTAAAATTGATCCAGTAAAATATATTTTTTTCTATTCCCTGCTACTTTTCTTCCTTCCTAGGTTGTTGGGAGGGAGCTTGGTACTCTTTCTTTGGTCATATTTTTCTTATTCCTCACACATGGAAAAGACGCAATGCACTTCAAAAGGAAATCCAATGATTTGCAGTGATGGCAGTGTTTGGGAAGCTGAGGAGCACAGCCGTCACTTAGTTTGAAGTATCGAGAGGGGGAGGATCACAACTATATAATGCCAAAGCTTTCTACAATTTTGAAAAAAATGGCAATGGAATCACCAGTGTTTCTGTCTTAAGTGCACTATAGGAGTTTCGGTTCAGGCTTTGCTGCTCATTTTTTTGTTTTTTCTTTCCCCCTCTTAAGAGGCATCATGACCAGATCAAGGAAGCCCCCAGATCTCAGGAAGTAAGTATATAATTCACCGCAATTCATTTAAGTTGAACTTATGTTTGGATCCATTCTTATTTCTTCAGTACATACACTGGATTTTTTCTATAAGTAGGATTTTTGCATGGGTAGTTTGCATTTCACTAGCATAAAGTTAAGAAATTAAGGCTTATGGTTTTAGGATCAATTCTGGACTTAAACATCATTTCAGGGTTGAGAATGTAATAAATATGCTATTTTATAAATATCAACATACTTAAATGTTTAACATTAAAAGGTAAGATGTGGGAACCCAATTTCATGGTGTCTGATCTTCAGACTCCTAGCACTTCACACAAAAAAATTAGAAATTGAGGTGTTTTTAAAGTTTCAAATAACTCTAATTGTTTTATAGAATTTCAGTGCTACATAAAATAAACAGTGCAACCCTGGTCTTATGCATCTTGTGGGTTGGGGGATCCAGTATTGTATTCATCCTTAGTATGTAGTATTTACCCTATTTTATAAATATTAACATATCTAAATGTTCAAAATTAAAATATAAATGTGGGATATCCATTTTAGAATGTTTGATGATGGTCTCATACTCCTTGGACCTCACACAATGAAATTAGAAATTGAGGCGTTTTTTCCAGTTTCAATAAACTTCAATTATTTTTAGCATTTTAGCAGTACATGAAATAAAGAGTGCAACTCTAGTCTTTAACATCCTGTGTCATGGGGTACCCCAAGATATTGTAAGTCCAAAACATAGTAATTTCATTCTTGCATTGGAGAAACAACATAAGGCCTAGGCAACTTGTGTGGAAATGGGGACATTAGATTCCTCATTACTACATAGGGTTCAACTTAAGAGCATAGTTTTAAAAATTAGAACTGGTAACTGACGTGGTCCACCTATCAAAGAGTTTTTTGAACTAAAATAAGGAAAAAATGGACTAGTCAGATATCTATGTACCGGTCTTTAAAAAAATACGTGAAATCATTATTTTTTAATGAAAACAATTAATTTTAAGATTTAGAACCATGATTACAAATTCATCACCACTACCTCAGTAGTAGTAGTTGTTGTAGTAGAAAAACTAGATCTAGTGAAAGAACAAGTTGGTGAAGCTGCATGAATGGTGCTTCTCACTGGTTGTTTTTATTTTCTTGATTTAGCTGTTGGTTCTAGATCTATTGGCACTACTAGATCTACATTGGGATCACCCTCTTCCCCGATGGAAGCACAAGTTGGTCAAGCTGCACGAATAGTGCTTCACATTGGTTGTTTGCCTTATCTTGATTCAACTACTAGTTCTAGTTCTATTGGCACTACCAAATCAACACTAGGATCAACTCCCCCAAAAATCCAAATGAGATGTCTGAGGAAAACGAGTGGGGAGGTATGATTTTATAGGCTTGGAGGGTTATTTTTGGAGGGAAACAATGCCTAGTTTCCCCAAAAAACCACTCACACCAACCCTAAACTAATTTGTGTCACACGTGTGAAATGTCAATGACTCGGTTGGGTTATGATGGAACCAGTTGGTTCATACTAGTTTCGTACCAAACACCTAGTTCATGGTTGGTTTGGTACCAAACATCGGTTTACCTTGGCCCAAACCAGGGTTATTGGCTAGGTTGACCTCTAAACCTAATGAATTCGCTGGTTTTATAAGGTACTGGTTCAACCTAACTAGGTTTTAAAACCATGCTTAAGATATACATTTTCTGAGTTTCCTAGTCAGTGATGTACACTGAATGGTTCAATTGAAAAAAATGTATCACACTGAGTTCCATTTCACTACCATAGAGTCAATATTCTGATGACATTGGTGCAAACTCATTCACTATTCACAAATCTTTCTTCATGATTATAGAATTAAATATTAGATTTTCTCGTTGCTTCTTTAACATAAGCCTTCTCTATGAAAAGATACTCGTCGCTCTAGCTTGTTTTGTGAGGAGACTCTGCAAAGGCCAATTTGTAGCATCCTTTGTTGTGCCTTTCTATCAATATATGAATTTAAACCACTTCTACATTTAGTACTTTATTTTCCATAATGAATTCAAAGTTGAAGAAGGCTAGACTGCCAACATTGTTAGGTTCTCATATGGTTACCTTGCATGGGCCTTTTGATAATAGTTATAACTTGCCTCAATAATTGGGCAAATGTTTAACCACACTATAATAACCCACCATATAAATCCTACAATGTGGGCACATCATACATTGTCATGGAAACTATGATGTGGCTAAGTTTTCACTAGATTATCATAAGCCACCATATAAATTCCACAATGTGGGAACATCAGACATTGTCATGGAATCATGGTTTCAAATACATCGTGGATGATTTGTTGTATTTTTTGTTTACATTACTTTTCTTCATCATATTATGGGAACTTGGGCACTTGTTTAGTTTGTCTTAACTAGTTAGTTTTCCAAGCTTGAGTGGCCATGTTCCCATTGTAGCACACCTTCTTGTTTGATAGTGTTTGCAAGTGCAATGGCCCGGTGGAATTTTAGATTATGATTATTGGTGGCTACCGCTGTCCACGAGTAGTAAAGAAACCTTCTTTCTTATTTGTTTCTTTGGGTTTTATAATTTACATCAAACATATGGGATTTTAACTTTTTTTTTGTGATTTAATCATTTTTTTTTCTGTGTTTTATGATCCTAACATTGCCACCTTTTCCAGTTGTCACAAGCTTCAGTACTAAACTTTGAAATAAGGCCCTACATAATCACTGAAGTTTCACTTATTTTTAATTCATTAGTGGTTTAGCATGCTCTCATAGAAATTTGTAGGTGCAACAGAGAGTTCTTGAACTTCTGGCCTATAAACTGACACTTAGGCTACGATTGGCAGACTAAAAAAATCTTCACAAATAAATAGAGAGGATGGTAGGTCATGATATGCATTGGTCTCAATTGAGTATCTATAGTTACTGTAGTCAATATATATTAGAAAAATATAGAATATTGAATATCAATATATCAGATATGTTACTACTCTAGACAACTACAAGAAAATGTGAAACACCCACAAGAGACCTTATAATGATGCAAATATCTTCATTTTACCTTGAAAGTCAATACCAATACTTATTCCCCGAACTTCTGGTAGCTTATTAAATATATTACATGAAATAGGTAATTTTATTTAAGTTTTTCCTTTCTTGTCATATGATTTTTTAGTTTTCTTGTTCTCATTGTTTTTCCCTAGCTAAGCCCTTCTGATCATAGCAGGGATCTACTCTTAAGTTCTTTATAATGATATCCTCATTGGTCCTTTTCGGTTACGAGTGTGGTGGAAACTGAAGATTAAATTTGGGCATTGATTGTATTAACTCTAAGTTTCCTGCCTCTAGTATGTCAACAATTGATGGTAGGTGCACCCTTCTAATACCCACAATACACTCTCAGATGCATATAAAAATGCATACACCCAACTATGTTCTCAATCTGGGTAATTTATAATTAAATTGAGGAAGCTTCATTATACAAACTTGATGGTTATAAAACCATCCAACCCAAATTACAATTCTTCTATGCAGAAGTTTATATTTTAAATCTCTGATTTGAGATTATATTAAGTTCCTTATGGTTTAAAAAAAAAAACAATCCCTTTAATGTTAAATTAGTGATTGCATTATACCCTATGGGCCAAACCCATTTCATGAATTTGAAATAAATCTTTCAATTTTGTGTTAACAACCATTTCCAATCATATGTATATATGACGTTCTTCCACTGTGTAATCAATTTATACTAAGGTTCGACTTTGCAATTTAAAACCAAGGTATAATTTCATGTATGACTTCAAACTCTGATTAAAATTCCAAAATAAATTTTTGAACAAGATATACATTAATATCTATGCCCAACACTTTACTTATCATCATACATGCTCATCAATTCGAGTGTTCTTTGGCCCATTTAATGTTTAAAATATACCTCATTAACATTAAAACCCAAATAATCAACACAATAATTACGGCCCACAGCATACCTTCCATTTATTGCCTTGAAAATTCATTTATAATCCAACGATGGATCATTCATCGCTCTCCATAACTGAATTAGATGAACATCCAACGAATATTGCATCACGAAGATGCACGAGCCTTGTCCATCAAAAACTATGCGATAAAAATGGTTTTTAACTTACCACTTTTTCCACGCATCCATCAAGGAGTGATATCGCGTTCCAAATTCAAAATCCACTTACCACTTCATTTGCAATGCGAAACCATAGGTTTTTAACAACTCTTTTTTTTTTTTCAACTCCCCTTGAATTCACAGTTCCGCACCATTCATTTTTGTCTTCAATCGAGGTTCCTTTCCTTGACTTCGAACTCGACTATGTTACCAGAGTTCTACTCCTCATCTTTGCTCAATTGGACCATCACTTTTCATTGAAGATCCGCTTCACCGTTTGCACTTGTAGAAAATAGTCTTCATTTCGACCACATTCTGCATTGATTTTTTCAACGCCGCAATTTAACTCTCCATTCCTCATTGGCAAATATTCCACTTCAATTCTTTAACATTTCTCAGCTTTACTTTATCATCGGCTCATTCATATTGTATCTCTGTATTCCCATTTTTGTTTCTATATGTTCAACGCACCATCATTTCGATTGTTGTTTGTTCATAGCTTCATTTCTATTTCTGCACCTTTATCATTGTCCACTCGTGGTTCTAAACACATAGTTTGCCACAATTTAAAAACACGTGTCTTTAATTCTTGGTTCCTTTCGCTTCATTTCAAATATCGATAAACCCAATTGCAATGCAATTTTTCACAGTTTCTTCAACGCTACTTTTAACCTTCAATCCCATGGCATTATATTGCCATATGCCGAATTCTGGATTTGAATTCAGATTTCCTTCTATGTCATCAATCCTTGTAGTGATCGATAACTGCAATTTCTTCAATCTCCCTCAGAAATATATGTAAACCCTTATATGCTATAATTAACATAAATTTACCCAATCATATGTAGAATCACACTTCAAAACCCAATTGCAGAGTTTAACATACAATTTCTCATTGAACAACATTCATCACGCATATTCCAATACTTCAATACACATATATTTCAGAACAAATCCTTCATCTATACATATGAACCAAATTGCAATTGTCACTGGCTCGATATTCTAATAAATGACCCTATTCACAATTGCCCATAGGCTTACAAACAGAAACTCTGTTTGTCCAAATCTTGTTCTACCTCCTATCTGCTATCTCCTACCTCCTACCTTATCTCTCTTGCCTTTCAGGTTTGATAATTTATACAAATTTGGATGAACCAATTTAGGTTTAATTCCTTCAATAACTCAAAAAAACCCTCAAAATATGCAAACTCCTAAAATCTAGGTTCTATCCCTATAATCTTGAAACTGAATCTAACTTACGATTTATAATAAATTTCTAAATATCTCAAATTTGAACTATCTGATTTCCCTCATGTTCTCCAATCATTCAGGAACATTTACAAAATACTCACAATATTAATATCTCTCATTCAATTAATTAAAAAACTCAAAACCCATTAATAATTACATAAGAATCAATATTCTTAAAAACACAAGACCCCCTATGTCTACTAAAATACAAAGTATTTTTCAGAACCTAATGCCCCTGCATCAGACTTCTAAGGTTAAAAATGATCATGATATCCTGATCATGTGTTTTAAGTCTTTGTCCTCCTGGATCCCACACTTTATTATGTAGTTGATCATCTGTTGTTGTTTGCTGCTTTTCGCCAGGTCTCCATACTTTATGCTGTCTTTCTCCACTGGCTGCACTTTCACAATCTGTCTTTGTCTTCTTCTATTGCTGCTGCTGCTTCTTCTCTTTCCTGCTAATAACTTCCTCTGAGATAATTTCTTCATTATATTTCTGATTAGTTCAATTTCCTTGTCCAATAATTCTTTAGATTGTTGATTTCTTGCTTGCTAAACTCTTGCTTTAGCTTGCTGAGCTCTGACTTCTATGCTTGTTGCCACTTTATCATCCATACCCTCTTGTTTTCTGTAGTTGAAAACTTTCTCCAAATTTCCACTTAAGAAAATTTCTATGTCTTCTCCTATGAGCAATTTACTAGACTAGTACATTGTGTACTCCTTTTTGCTGTCTTCATCTCTTTTCATCTGCAATTCCCAATTTTGAAATTGATATTTCTCTTCCTGCATTGAATTCGGATTATCCAGCATAATTTCCAACAACTTAGTTTCTTAATTCCATGGATTAGAGAATTCCACAGAATTTTCTTCTTCTTCCTTCATTTGACTGCCCAACTGTGTCAAATTTTCTCCAATACCTCCAACAACACCTGCATTCACAAAACAATTGTTAAAATAAAAATCATAAGGCCTCAATGCCTTTTCTTCCTCTGCCAGCATTTCAGTATGCTGTTGTCTGCTCAACTTAGTGTTCCTAAATTGATGTCATAAATTGTCAACCAGGGCTAGTGAACTGTTGAAGTGAAGTGCACTATATGTGCCTAGGTATCTTCTTCCTACTTCGTTTTGTTTAGTGCTTTTCTAGTGTTTTTGTTTTTGTGTTTTTGTGCTAAGAGGAAAAGAACTAAATTTTTGGCAAAGAGAAGTTACTGATCACACTAAAAACAGAACAAAATCTACTCTAAACTGTGTATGGCACCTAAGAACAGAAAATTCTAATCCATAGATTATAAATCTTGACAAGAAAAGTAACTCACAACATTAACTCAGTCCAATTCATTTCATTAGAGGTATGTTGGAACAACTTGAGAATAGGATAAGTTTGATGTAATGAAGTTCTCTTTAGTAAACAACAACTTAAAATATCACAGAGAAAATCTCATCCATTGTTAGAAATTTGTTGGAACATTTTGAGAAAATATTATCTTTAATATAGTAAGGAATCCTATGCTAAAATAACTTATGACACTAGAATTAACCCATTCTGCAACTCAAAATTTCACTATTAATCCTCATTCAAGGGTTAGAGATCTCTTGGAATAACTTTGGAAAAAGGTTGTTTGTAAAATTATGAGAAATTGCAGAACAGTTAAGAACTCAAAATGATATAACTAATTCTTGTCCATATGATAACTATGTGTTAGAAGAGACTAAGAACAAGAGCAGCTTGTAAAATAATGAGGGTCTTTTAAGTCTAATTAACAGGACTAGAATGCAATTAAGTAATAAAACTTGAAATACAATGAACAGAATTGAACTAAAATGCAATTAACCTCCGAAGTGCTATAGCTCTATCTCATTCACGTGTTAGTGATATATTGGAATAATTCATGAGAACAGGATTGACTGTAATATTCGATGTAAGTAAACATAAAACATCATGCTCAGAAAAATGCCTAAATTAAGAATAAACAGAGTTAAAAATCACTTATCTAGAAAATATGCACAAAGCCTTTAGGATAGTAGGGGCCCTCTACCATCAGATTGGCACACGAATCCTCAATTCCTTAAAATTGCTTTAGATCATGTATCAAAGTTGTACTTATTTCATTAAAGGAAAAATGCTCAGAAAACAGACTATCACAGTTTTTGAGAATTAACAACAGAACATCAACTAGCTAGCTATCTCTCGGTTCACCGAGTTATTCTTATAAGAAAAATACATAACTGTCATTGAGTAGAAATAGGCATAGGTGTCTTTTCCAATCAAAATTGAATTAGAACTCCTGTTGAGGACTCGTACTTTGCTGAAGACATCTGCAGAGTCCTTGTCCTTGTAGAAGCCTACTTCTTAGTTTTAGATTCCTCCACGTGCATAACCACTTGCAGATTTTTTCTTAGACTTCGTAGAGGGCAAGGAATGATGTAGGAGAGTTATGGAATTAAACCATATGTGTTTTTCCCTCAAATGACACCTGTAACCTATGTGAACATAAAGATAGCTGCAGAATATGCGACTAGCTACAGAATGGTTGCATTCTGTAGCTAAGTCTGATCAAAAATCACTATGACAACAAAACCACAAAAGTATAATAAGTCAGTCATTGCATGCATTCTTAAAGTGAATTTAATCATTCCTATTGATATTTTAAGCCTATAACTGATAAAGGAAAAATGGAATGAAGTGAAATTTGGTGAAAGGAAAGGACATCTTCGAGGCTCAACAATTGTCCTAAATTTTCTTCCTCAATTAGCACATCAGTATGTTGATTCTTTCTTCCCAATGAATTCTCTGAAGAATTCTCAAGACTGTCAATAAGTCTTTCTTTCACATCATCTGCTCCCATGATGTTTTTCTGTTCACTGTAGTGAACTCTGCCTTCTGCAATCTCTCTATCATAATCTGAGTTTTCCAACAAATACTCTAGCAATGCAATTTCTTTGTGGCATTGCTGAAGTATTTCATCATCTCTTATATTCCCTGCATTCATACAAAAATTTTTAGTTTGTAAATCAAAATGCTCAATAGTATCAACTTCTGTTTCATATATCAGCTCTTCAGAGTGAACCACTTCTTCCTCATTCACAAGAATTTCTTCCTGTGCTATAACAGCTTCAAGTACAAATGCATCATTGCTTCCCTCATTCAAGATAAATTCCTCATCATTGTTTTATGCTTTAGAGTATTTATCTTATGAAAGATATTTTCCCATACTTGTGACAGCTTCACAAGAGTTCACATTCTCTTCTGCAAAACCTGTAATTACATTAAAATCATTAGATTCAAAAATACAAGGTTTTACATCATCTAGCTGATCTAGACTTGCCCAATAGTTCAGGAAATCATTAATAATTCCCTCTTTTGTTCCACCGATGGAAACTTCCACTTTCAACTCAGCTTCTCTGAGTTCTGTACATCCCAACTGTACACTCATCCTCTGTTCAAGCTTTCTCAACTTTTCTGCCAACTTCATGTTCATTTGCTGTTCTCTCTTCTGTTGTGGCCTCTGCCACTTCACTCTCTTCTTCATGAGCCAGCCAACTCTCTAGATTTCCTCTATCATCAATTTAAATTTATTAAATTTTTCCCTGATCTCAGCTAACTCTTTGTCATATTCTGCATCAGCTAATTGCTGCCTTATTCCATTTGTCTTGGCATCTTCTTTCTCCTTTCTTCTGATGTGGTCTCTCTCTAAACCTCTGCCATCTCTTCTATGACTATCAGTAGTCATCTTCTTCTCCATGAGTTACTCACTCATAAGCTGCACTAAAGCCTCTGCAATAACAAGTTCTCCTTGTTACAACTTACCTCAACAATTCTTTCCCCCAGATCTGGTCTTTTGGTAACCACTGGTCCTCTATCTGCTGGAACCTTTTGAGAATTCTTCACTGCTCCTTTAGGCTTCAAATCATCTGAAACTTATAGAACAAAATTTTCCTATTCATCCAACCTATGTTGAATTTCTTCAGGTTCTGCCACATTTTCTTCTTCACTTTAGAATCTTCTGTTAGACTCCTTCATCACTGCTCTCAAAGTTGTGATTTACTTCTGCTGAGATTTTCTTCAATCTGCCTGCAACCTGAATTCTGCAAACAATTATTCAAACCAGAGTTAAATAATGCTCATCAACTCACCTTCCAAGATCACTGTTGATCTTTCTTCACCTCTCACCTGCACTGCATCTCTGTGCTGCAATATTATCAGTTTTAAAATATGAATTCTTTTCATCACACATGCAACTAATAAAAAATTGAACCTTCAAACAAAGCTATTCCAGCTCTGATACCACTTGATGGCAAGTGCACCCTGCTAATACCCACAATACACTCTCATATGCATATAAAAATGCATACACCCAACTATGTTCTCAATCTAGACAATTTCTAATCAAATTGAGGAAGCTTCATTATAAAAACTTGATGGTTATAAAACCATCCAACCTAGATTACAATTCTTCTATGTGGAAGCTTATATTTTAAATCTCTGATTTAAGATTATATT
This sequence comes from Pinus albicaulis, assembly GCA_034641835.2. Classification (NCBI taxonomy): domain Eukaryota; kingdom Viridiplantae; phylum Streptophyta; class Pinopsida; order Pinales; family Pinaceae; genus Pinus; species Pinus albicaulis. Next base: position 1,054,103,696 of record CM076577.1, on the reverse strand, counting down.
AAATTCCTTATGGTTTTTAAAAAAACCAATCCCCTTATTGCTGAAGTAGTGCTTGCTTTATACTCTATGGGCCAAACCCATTTCATGAATTTGAAATCAATCTTTCAATTTTGTGTTAACATCCATTTCCAATCATATGTATATATGATGTTCTTCCACTGTGTAATCAATTTACACTAAGGTTTTAATTTTCAATTTAAAACCAAAGTATAATTTCATGTATGACTTCAAACTCTGATTAAAATTCCAAAATAAATTTTCGACCAAGATGTACATTAATATCTATGCCTATCACTTTACCTATCATCATACATGCTCATCAATTCGAGTGTTCTTTGGCCCATTTAATGTTTAAACTATACCTCATTAAAGTTAAAACCCAAATAATCAACACAATAATCACATCCCACAGCATACCTTCCATTTATTTCCTTTCAAATTCATTTATGATCCAACGGTGGATCATTCATCGCTCTCCATAACCGAATTATATGCACATCCAATGGATATCGCATCACGAAGATGCACGAGCCTTGTCCATAAAAAAATATGCGATAAAAATGGTTTTTAACTTACCACTTTTTCCACGCATCCATTAAGGAATGATATTGCGTTCCAAATTCAAAATCCACTTACCACTTCTTTTGCAATGGGAAACCACAGTTTTTCAACAACTTGGTTTTTTGTTTTTTTAACTCCCCTTGACTTCATAATTCTACACCATTCCTTTTCTTCTTCAATCGAGATTCCTTTCCTTGACTTCGAACTCGATTATGTTACCGGAGTTCTGCTCCTCATCTTTGCTTAATCGGACCATCTCTTTTCATTGAATATCCACTTCACCATTTTCACTGGTAGCAACCAGTCTTCATTTCAACCACATTCTACATCGATTTGTTCAACACTGCAATTTAACTCTCCATTCCTCATTGGCCTAGATTCTGCTTCAATTCTTTAACATTTCTCAGGTTTAATTTATCATCGGCTCAAGCGTATTGTGTCTCTGCATTCCCATTTTTGTTTCTATATGTTCAACGCACCATCATTTTGATTGTTGTTTGTTCACAACTTCATTTATCTTTCTGCGCCTTTATCATTCTCCACTCGTGTTTCTAAACACATAGTTTGCCACAATTTCAAAACCCGTGTCTTTAATTCTTGGTTTCTTTCGCTTCATTTCAAAGATCGATCAAACCTAATTGTAATGCAATTGTTCATGGTTTCTTCAATGTTGATTTTAACCTTCAATTCCATGGCATTATACTGCCATATGTCGAATTCTGGATTTGAATTCATATTTCCTTCTATGTCATCGATCCTTGCAGTGATTGATGACTGCAATTTCTTCAATCTCCCTCAGAAATATATGTAAACCCTCATATGCTATAATTAACATAAATTTACCCAATCATATGTAGAATCACACTTTAAAACCCACTTACAGAGTTTAACATACAATTTCTCATTGAACATCATTCATCACACATATTCCAATACTTCAATACACATATATTTCAGAACAAATCCTTCATCTATACATATGAACCAAATTACAATTGTCACTGGCCTGATATTCTGATCAATGGCCCTGTTCACAATTTTCCGTAGGCTTACAAACAGAAAATTTGTTTTTCCAAATCCTGTTCTACCTCCTATCTGCTATCTCCTACCTCCTACCTTATCTCTCTTACCTTTCAGGCTTGATAATTTATACAAATTTGGATGAACCAATTTAGGTTCAATTCCTTCAATAACTCAACAAAACCCTCAAAATATGCAAACTCCTGAAATCTAGATTCTATCCCTAAAATCTTGAAAATGAATCTAACTTAGGATTTATAATCAATTTCTAAATATCTCAAATCTAAACTATTTGATTTCCCTCATGTTCTCCAATCATTCGGGAACATTTACAAAATCCTCACAATATTAATATCTCTCATTTAATTAATTAAAACACTCAAAACCCATTAATAATTAGATAAGAATCAATATTCTTAAAAACTAAAGGCCCCCTATGTCTACTAAAATACAAAGTATTTTTCAGAACCTAATTCCCTTGCATCAATAATTATTTTTTATCATTGTCTGAATACAAGATGTTACTTCACAAGTTCTTGAGATCTTGCTTGAGAAAGTAACTCTCTTTATAGCATAGTGTGCCTTTAGCTCCTCCTAAAAAATATATCTTCCTCTAATGTGTTAATAAAACACTAGTAAAACTAGAATACAAATTTCATTCTCTCCTAATAGCCTATGCATGTTACACAACACGAATATGCTTACATACATCATGTTTACGACATTACTCAATATTTGCAAACTAACGTTCTAATCTTCTATTGAAATAAGCCAGATTGAATAGAGAAACTAGATGATGATAATGAAATCCAACTTCCATGCTCAACAATATTTCAGTGATTTATCAATCCTTATTTACTTCGAGTGCAATAAGTAGTTCTTTCCCTAGTCAAGATTAAGATATTTTCAATGCCTTTCCTAAAACCATTTCCCTAGCCTTCATCTTTAGCTTGGGTGCCTTTAGTAAGTTTGAATATTTTATTACACTATTCACATGTCGTAGGGATTTATATGCAAGAGTATATTTTACATAATGTTTTCAAGTATTTGTGCTAAGACAATTGCTAATGAATATAGGTGCTTGTTAAATTATCCCTTCTCTCTCTTCTAGATGAAAAAAGTTGAATTGTGACATTTTCAGAAGATTTGATTTAAGCATATATAATTTCTTTCCCTTGAGAATGTATATGATGTTAATGTAGAATATTTATGAGTTCACCCTTTCTCGATAACTATTACATAGTTTAGAGAACGTTTGGTTTTGTAATTTATTTTCCCGTTCCATTATAAATTGATCGATACACAATTTTATTGTGTGATAAACATTTGTGTTAGTGTTTATTAATTTGTATATAGTTACCTACCGTATATTTGGGCTGATAGGTCTTGTTTTAAATATGTTCACCTCTAAATTTCGTCTACCCTTTTCACTATAATTAAACACCTATCTCTTGGGTGGCGGTGTGATGAGACAAATTGATGGCGAGCAGGAGTTCTGATGTCTAATTCCACTTAATTGACATGTTTAACTGTATTGCATCATGGTCTTCAATTACGGGCAGAATGATTGGAAATTCACTTATTTGCGGAGATATTTGACCTAATGATAACCCTCATGTGAATTATTATAGATAAATTCTATGTTGATATAATTTGGATCCTGCACCTTGCCCCCTACCTTGTCTAAGTTTAACCATTATTACTTAGATGAAGCAGATTTCAAGGCATTGGCTGTCAGAGTTTGAAATAACTATGACAAAAATCATGAAGAATTAGCCATAAAGCACCCTGCAGATAGCTTTAAATTTAAAAAAGGAATAAGGAAGTAGCAGATTAGGCCAGAGGTTATGTGCAATAGAATCAATTAGAGAAAAAATAAGTAGAAAAAGGGGTTAAAATTCCTTTTGAAAATAATGAAGTTGGGTTTTCTTAGAGGTATAATTTGATGCTAGAAGGGAAAAAGAAATCTATTATGGAGAAAGAGGTAAAAGAGTGGAGGCTCAAAAGTCAAGCTATATGGCTTGTTGAGAGCAAAAAAAACCATAAATTCTTTCATAATCATGCTAGCCATAGAAATAAGTTCAACACCATATGGGAAATTAGCAAAGTAGATGGTTGTTAGTTTGTTGCTTCAAGGAGAATATGTGGGAGGTAAAAAAACATTTCAAATCCCTATTTAAAGATCTTGAGGTAGTCATCATGGAGAAATTATGAAAATTATTAGACTTTTTCCTAGGCTCATCGATGTTGATATCAATGCAAATATTGAAAAAGAGGTGTCAAAGGAAGAGATTAAGTCAATTTTAAATTATTTCAAAAGATCCAAAATCCCTATGCGTGATGGGTGGACAGTAAAATTCTTTTTAGGTTCTATGATTTGATGGTAGATGATCTGCATGGAATGGTGGAGGAATATAGGGATTTTTGGAAGTGTTGGGTGTGTTCAACTCTAATTTTATAGCATTTATTCATAAGAAGTATGTTCCATTATTGTTTTATGATTTGAGGCCTATCTCTATGTGTAACCTAGTATGAAAATTCATTTCTAAAATTATTGCCAATAGACTGAAAGGAATTTTGTTTGGGATTATAAATTAAGAGAAATTTAGGCTTATTTTTAATAGAAAAATTCATGATATTTTTGGAAAAACCCAGTAAGGAATGCATTCAATTAAATCTAGAATATTTCTACTGCAGTGATGAATACCTTGCAAAAGCACATGAAAAAGAAAATTTGTTTTAACTTAGACTGTTATTGATTCAACGGGGCATGAATATATAGATTGTGGAATGGATTATGGGATGAATCTCCTTAGATTCCTTCGCAGTACCAACAAATTTCTCTCCTTTAGGTTTATTTATCGCTTCTAGAGGACTTAAAAAAGCATGTCTTTAGCTCCTTTTATCTTTGTAATGGTAGCAAAAGATCTCAGTATTTTGATTAGAGAAGCTAGGAGAGTTGGAACCCTGAAAGGAGTCAAGTTTTCCAAATCTGTTTATTTCATATTTAATTTTTTTTTATGACATTAAGATCTTTGGCAAAGGTTCTATTTTTAGAATTCGAAAGATAAAGATATTCTGAATATTTTTTGCAATGCCACAGGCATGGAGATTAATTTCAGAAATTCATCAATGTTGTTTAACACTAGATGAAGAAGTAAAAGCTTAAATTCTCTCCTTTGTCCCAATGAATCTGTTAAAATTATCTCAAGGCATCAAATACTTAGGCTTCATCGTAAGCCTAATATTTACTGTTGCAAAGACTGTATATGGTTGTGCAATAAAATTTAAGAAAGTGTTTCCCTATGGTGTAATAGGTTGTTGCCTAGTGGTGGTATAGGCTATTCTCGGAAGCATTCCTATTAGTGCTTCAGCTTCCCTTGGACTGGAAAGAGGTAGAAGAAAGAAATTACTATAGTAAAATGGACTAAAGTGGGAAACCTAAAACAAGCTTGAGGTTGAAGGTTAAAAAATATTCATTACTTTAGTCAAGATCTTAGCGAAATTATTTTGAAGGCTTGTCTATATTGAAGGGTTGTGGGGTAAGGCTATGAAGTCTAAATACCTGAGGAGGTTGTATTTTCAAGAATTTTTGAAGTAGTAATGGAAGTATTTGCAAGGAGATACTTTTTTATGGAAAACTTTGCTAAGGGTATTCCCTCTCATAGGAAAATGGGCAACTTGGATACTTGGTAGGGAAAATGAGAAGAGAATAGGAGAAGACCCCTGAATTAGGTGTAAAGGTATTTCAAGATCTCTGAAGCCTTGTTAAATATTTTCATGCGTAAGATATTTTCTCCTTCGAGGATGCAATAGTAAATGATGGAATGAATATATGGGTTGAGGGCTAGAAGTGGCAGAAGACTTGGGATATGCAAGGGGAAAAATCAGAGGAATGGAAATTTTTTGTTAATGTATTAGTAGTGGGTGCCATAAAACATTTATATCAAGAAGACATTTATCAAGTGGTATAAAGATCAGGGGTTTAGAGAGTACACAATAAAATTTGGGATATTCAGCTAGGACGGAAGAAATGAAGCTAGAGAAATATTTTTGTGGTGATAGGTAGTGTGGAAGTTAGAATGTCATTTAAAAGAAAAATTTATCCTCTGGTTAGCTCGAAAATAAAAATCTGACATGGGAAAAATGTCACAAAAGGAACATGGAGGGTCCACAAATATTCACTATGTGTAAGGGTAATGTGGAAAATGTGGATCTCTTGTTTTTTTCTTGTAATTTTTCTAGAGTAGTATGGGTTGAAGCACTTCATATAAGAGAAAAAACAAGAGGGAGAAGAGGACTTTGCTAGATTGTTTTCATTCTTGGATTGGAGAGATGTATAAAAAAGTTTTTAGGCTTTACTGTTATGTGTTTGGCGGTATTTGAACCGCAAGGAACAAAACCATATTCCAAGGAGCATAATTCAGTCCAACAAAAATATCTCATAAAATCCAGAGTGCATGTGATACTAGTTGGAATCCATTGATATAAATTTTTTCCATAACTCAAAATTAATCTCTTATAAACTATGATCAAGTCTAGGATTTTGTGATGGAGTTTGCTAGGGTTTCCTAGGTTTGTGGGGCCGATGCTTTCTTTCTTCTCAATAAATCTCATTTTTCAATATGAAATTAGTTATTGGAAATGGTACATATAATAGGTTGAGCTATTTTCCATGCCTCTTGAAAACAACTGCAGCTAAAGGCTTAAAAAATTTGGAAGTCTTTGGAGATTTTAAAATAACGGAGAACTGGGCAAAAAATGAATACAAAATCGAATATCAGACCTTAGAGCCTATAATGACCCAAGTGCAGGAGGTTAATAGGTTCTTTGATGAAATTTCATTTTTCATGTTTGTTGAGAATTCAAATCCGTAGTTGATCATTTACCTAAAAACAAATATTTCTTAAAAATGAGGGTCAAAACCCAAAGCAGGAGATCAGGGAATTTTCACAGGTCTCAGTTTTTGAGAGAGTCATGCATTGATGCAAGGCCACTTTTCCATTTGAAGTTCATTAAAAAAAATATCGTTTTGTTTATTTTTAATGTATTAGACCCTTTTGGAAAGCAACAGGATGACTGAGTCCTTTTACTGAAGGCTACCTTCTAGGATCCTATGATGAATGTAATAATTAGTAATAGGCTAGATGCATATCTTGTTACTTTTCTAATACTCAATGCTAATTTGAACAGTGTTCCGAGATGCAAGAATTAGAAAACTGAACTGCAAAATTCACTGATCAAATTTACCGAGTATTCTAATGAATTTGCAGAAGAAAATAAATTCATAAAGACACAAGCACACAATTAAAAAAATATCAAAAAACACCACAAAAAACTAGATAGAACTTCCTACATGCGCAAGGTATCTCAACCTCTTTAAGTGATGTGCTCTCCCTGACCTCACATGTTGATCTAGAAGTATTTTCCTGACCTCAAAACACAAATTATTTCTAGTGCATAATGATGTATTCACCAATTCTGCACTCTTATGCTTATAGGATCAAACTTCCCTTCAACTCAAGAAAACTGGCTCCTTGAACCCAAGTCGAGCTACCTCACCGAAATTATGCCTAACTGACATCTAGAACTCAAGTGAACTGGCCTTTTAAACTCGAGTCAAACTGTCTCACTTAATTGAAGTCGTAGTGAGATAAAATCTCCATGCATGCTCAGTTATATTTGCTAGATTTTCTATTTTTGACTATAAGAAAATTAGAAAAATTTCTCAAGTCAGCACTGAGAGAAACTGAGATTGCCCCTTTGCTTCACATGTGGGTTTTTTTTCCAAGCTACTAAATTTAGTATAACCCTTCCATATTTAACTTTAATTAAATGATATTCCTATGGTTAAGCCTTAGAAATGCTTCTTTTTTTATCATCTATGGGTGGTTCGATGTATATGTTTATTTCACACTTGAAATATTGAGTATAAAGCCTTTTTCTTGGAAAATAAATGCCATGATTGGCTCTTCCAGAAGACTAGTCACTCTTCTTCTTCCAATAATAAATAAAGTGAAAAAAATGTATGCCTATAAAAGTATGTCTTTATATTCATCCAAAGAACCATGGTGAAAGGAGCTAGGTTTGTAAATGAAAAAAGAGATGTTTGAAAATGGAAACAAATAGAAAATTTCTTATCTTCTTCCATAAAATATTTTCCTCATTTATGTGTCTTTTTTCTTCCAAGAAAACAAATTTGTTTTGGCATCTATTATTTCAAGTAGAGATTTAAGTATACATTGATTGTGCCTACGCATAAGAGCCCCTTTCAGACAATTTCCAAATTATCATGAGATTCTGCAAAACATCTTTCTAATAAACTTTGAACATCAAAATAACATTTCCACCTATAGTGCTAAGATTTTAGACAACCCTATAAAATTATTTTAAAACAATATTTCCAGGAAATCTGAAACCCAAACCCTCCCTCTGATTCACTATGCATAATCCATTTGATGATTGCAATGGGATCCTTTGAAAGATGATCTATCTGAGAATTAAATTCTCTATGAACATGCTAAATAGAAACTGAATAAAAAGATTTCTAGAGTTCCTTAACTTAGTGCTTGTAGTGAGAGAGAACCTGACTATCCAATGGAACAGATACTTTAAAAATCTAATTACCACTTTCGAGTCTCCAACAACTTCAAGATTCTGAACACCTTTAACCATAGCAAATTTTAATAAGGGCCAAAGGGCTACTTACTTTGCACGAATATTAGTACCACTACCAATTTCAATCTTAAGTTATAATTAATGATTATAACTGTAATGAAGGACAATACCAATGACATAATCACCCAACATTTGACATGCACCATAGAAACAACTCCAAGTAATATTATTATTGAAAGAGGGCACATGCCTAAGGTTGAACCTATAAGCCCCTGCTTTACGCAATTAGTTACACTTGTTATCATCATCTTATTTTCGTAAGTCTTCTCATATTTGTTTGTAAGAACATATAAGATATTGGGAAAAATCTTTCTATCTTCTAGCAAAATTTTGATTTATTGTCAAGTGATTAGCACAAGATAATGTGCATCTTTGACCCTTTCCAAGCTAATTTGAGTTGGGATGAGTTGAGTTTGGTAACTTGTATTCCTTTTCCAATTGAATCAAGAGAAGGTTATTTTGGTTTCCATTATCAATTACCATATATGCTAGTTTGTGCTTGATTTGACAATTCTATGTACAAAGATCTCCCTTTTGCTGGAAATTATATCTTTGGGAATTAGCATCAAGTGTGGATCAATGTAGCTGGGATTTTTGACATCAACCTCTAAGTCTCCAACCTCTCAATAATGATTATAAAGGATGTGAACATTGCATTTAGGGTTGAGTTCATCCTTATTCATTGTTGGTCAAGTTCACGTCAAGGAAGAACAACTTTTGTATCGTGAAAGAGGCTGAAATCCTTTGTTTCATGGGTCAAGTTCAGTTTTTCCAAGGGGTCAAGGTTTCCACTCAAGAGGGCCATATCCACTCTTACACTCAGCTGGCTGAATTCTGTAACGAAGGAAGTACAATAACCAATCACAAGGGAGCTTGAATTTGGTCTCTGTCTTCTGGGCATGTTTCTAGAAGGTAGGATTGATATTTTTCTCATTTTCTAAAGTTCTAATCCAAGTGGATATCAGTGGCCAACCACCTATTCCATTTGGACCTGCACCAGCAATTCTTGCAACTTTTCACATTCGGCACAACTTACTATTTTTAGCAGGCTTTCGGGTCCTCCACTCACGGAGCCGTTTTGGGGCCTTAATAATCTAGGTGGATATTAGTGGCCACCCACCTATTCAATTTGAACCGCCACCATCAGTTCTTTTAGTTTTTAAGTTACATCACAACTTACTATTTTTAGCAGTTTTTCGGGTCCCGAACTTCCAGAGCTGTTTTGAGGCACTAAACGACATTTTTTGGGAAACTTGGGAGCAACATGGGTCCATGGATCAATGTTTCTCACAAAAAAAAAATGTAGTCCTCGGACAGATCTTTATAATGAGCTATTGAGCGCATCAAACTGAGGTTGGATGCCAAAGTTACATCCCCGAGAAGTTGAACCACCAATTTACCCAAACAGGCCCCGTAGTTTTGGCGCTTCATCTCCTAGGGTTAGGTTTTTGGATGTTTAGAGTTATCCATTGTTTCTCAATAATAAATAGGCCCTTGAGCCTCATTTTAACACAGTTTAGAGGTCTGTAGCCACCACATCTCTTCTTAGAGATTCACTACCAACACCCTAGCTATTTTATTTCCATTATATCTGTAAGCATATTTCCGTTATTTGATATTAATGAAATGATGAATTATTTCCACTGAATCTCTATGTTTATGGTTATTTTTTTATTCTGTTGTGTTCCTTCATAAATCTGAATCAGTGGTATAAGAGCGGTCTGCTCGTTCTTCATTTTTCCTTGCATGTCCCCAACGTGATCAGGGTATAAAGAGTTAGGGCTCGATCTAGTTGAACCCTTGCAAGATGAGGCTCGCAAACCCCAATGACCTCCCATGGCGGAAGAAAAGAAAGATGAGGGAGTAGGAGATCCTACCAAAATATTTCTCGAGGAGGCCCTCGAGAAACAAAGGAACGCGATGATGGATAAATGTTCTTAGATCCTTCAACGACTACCCACCTATGGTGCATCTGCATCCAATAGCGACTCTGGAGGCGCCACTCCCTTCAAGGTATAGGTAAAATTTTATATTCCTATATTTTAAGGCCAAATATATGCGAGCGTCGTAGATAGATGGTTGAATTTTTTGGAAGGGTATTTCTTGGTCCATGATTTCTCTGACTGAGAAAAGATTATTTTTGCACTCCTCAAAGCTGCCCCCCATGTCAAATACTGGTGGGGAAACTACTGTGAGCAAGAGGAAGAAGGGGAACCCTCTTTGTTCTTGGCCACACCCACTTGGAATTTTTTTCGAGATGGCATCAAGGAACAATATTACCCCGTGGGTAGCTATGAGGACAAATACATCCAATGGACCATGCTGCGGCTACAAAGGGATCAAGATGTGCATGAACTGACAAAGTTGTACCATACCCTGTACACAAAGTTGGGTATTAAAGATTCAGAGAGAAATTTGGTTCTCAAGTATCCCAGTTGTCTGCACAAACACATTCAAGAGGAAATGGAGTTCCTCGACATTACATCACTTGGCACGGCATATCACTATGCCGCCAAGATCGACCAAAAATTTAAGTAGAAGAAGCGAGACTTTGGATCTGAGAATCCGAAGCCAAGAAAAGGTGCCCCCAAACTGCAAAATAAGGGGAAAGGCCAAAGCGGGGCAACTCAGAAAAACACCACAAATCCAAAGAAGGACACGAGGAAGTGGTGTGAATTTCATAATAGCCCCACTCAACACAAACGAGTGTCGGGCCAAATAGTCGTTGGTGGCTGAACTAAAGGCACCTGAATCAAACGCATTTTCTGATCATGAGTCAGAACCAAACAAAGGTAATGAAAAAGGGAAACAAATCATTGATACGGATCCCAGTGCCATTGTTTCCACCACCAAGATCCAGAGGGAGGATCCCGAGGATCCAGAGGAGGGGGAGCGCCTCTTCCATTCGCAGATGTGGGTGAAGGGTTCTCCACTTCAATTCCTTGTCGATAGCGAAAGCCAACAGAACCTCATTTTAGTAGAGGTTGTGAAGCGGCTCGTCCTACCGATCATAGAACACCCACAACCATATACCATCAGGTGGCCTCACCCAAGGAGAGATATCCGCATCCGCCAACAGTGTCGCCTTCCATAAAGCATCTAGCCATTCATAGATGAGGTATTATGTGATGTTGCTCCTCTTGATGTAGCTGATGTATTATTGGGCCAACCATACATGTGGAGGCGACATGATATGTATAATTCTAGGCCTCGTGTTGTTATTATTACTTTGGGAAATAACTTGTACAGGATATCGGAGGTAGTACCGCCTCCTATCATGGCTTTGACTACTACAAAACAATGCAGTAAGATTATTTCCCAAACTAGGAAATTTATTTTACTTACAACTCACTCACAGGAAAATAATAATATTGTGGCCACAACCTCAAAATAGGGCTCCCCTGCACGGCTTCAGGTAATGTAAAAATTCATGGAGGAATACGAGGACATTTTCTCCTCACTCACAGAGGTTCCTCTACACTATCATGACAAGCACTCCATTGATCTTACCCCCTACGCACCACTGACTGATGTTGCCATACCTCATGCGACTACACAAACATAATCCACACATGTATTGTTTGAGGCTAATAAAGAAACCAAATTTATTAATTCCATCCAGCATGTCCGCCCGCAGGTCCTTGACATCTTCGACAATAGAATGTGCCTCATCACATGGAGGATCTCAACGCAATGGGGACCATTGCTTCCTAAGGAGGGAGGAATGATCCAGGTGGATATCGGTGGCCACCCACCTATTCCATTTGGACCAGCACCATCAATTATTGCAGCTTTTCACATTTAGCACAACTTACTATTTTTAGCAGGTTTTCGGGTCCTCCACTCCCGGAGCCGTTTTGGGGCCTTAATGATCCAGGTGGATATTGGTGGCCACCCACCTATTCCATTTGAACCCCCACCATCAGTTCTTTCAGTTTTTAAGTTGCAGCACAACTTACTATTTTTAGCAGTTTTTCGGGTCCTGAACTTCTAGAGCCGTTTTGGGGCACTAAATGACGTTTTTTGGGAAAACCAAGAGCAACATGGGTACATGGACCGATTTTTCTCACACCAAAAGTTTTATTTCTTGGAAATATATTTCTAATGAGCTATTGAGCGTGTCAAACAGAGATCGGATGCCAAAGTTACGTCCCTGGGAAGTTGAACCACCAATTTACCCAAACGGGGCCCATAGTTTTGGCACTCAATCTCCTAGGGTTAGGTTTTTTGACGTTTAGAGTTATCCATTGTTTCTAAATAATAAATAGGCCCTCGAGCCTCATTGTAACATGGTTTAGAGGTCTGTAGCCACCACATCTCTTCTCATAGATTTGCTACCAGCACGCTAGCTATTTGATTTCCATTATGTCTGTAAGCATATTTCTGTTATTTGATATTAATTAAATGACGCATTATTTCCACTAAATCTCTATGATTATGGTTATTTATGTATTCATTTTCATTGCTTCATAAATCTGGATCAAGTTCGTACCTCCTAAGAACAAAATTGTGTTGAAGGACGAGTTACTAAAAAAATTTCCTGGCTGGTTGTAGCATTATTGTGGGTTTATTTAACCTCTTTTGGATGCTATCACAATATCTTTGTGTGGGTTATGGAGATTCCTTAATTACATGTGTGCTGAGGGTGTCATTTAGGAGAAAAAGGGAGCCATAAACGATGTTGGGTTTGTACAATAAGGAAGAGTTGGTCGTACTCTAGAAATTAAGTGCATAATTCAAGGGGTCAACGCTGGTCCATTTCAGCCTTAAGAACCGATATTTTTCCCTTATTAATATGCCTCCAAACTAGGTTAAATTACCCTTATTCACTCACAATATATGTTGATTTTAGTCTAAGAAATTGATTGTTTATGACTTGGCACTATCTTCATATTGCCTTATATTAGCAATGTATAAAAATTATGGGTTTAATATTAGTTTGTGGGTTGAGAAATAAATGCCTATGGATGATTCCTTTCCATGGCTCTCTTACCAGTCCATACATTTTGTAAGATTCTACTGTATAATTCTAAATTAATTTCATGAGTGGAAAGGAGTTAGTTTGCTATTGTATAGTGCATATCATTGGTGTATTCCTTCCTGAGTTTAATTTTAATGGTATAATGTTGTCTAGAAGTGTTTTGGGAATTTTTCTAGCACTGTGTTGTTCATCTAAAACTAAAAAAGTGGAAAATTTTAGTTGATAGACTGCATAATTGAAAATGCTCTGACTATAAAAAGGTAAAGCAACATTCCATGTAAAGTAAAAGGGAGAAATTAGGGATTTAATAACATGACTTTAAACAAATTGGACAATATTTTCCTTTTATAAAATTCCTACTACAAGCATCACATGAGGCATATCCCACAAGTGACCAGAAAAGGTTGAATAGATAATAAAACTCCAAACTATAATAAGTAGACTGAATTTCCATTGCATGTGACAATGCATATTCATTTATAGAAAAATAGGTGATATAAAAGATGATGTAGCCTTGCATATAGACACCATATATTATAAAAGGAACTAAAAAAATGATAAAAAATTATTGGCATCATGTTATAACATATCATGGCTGCCTCACTGTCTCCTTTCTCATACCATAAAATATCTAAATGTCAGAAGGACCATCTTAGGAAAATTTAGATAGCATCAAATAATACTTCACTATTCAAGATTGTTGCCTTTAAAAAATGTCTCTGGCCTTCCTCATTGAACCTTGATCCACCTCTTATGATACTATGATGATCCAAACCATAATGGATACTATAATTGGTTGCTATCTAAAATGGACAAGCATTGTAAACATACACGGATGTCAATAATTATTTGTGGTTATAGGCTCATACACATAATTACAATCTTCATTGTGCCAAATTCACCAACCAAGATTAATAAAACAACATGATGTCCCAAATTTTAACATGATCTTTACCATAAGCACCATAAAAAAATACATAAACATCAACAAGGCAGTGAGCACTACCAACATCAATCAATTATCAAAATTATTATAATTTTTTTCTAATAACAACATCGGGTTTTTATAATTTGTGGTTGAACTAATCCCATGATGACAGAAACTGGAAAGGAGATACCTGTCAATAGCACCAGCGATTTGATCTTCAATCCCCTCATCTTCACCCTCAAAATCATAAAACAACCTAATCAAGTTTAAAAGTTTATTTGCAACACATAATCACTTGCAGGCTAGCAGACAATTATTGTTGCATTTGAAGCAGAACAACTTACTTTGGTACTCCACTAATTTAGTAGGTTTAAATTTTATTTTATTTATAATGCTCTCTCTCCTTGTTGGGTTAGTGGAAATGGAAGCTACAAAAATAGGATATAAGGATTACTTAGTAGTGAACAAGGACCTCCAACTAAACTCACCCAATTGTGTCAGCTTTTCCCCAATAACTCCTATAAAAGACACTAACACTCACTAAATTATTAGGATGTTGTGGCACATGCAATTAAGTTAATCTCATCACATAATCAGTCCAGGAACAAAGTGACCTGAAGATAAATTAATAGACTACATAACAATGGTTTCTTCTTAGATGTCCAAATTCATGTTGTGCCACAATTCCTACACGACGCCTTTCAAATGCAGCACAATCAAATAACATATTGAGGAAATACTTCTTTATATTGTTTGAAGGAAATGCTCAAGGTTTTGAATACATATATGTAGTCAAATATTCAAAATACCTTTTTTGAATACAAGACTTCCACCCACGAGAAGTTAACCAGGTTTGTAAGACCAAGGTACTGTCTTAGCTCCCATAGGGACTCAAATCTCACAATAGTGGTCAGCTTTCCCCAACTATTTCTCTTTTTTTCTTCAAGTTAGTTTTACTATATTAATCTTGGGTCTTTCATTCTTATTGGAATTTTTGTCTAACCAAATTTTCTTATATTGTTTGTGCATGGATTTTATGTCTTTTTGTTTCAAAATTGTATTGTTGGAAAGTAATTTTTATTTTATTGTTGTCATCAAAACATTTTCATATATATGTTGATTATTCTAGATATTTTTTATCTTCAACACGAAAATAGACATTATACTACATTCACTTGAATAATTAGCATGTGATGGTGGGATGGGAGAGCTCTAGTCAATAAGGAAGTTGTTATAGTGGTTGGTATTTTTGCACCTGTTTACTTAGGGGTTTACATAAACATGTACCTCATTATCTATGTATATCCAAATGATACGTAGTGACTAATTTCATTTTCTTTTGTTAGATGTGTGGTTAATATGCATATTTAAAGGATAAGGATTACATTTAGTAGTGTAGATGGATTTCTTCCTAGCCTTTCATTTTTTAAATTAAATCTAGGTCTAGAGCCCTTTTGATTGGCTTATGTGTCAAGATTCTCCTTACTTCTTTCTTTGTGTTGCTAAAGAATTAGAAATTATAATAAGCTATTTGTAGTGTTAAAATATTTTCTACCAGGTTCAGGCCCAGAGTCAGAGTAGTTATTTGTATTATTTATGAAGTCTATACTTTGTAAACATAAGCACTCTTACTGCAAATGAAATTATGTTCCTTACTTGTAATTGGGTTCATAAAATAATTAGCCACATGAAACTAAAACCGATGCACATTTTTTTTTGAAGGATGCACTTCATGGGAACTTCATATAAAATCTGTTTCCTTAATTTCACCACAAAATTAGAGTATTTCATTCTATAGGGTAAGCCACAAGGTGCTGATCTTGTGCGTTGACTTGGAATTATCAGTGACCTTTGCAGTCCCTTTGGAATTTTCAGGTAGTTTTCCATGGATGTTAAATGTTGGTCAAATCAGTAAAATTTCCATAACTTGATCCCAGAAATGTAATGTTTCTGTTGGTTCAGTTTCCATCAAGCTTGATTTTACAGTTATACTACTGCTTGATTCAATCAGAGTAATTTTATGTAATATCATTTGGAATCAATCTTCAGAATTATTCTTATTGATTGTAGACATCAACTCGTTTGTAGATTTAAGAAGAAGATATGATCTGGATGGTTTGCTAAACCTTGGTCTATTGGATGAGATGTCTTGTCCTCTATTTGAACCCTTTTCTTGTTTAAATCATTTAAGAAATTGTTGAGTTTGTGTAGCAGTTGATATGTAACCATAAAGAAAGTAATACTTATCAAGTTATCACAATGTGTTTATATCATACCTTATATACAAAAATATAAATCATGGCACATTTTTGGGTCCTGGAAAGAAAAAACATTTAATAAATAATAAGAGATGATTTAAAATATATATATAATTAAGTGAAATGTTCATTCAATCTAAGGAAAATACTTTGACTTGTTCTTAAATTAAAAGAAACGATGGAGAATTCCTTAGGACTATTAAGGAGATTATGCAATCGATATGTGTCCTCAAAGCCATTTTAGAACATGGATGCTAGATCAAAGCAGGGTCATCTTCTTTTTATTTTTATTTTTAAAAATAAATTCTACTTATATTAACACATATTACAACACAACATACAACTATATAAAGGAATGAAAAGGTCCTTAGGAAGGATAGAGCTTTAGAATTACAATATTTAGTATCCTTTTTAAGAACACATTGGGCTATAATCCTGGTTTTAAAATCAGCATAGAACATATCATGAAAGGCTTCTAAAGAAAATTGAACCCCATTAGAATCTGAATTGAAGTGCATCCTTAAGATGGGTGCAGACAATCTGTTCTGATGAAATGCCATACACCTCGAAAGTTACCTAGAGAAATTGCATCACAATCCCATGCATTGCATCCTTTGGATGGAGTGTAGGAAAAATATTCTGATGTAGTGCCACACACCTTGAAAGTGAGGTGGAGCAACTGCATCAAAATCCCCTGTAGTGCATCCATCCACAGAAAATGTTTGTAGGAAATATACTTCGAGCATGTCCAAATCAGATATCTGGAATGTTTGCACTTCCAAAAGAATTAAAAATATGTTAAATGATCTCAATTATCCGAAAGTGCAAACATTATACATCGATGAAGCTAGACTTTACAAGCCTGTTTTTAGAGGGTAATTCCTGATAAACCATTGACCATGGAAATATAATCAACTGAAACACTGTGCTTCCAAATTGTGTTAAGGTGCATTATCCACTTCCATTTTGTCTTCAATATCCACTTTCTCTTGAGTATCTCTCTAAATGGATGTGACAAAAGAAGAGCCTGGTAAAGTTGGCATGCCTTACAGATCCAAACTCGCTTGGTATAGCACTGAATCCAATCCCTTTGGATGGGGCTGGGGATATTGCCATTAAGTGTCTTCTTCAGGGATAAGGTTTTGAAAATATTTTATCCCACCTGCTGAGTATCTCTTTGAATGGATGTAACACATGAAGAGTCTAATAAATATGGCATGCCTTAAAGATCCAAACTAGCCTTCTATAGCAAGAAATCCAATCCCTTTTACTATTCAATTCATGTGTGCCTTTTTTAGGTAAAATGCTTTGCAATTCTTGTATTCCACCACTTGGTGATTGTCTCTGTGAATGGATGTGACACATGAAGAGCCTTGTGAAGGCTTATAGATCCATACTAGCTTGTTTAGTGTATAATTTTCTTATGTGGGGATGAGGATTTGCAATTCTTATTTTGAAACATAATCTAATATGGAAATCCCTTTTCTTGAGAGATCAATGTCCAAGACCTCCACTTTCTCTTGGATTGATCCCAAAGGCCCCTTTACTCAAAAACCCCTTTTAAGTGAATTGTTTAAGTGATATCCTCTGAATACAAGAAAGAGTAGTAGCCTAATATGTAGCAGCCTTTGAAATTACCATGTACTTTACATGAACTAAAAAGTGCAACCCTCTTCCAAGCTTCCCAGATTCTCTTAAATAATGATAGCCTGCAAAATCTTCAAACCCGCTGGTTTGGCTAGCATACCAAAGAGCTGAAATGTCCCCTTCATTCTCACGATATGTTCATTGTGAAAATTTATCGATCTGGGGAGCTGCTTCCATAGTTAGACATCAAAAATGAATCAAAATACCCACTTAGCAGATGATATTTTACCCTGTAGACCAATGATGATCAGGCCCAATACTCCATCTTGCCTAAACATCATGGAAAAAAATGATTGACATATATATACGTATAATACTTCATATTTATTTTTGTGCACATTAGTATCCAATTTATTTTAAATCTTTGGGATCAGTCTAAATTCAATCATGCTACCTTTAAATAATGTTCTAATGTCTGGTGAATGGAGCTCCTTGAACTGCCATTCCCAAGGATTTTGGTTGGCTCGTTTGCATTGAGTACTTCATATTGATTGTTGTGCAAATTAATATCCACCTTATTTTGGTTTGTACTTGGTTTTACATGTTAAAGCCAAATTCATTTTTTTCCTTTCGATTCCATTCCTACTTATAGTCATTAAGAGATGGGGTCTCCTATGCTAAGGACACCAACATCCCCTTGTCCCACATGAAGCCCCATAAAATTTGGGGGGGTGTCTCGATATGACTCTCAAGTGTGTTTCCCAACTCCTTCATCCCCATGTTCCAGAAATTTGGTGCAACATTAGAATTATCACTGTAAGGATAATTTTCATGAAGAACCATCCCCTTTTACCACTAGGGAGTTAAGGCTTTTTGAACAAGAACTAGAGGAAAAAATCAACTTTTTTCATTTCAGTCCCTTCCTATTGGTGCACAGACTCATATAATACCATTCATGGCTTGATGAGGATGGTAATTCCCTTGTATTCTTGTCATTATATTTTTGTACCACTCTTTTCTCCATGATTTCATTATCCCTTGAAGTAATATATGATGCATCTAAAAAAATGCAGGATTCTGTCAAATTTTAATTACTTCTTGCTTTTAAAAACCTTGGAATAGTAGACTACAAATTTCTATATTCAATACCAAAAAAATATTAATTTATTGAGCACATGTTCAAGTGATTAAATAAATTTTTGTGCTTAGACCTGGGTTCAAAATCGAGAAGACATGTTGTCACACTAATGTTGCCCATAGAGTTAAACACTGAATCCATGGTCAGTAGAAATCCAAGTGACATGGATGGGATAAGGATGTAGAATATCTCAATGAATGATGCCAGGTTTAAGACTTCTGTGGAATTTACAGTATATATACTTCTTTGTCATGGAATTTTAGCCAAAGGAATATTCAACAATTAACCAAGGGCTATTTAACAATAAAGGAGAAAAATCATGCCTATGACCATTACATACTTCATTGTAGACATTTTTAAATCCTTATCAAAAACCAAACCTAACCATAGTTGTAGCACTAATTAGGGAAAATCCTTGGTCTACCACTGCAATATTACCAATTCAAAACCGTAATAGGTTACCAATAGGGTGTTGGTTCAAAACTCACTGGCTAGGTAGATCAATTGTTAAGACATACACCTTAGTTCAATTCTCATCACAAAACTATATAGATCTATCCAAAATGACCTAAATTTTTTGGGTTCCCTTCTAATGAAAAATTGTCAATTCACCCATTATACTACGTGCATTATAATTGCATGCTCTTTGTTTGCATCTTGATCTTGTTGTTTCAGATCCTTCTATACTATTGTATTTTTTAAATATATTTATTGTATTGTTAATATTTTGTGTTGACATCCTCATCCCTTGCTTCCGCTTATTGTCTCTAAAATTTGGGGCAATATAGAATTAGGGACATAATATTTATGTATAAGTGTGTGTCGCTATTACATGATCATAAATTCCTAGTACTGCCCTTAATAAATACATAAGCCTGAAGGTAGTGTTGTGATGGGTACAATGATAATTTTCCATCTTGCTTCATAGTAACTTGATCTTTAAATGTTGTCATTCTCTTTGGATTGACAAGATATAAATGAATAATGTTTTTGTCATGCTAATATAAGTCCTTTTTTTATATGTGAATGCATGTACTCTGTGGGAAACTTGTTAGTTTATTACTAGTTAGTGCCATTGAGGTCAGTCATACCTAGTTTTCTTACGTAGTTAATAATATTTGTAGGATTATTTTAGGTTCAGTTGCATATAGTTGTGACTTAACTCAGTTTGTACTTTTGAATGTTAATAAAATTATCTTATTTTATATATCTTCAGATTCAAACATGTTGTAATAAAAAAAATTATGTGCATAAGGAACCAGGAATTTTCCCTTTAGATGTATCAAGTGCGTATGAGAAACTTCTCCCTATGAATGTGTGCTTCTTATGGCGTGAGTGGTTTCCGTCAACATTTTTGGCAGGGTCTTAGGCTAATACTAAATAGGTTGTCTTTGATCCTTGGAAGAAATATAAATCATAGCTTTTATTTTAAGAAAACGTGTTTAGTAGTATTTATGTCTTCCATTAAAAAAAATCATCACTATTTTTTTTCCTAAAATCTTTGATAAATTTCCATATCAATGCTACTAATTGTGGGAAATTGCATTCTATAGATAGATCAGGATTACTGTGAAGGAAGAGTGGTCAGGTCATAGGTGTTTTCAATGATGGAAAGAATACAATGATTCTATAAAAAGTGGCTTATTCTCTCATCTAATTTTATTTTCCGCATTCTCTAGTTGCTTCTCATACACCACCTTTACTTGCCACTTTTATGAGTGATTTAAGTGCATTTTCATGTGAGCCGGCTAATGTTGTCAAATAATCAAGGCTTGCCTCCTCCAGAAAAGGTGCATTATCTACTCAAGTTGTTTACCCACAAGAACAATTAAGATTGACAAGTAGGATAGGAAAGTCAGGCTCCCTATCTTTTGAGTTGCCAACCTCTTTTTCTCCATCATCATTTGTATTGTTGTCATCCACAGATTCAGCTAAAGTATCTTCTCTAAGGAATTCAAAACTAAATCCCAATGCAAAGGTAAGAAAATGGGTTGTTATTAAGTTTGTTATTTATATAAGATGCATTTGTTATCTAGCTTTCTGGAACCTTGGTAAAGAAAACCCAAGTCATGAATTCCTGTCATTTGTGTTGTGAAATTATTGGCCTTGTTTTTTAGGAATTAAAGCTTAATCCAAATGCAAAGAGCTATACCCCATGTTTCTCTAAACCTAGACCAATAGCATCTCCATTGGTTCAAAGTATTTTTTATGTTGTAGGAAATATTCCTCCTATGATACCCATACAAAGCATATGAGCAGATCTTGGAATAAGCTCTTTGGAAAAACAAGTTTCTCAACCTGCCAAGTTTTCTTAGTACAATAATGGTGTGGCTACATCTAGAGTGAGTGCTACTTCGTATATCC
This sequence comes from Pinus albicaulis, assembly GCA_034641835.2. Lineage (NCBI taxonomy): Eukaryota > Viridiplantae > Streptophyta > Pinopsida > Pinales > Pinaceae > Pinus > Pinus albicaulis. The sequence continues at coordinate 1,054,082,181 of CM076577.1, read as the reverse complement.
AATCTGAAACCACCTTTGTGCCACATGTATCAAGAGTTGTTGTATTGAAAACTTTGAATACACAACCAGCAGTCGACAGAATACCCTCTCCAGGACAACAAGTATGTTTTTTGTACCTTTAGATAGAGAACCCAAGTTGTCAGTTGAGATATATTTTATGAATATGCTCTAGTAGAGAAATATAACTTATTTTATCATGATTACATTTTTACTGTCTTGAAGAAAATGAATGTTTACTTTCATATAGTATACTAGTATGCTACATAGCATGCAATAAGATATTGATGTTTGAATAAATATGAACTTTTCTAAATTAAAGAATTAAAACATGCATTTCCTTTTGAGGAATATTTTATCCATAGTATCTGTCTATGCGAAATTTGAAATTATAGAAGGACCAAAAGTTTGCAAATCTATTACGTAGAAAATTACAAAAGGTTCAAAAAATAGCATAGTAAAATTTTAAAGAAAATATTCAAGGTGATAATAATTGATCTCTTTTTGATACTTTACAGTGAGGATATTATGATGTTTGCATGATAAACATATTTCCTTAGTCACATATGATTTCAACTGAGGAGCTACATGAATCAACACCATCTTTGATTTGAACCTAAATAGTCTTATTATATTTGAGTATTTCCCTAATCACAATGTGCAGTAGATGTTACTCATTGATTATTTCTCATTATATCTATTAGTAAAATATGCAAAATGTATACCTACATTTGAATCTTGGAAAAAAAACATATGATTGTTATCATTTAAATTATCCATATCTCTTGGAGCCCAAAAATCCATTTTCTTTGGATAAGCTTTATCTATAACCTAAAAAAAACACTATTATAACTTGAAGGCTCGTTATGTCCTCTTCAGTCTTGACAAAGTATGATGGAATGAAACCAGGTAAGGACCAGATCTAGGTTTACCATGTCAAAACCTAGGTTCATTAAGATGACGACCTTGGTTTGAAGATAACCACCATACAAATTAGGACCACCCATAAATATCATTTCCATCTCTCTTTCATCATTAAGACTAACATACTGAGGACCTGTAACCCGTGGAGGCCCATGGTAGTCATTTCAATGCAATTTATTAGAATACATGCCATGTCCACAAGTTTATATATTTAATCTCTGCATCCAATGTGACCATTTATTATTATGGTATTTATCACATCCAAAAATGGCATCATTCACATAATTTTGAAGAATTCTAAAAAGGTCAACATATTTTTTTTCACATTTACAACTTCCCTCACATTTTTTGGTTCTTGAAGCTCGGGCAATTTCATAACAAAAATAGGCAATGTCAAGAAACAATAAAAATGGTCCACTAGTCTCTTTTCATCTACTGATATTAGAATGAAGTTTTATTAGAGACATTTTTTGTTTGTTTGCTTATTTTGGTTAGAAAATGGTTTGCTCTTGGTTTTATGTGACTTTTAATTTATCATATGTAGCATGTTGAGAAATGGAAAAGAATAATGTGTGACATTTATCTTGCAGAAATTGATGTTGAATGAAAGGATACAAAGTTTAACTAGGCTACAGTTTGCTTTGGTAAAGGAAGAGGAACATCTTAAAAAGATGCGTAAGAATACACCATATACAGAGTTTTAACATAAGTAATATATGGATTTTTCTTTCGTAGGTATTTTCTTTTTCTATCCAAGATATCACAACAAGAAAAATATTGATATTGTAGAAATTGTTTGAGACCTAATTAAGGTGGATTTTTATGATGTCCTACTTGATTGATACCTTCTCATATGTCAAGAAGGCTTTAAATATGAATTAACATGTTCTTGAAACAAATAAAATTCAAAATTTATAGATATGAAAGATAAAAACAAATTTCAATGGATTGGTTTGATTGTTAGTTGAATCTATTGTGGGCAGGTTACAGTAAATGTGATTGGAAAAGGGATGGCGAGACAATGCAGAGCATGTCTTGGATATGTTTAATTTGTTGTTATATATCCTTTAGTGACTTTAGCCATCGACATTGAAAATTTTTCTAGTAGGGATTCCTATGGTTTTTAATGTTGTGTTTCTTTCACCTCATGGTTATTTTGGGCAAGGAAATGTTTTAAGAATGCCAGACAAGACATCGCTGGAAAGGTAAAGACATTTTTTATAATTGCAATGTACATACCATGATATCATCTCTTTATTATTTGATTATATTTTGAATGTTTCTTTTTATTTTGTTTTTTCTTTTAAATATGAAATTGAAAATACTTGGTACCATGTCCATTTAAAAAACAACCAAAGCTTGAAGATGAAATTAGTATTACATGATATTGATTGGAATCCTTATAACTATTTTGTGTTAAAATATTTTCATGACTATCAGAAAAGTTTACTTTCATGTTGTTATTTCAGTACATGTTGTTTATATAATTTACCAAGTTCATGTGTTAGAAAATGAAATGTTATTGTCGAATAAGACAACAAGGATTAAATATCACACCTCAGATTATTTATTTTCACAAGTTATCTACAACTTGAGCTTTTTAGCATATAACTTATAAGTTGACATGATTGTGCCTAAGCTTTCCCTGAAGGTTGAAAACTAAGTTACTAAGGTGTTATTTTATATGGTTACACTTTATTTTCTCTGTTTATACAGGTTATCTAGCCGCATAGTGGCCACTATCTCTCAATTGAAGAAAACGTGTTTGAGTTTCTTGCTTGTATGGGGAAAAATGGATTTGACATTGTTGATGTTGAGGTATATGTTGTATAAACTATTTATAGTCTACTTTACTTTATGTTCTAGTGTTCATTATATTTCATGTCTTACACTCAACATTGTATCTTCTTTTGGTTTCAGAAAAGGAACTCAATATTGATGGTAAGAAGCAGGAATTGAAGAAAGAGGAGAACAATAACATTCGTGCGACAAACTTATTATCTAGTCTTATTTTTTTTTCCCAACAAAAAATCAGCAACTTTATATTAATAAACTAATGAGAGTTACACACAGTACATGCAATTAAGCATTGAATATGCCCCTAGGGCCCATGTACTTATTTACACTATGTAGTGAGGCTACATATAAAAATTACATATTTCCAGCATGTTTGGGATTTTCACGCTTGCCTTTCCTCTTTTGGACAATCTGCCAATTCCCCGAATGTAGGGAGGAAGGAACCAAGGCCAGCTCAATTTTCCCTATTTTTTTTTCCTTTGTCGGAGTCTGAACTTTCAGACACATACTCTAATACACCTTCATTCCAGAAGTGGAGCGGGAGGTTATATAGCTTGACCCAAACCGGCATCCTAGTAATCTCCATCATGTTTGCATCAAAATTAGGGAACCAGTGGGTGATCAAGAGTCTCGTAGAGCCCTAAAACCATAGTCTTGCCTTGATTATGATATCTATGGCTTCCTGTGATTGAAACTTGACAATAAAATACCCTTTGGAGCATAGATGTATGTCGCAGTCCATGGTCCAGTTTGTAAATATCCAATGGAACAACTCCACTGGTTTTGGCCAGTAACAATTAAATCTGCATATTATTGCCTACGTTTCAAATTTGGAACAATGTTCCTCAATCTCTGGTGCCTTAATTTTTAGTTCTGGTCCGCAATTTAGCTACTCCACAGGGTATGGTTTCAGAGTTTTTTCAATCTGTTCTGTTGGTGTTGATGCTTTGTTTTTTCCTGGTAAGATGTGCCATTTGGGGTTCCAAATTTGAAGGTGTTGGTTCCCATCATCTTTCTGTGTGTTATGTTCTGTTATGATATAGTTGAGGTACTTCCTCCTGCTGCTCATGCTCCTCCTTTGAGATTTAAGTTCAGAGAAATGGAGGAGTTCCTTTGGATGCATTAGTCCTTTAATCAAGTTTCCCCCTGTAGTAACTTCCCAGCATAAATTAGGCTTTGTTTCATGGCCGGAATGCCTGTAGAAAGTTAGATCTTTTCCTTCATATCTAAGACCAGATCTTTCTCCCGTACCCATATTATTTTGGATTCCCCATCTAAATTTTTAATGAAAATTTGGAACTCGACCTCCTTTTCAAATATCCACCCTCTCTTATCTGGGTTTGTGGAGTTTGTGGATAAACCCCTTGGCCCAAAACTACCCACAGGATTCTCTCTGATTCCGGAAGACAGAGAGGCCTCACATAGGAATTTTACCCTAGTGTAGGCAACCCCGCTCCTCCCCTGCCACCAAATCTGTTGAGGGGATAAAATAGGAGTCATACCCCATTCAACCCACACATTGGACGTAGATCCTGGTCCCTCAGGACATAGAGCAGAACATTTGGCTGCATATCGAAAACTAAAAATAATAGAGCATAAAGAGATGGATACCCAAACGATGCACCGCCTTTGGATCCAATAAGACCCAATTATTGTTAGGAAGAACCCGTACCCATCAGTGCCTCTTCTTGTCTGTGGACTGTGCAAGAGATCCATAGTGGATCCACAGTTGTAGACGGGTTCATCCTCAGCCATATCACCCACCCATAGCCACCATTAAGGCAGTGGGCCTCCGGCTCTAGCCACGACCTCCATTCCGTTAGCTCTGTCCCATGTTCCCTTGATCCTGCTGTCGAGAGACCGAAACTAGGTGCCCGGAGCAATCAAGATCCCAAAAAAATCAATCACTGAGTGGGAGAATAGTGAGCCCAAAGCAGTTCATATTGAGAATAATTGCATGATAAAGGAAATCAAAAAATTGTGTCTTGTCACACCTTTCAAACCTGCTTCCCCTCTCCGCCATGAGCCTCTGCTTGGCCAAATAGCTTAAATCCTCCATACGTGTATTCTAACACTGAAATGGGTTGAATCCCTTCCCATCCTGATGTTAAAGCCAGGGGAGTCATCGTCGCCTCCCCAAAAACCCTCACCTTGCAAACACTAACACTCTGATTCTCCATCTTTTCCAAAATTATCTAGTCATATATTTTATTCCTCGACTAAATTAGTCATTTAAATTAGTCGTTTTTAGCTTAGTCACTTACTATCTAGTTGTATATTTTTTCCCTATACTAAATTAGTCATTTTTAGTGGCAATGAGATCATTCTTTATTTTTGTGAGCCTCATAAAATATGATTGGATGAATTTATCTTTTCCCTTCTTGATATTCTTCAACTTGTTCTTGAAGAAAATAACTTGATTAGCATATCTAGCCCTGAACATGCTAACTAACTTATCATACATATCTTTGGATGTGCCTAACTCAGAGCTGTAAGAAACCAAGTGCTTATGTATCAAATCCCAGATAATCATCTTTTCTTTGATTTCCCCTTTCTATACTTCATCTTTGTGGCAGTTGATGCATTTGATGGAGGCTCATGGATCGTCCCTTGCACATAATCCATGACATCTTGATATTTGAAAAATAAAATCCAAAGAAATATTCCATGCATGATAATCAGACTTGTCAGTCAACTTATCATCAGACTTGAAACCCTTGTATGTGGAGGCCATCGATCCTTGATAGGACTTCTTCTTTGGTGATTTATTTCCACACTACTTGGGCTTTGTCTTCACCTAAGCTTTGATACCATGTTAAATTTAGATAACCATGGTATGTTCTATGATTAAATGCAGTTTTACTTCAATATTCTTTAAGGGCCAATTAATATTTAGGAATCACATAAAATTGAAAGTAAAATGCTGATAGAACATAAAAATAGATCAACAAAAGACAAGCCCAATAATGTATAAAAAATGGTAATTCTCCTTTTCTAGCAAATGGATAGATAAATGTATGTTAAAGCAGTCAACAGGATGCCCTAGCCAGAAAATTCTTGAGGTTGTCAAACCAACTTCTCCAATAGCCGAATCAACCTTTCTTCAAGTGTCATATACACCCCTTAAAGACATCTCCAAAAATTCAATGCAACTGAACCCAAACTGGTCAACAAAAAATTCAATGCAGCAGTTAATGGACAATAGTCAAATTCAACACTTCTCCTTTATTTTTATGCCCTCCAATGCGGCCTCAAGAAATCATAATTTCCTGTTCAAAAATCGAAGTCAAAATCCAAGATTTGACCCAAAGTCAACACTGGTCAACGTTGTCCAAAAACCCTAAATTTTTTTTGAAAATTTGAGCAACTTCCTTAGGTTCATATTCACATATGTGAGGGAAAGGAAGCCTCTCCTAGGCTGTACAAACCAATTATAACACAAGTGGAATGTGTGTGATGAGATGATGATGAAATTAACATCATATCTCTCGAATTTATATCCATCAATGAGGGTGTGTGAGACATTTGTTGGGCTTGTGAACCCATATTACAAATCTGGCCGACCTTGAACATGTGTGGAAAATAAAATAAAAATATATTTTCTGCTCATCCAAACAAGATGATCTTTAGATCAATATTGCACCTATCGGAAAGAGGAATCCAACAAAAATATAATTAGCGTCATATGAGTAGTGCACCATGGAGTTTGGACCTAGTTGTGAAAAATTAACAAGTAGACATAACAAGTCACAAATAGAAAGGAGAAATTTGGATGATGTGTGACCTTCTATAGATATGATGTCTGTATTGTTGGATATATTTAACATCCAAGAGCAAGATATAGATTTAGGTGAAATTTGGATGAGGATGAAACCTTCTCTAGAAATGATGTCTCTAATGCTCAATACATTTTCATCCCACACCAAGAAATAAATTTAGGGAAATAATATGTTTGGGGAATGGTAACAAATTCCAAACTAGGCTCTCGTACTTAGAAATAATAAATTAGGTGGAAATGTTTACTATATTTTCCTTCTCTGATTTGAAATAAGTAAAAATTTAAATAAGTATCATAGTTATCTACCTCAATGTCCACTAATGGCATGTTTTCAAAATTTACGAGTTCATGGGGTGGAGGGTTCAACCTCCTATACTTAGTCATTGTTTTAAAAGGATAGAGAATAGTGAAAGAGACTACATGGAATTTTTTCTTGAAAATTTTCTTGACCTAGAAATAAATGTACTGGGGCTCAACTCTTACACTCAACAATTGTTTTTAAAAGGATAGATAATAGTGAAAGAGACTACATTGAAATTTTTGTTGAGAAAATTGTTGACTTAGAGATTAATGTACAATATTATGAATGTGTTGGCTGATTTGATAGTGTTTTCAAAGGATCCATTGTGGTCTTTGTTCATGGTAAAATAGTAATATTTTCCCTCTTTTCCCCTTATAGAGGCCAGCTTCCTTTGGTTGTATACAAATTTTGAAAAATTCTAGTCATGTCACTAATGACATGATGCTAACCTAAGTGGCACATTGTCCATCCACAGGAAATGCATGCCAATATGTTACTTGTGTTCGAGACATATGTTTCCATGCTTACATATCTACAAAAATCTTGTTTTGTTACATTCTCACATAGTGGCAAGAAACTAGTTTTATTAAACCAAAAGGTATCAACATCCCCATGCCATTAGTTGTCTTGAAGTCTTGGTGAAAGAGGGCCCTCAATGAATCTAATTAGTTGATCTATGATGAGTATTTTTGTGTGAATCTATACTTTATCCCCATCTTCGAACCTCATCAAAGATCCAATCCATTATAATATAATTTAGTAACCATGCATTTTATTGTGATAACTATAATACAAATTTTTTATTTGTGTTTGTGTGTTCCTTTTAATTTTTTCTTCACACTTATCTACATATTCATGAAACTAAAAAATTATTTTCCTATAAGAGGCCACCTAAATGTGAATCATTCCATTTATCTTTGGGGCTAAGATAATCAATTTTTCTTTTATTCAAATATATGAGGCATTGCAACGAAGTGGGTATGGGATAATGAGGGGACTATGACTAAGGTTTTGATTTTTTCCATGTAGTTTTCATTTATCACTACTAATTTTTTCCCGTCAACATAACATGGAAAAGGTTTTTAGGCCATACTAAACAATGAGAAAAACACTTGAACTAAAAAAGTGACGCATAGAAATCAACCTAAATATGGGATGTGAGGATGGAAAACCTTAAGTATGGGTTACCCCAAACACAAATTGTCAATTAGAACCTCCTAGTTGTGCCCCTTCTTAGATAAAAGGAAATAAAGTACTCACGAGGGAGTCACATTGGAATGGGTGGAAGAGATAACAACTAAGGTGAAGCATGGGAACAAGAATATGGTGAAATTGAGTATTCATTTTAATTCAACGTATGATCCATGATATGCTTACCTTAAACATTTAATGAAAACACTTTGTTACGTCGAGAGGCGCATCTACGACGGTTTGTTCGATGTCAAGTGTATCACGTCCTCATACAAAATGTCGGCTTCGAGTTTTAAATTAAAAAAAATAAATAAAAAATAAAAATTAAGTGTCACTTAACAAATAAATTTTAACAATCATATAAATAAACCATTAAAACAACTCAGCTACTGCAATTATTTGATCAACAAGGTGAGGTGAAAAAAATTTAAAAAGCAACTCAGACTACAGCAATTATTTGATCAACAGAGAGGTGATTCGCATTTGGTTCACGAATCTAATTCTAGGTAAATAATTTATATTTCCTTATCCGCATTTTCATCTCTGAAAGCAATAACACTTGATACAATAGCGATGCATTTATAATAATAATTCCACAGCTTCCATTCATTGGCCTTCTTAGCATCTATATGGGAATGCGCGTGAATCACCGGGTATTGAATTTTCTCCCTCAATTTAATATCCAAGCTTACATGAACTATCGTTCTCAATTGAAAAAGGGTATACATTCTTTGGTCTCATGGGATCGGCACATTCGTGAAGTAAGTTTTTCTCACTCTCTCTTCTCTGTTCTCGACTCTCCTACCGAAACCAACCCTCTGCTTTATGGGTGAAAATGGTTCCATGAGTGCTCTGCTGTAGGGTTCGATTCCCATGTTTCCCGACCACACAAAATCTACCATTTTATTATATTTACATTACAACAAATCGAGCGTTAATGACTCGATCATCGAATATCCTGCTTTGAGTACTTTTGATCTTCAACCCTAATGGCATTGGAGGGTTAATCATAGATTCTAGAACCCCTTTTTCGCTCATTTGCCACAAGTTTCTTATGATTCCCTCACGAATCGTTGTCATCACTTGTTACTTACCCACGCAGCGCTTCCCCTCTCAGGTGCCGGACTTCACTTTATCCCATATGGCCTTCTGAGGGATTCAACTTTTCCTACGCGACGATTCAATTTCAAAGGAGTAGATTATGATTTTCTCATCGATAACAACATAATCCCTCAAGTAATCGATATCGACAGAGTAACATAGTCTTCTGCACTTGAACAGTGTTCCCACTGTAGAAACATGGTGATGTTTCAGTGATTTGGTATCATATCTACGGCAGAGATACCCACCGAATTTCTTTAAGATGACAATGAAAAAAACCTTCTCTCCTTTTCATGAACTCTGTGATGTCCGACGGTGAAATTAAGTAGATTACATGTTTTGTAATATTTTGGAGATGGAAGACTAGCTTCAAAATTAAGCTTGGAGTTGAACAATAATGAAATATATGTAAGGGAAGCTTTTAATCACCTCGATATTTACATATCGTAGTGTTTGAATGGTTTAAATTTTATAAATATTAATATAAATATTTATTACTTATATTAATATAAATATGTATTACTCATATTAATATAAATATGTTTGGTGATCATAAAAATGAAATAATTAATATATTAAATAACAAATATTAATATTTTATAAATATTAATATATAAATGTTTATATTAATATTTAATGTCCAAATCTCATTACACAATTTACAATATTGCACATCTACAACAATTTCCTTATAGACATAGAAAGAGTATTAAATATTTTGTAGTTATATATTTGATATTTTGTAGCTAGGTATTATATATATATATATATATATATATATATATATATATATATATATATATAGTATCGTGTAATTAATTATACATACGAGAATACAATATCATGGATGTATTATGAGGGAAACTAGTAATAACAATATTGAAGAAATGAGAAGTGTAAATGAAAAAGAGTTAAAAGACAAGGATCAAATATTATGAAAAAGAAGTAATTAGAAATCGAAAGAGAGCGAGAAGAGGGTAGAAAAAAATGAGCGAGTGAATATTACAAAGACAAAAAATAGTTTGATGATCAAAGGGAAGAACAACGAAAGAAGGAACATGAAAAGAAAAAGGCGGCAACGAGAAAGGCGGAGAATGAGGATGAAAGGGAAGCGAACGAATAAATAATTCTCAAAGAGAAAGAATGAAATTTTAAGAAATGGATGAGGATGAAAAAGAAGGACGCAAGAAGAAAACAAAGACAAGAATATGTAAGATCACATAGAAAAAGACAAATCGAAGGTCTTAGTGATCTAGGGCCAACAATTGAGGCTCATTTTCCTATAGGTATGAATATACAAAATCATCAACCAATGGAGCAGTAGCAGCCGATGAATGTGAAATGATTTCCAATGTGCAGTGGAATATGAAGTTATTGCACATAACAAATTTCGTGAAAGAATTGATAAATTAGGTCATCCTCAAATGTGCCATGTGTGTGAGGAGTTGCATATTGGCATTCAAGTGGTGACTACAAAGACATGTCCAATGTGTACTATATGTATAACGAGAGGGTAATAAACATAGATTTTCATCACAAATCATATGAATCCGAGGTTACGACCTTTGATCCTTGAAAGTCTTACGCAAGTTGAGGAATTTTGATAGCAGAGCGAGTCCAATTTTGCGGGTAATGCATTCAATAATTGGCCAATACAAATATAAAGGACACACAATCGAGTTTTACTCAAGATGTTAAATATGTTGCCAGAAAATTGCCTCGACATATTGAAGACTTGGATTTAATGATGTTGGTGCGAAAAAAAGTCAATAAGAGGGATCAAGCTATGGTTTCATTGTTAGAAGGCAAAAGGTACTAGATGAATTAGTTTATAAGATTCAAAATGATCCATATTATAAAGGTGTAGAAATTGATATGCATGTTGTGGACGGAGATTTTGAAAAAACAACAAATGTGTCACATATGACCAATTACAGTATACTGAGATATGGACAATGACATAGACATTACATTGTTAGAAGGTGCTCCAGTTGTGAGATACTTTAGACGATTATGATACAACTTCTTTTGTTGTAGGCCTCCAAATGCACCTAGGGAAATTGAACTTATTCGTGCATGGGCGGATAATCCTAATAGAGAAGAAAACCAACTAGATGAAACTACAAATGTCATTAATTGGCCTAGAATTGGTTCATCTCCAATAAATAGTACAATATTTGAAGGGTTATTTGATATGGCATTTCCAACATTATTCTAGAGGAGAAGCCGATTGGTTACAACCACGACTAAGAAACGTGCATCTTCATGAGTATGCAAAACATCTCCTCGAATTTCATGATAATAGGTTTGGGAGGCATCCTCGATTTAGATACTTTTTACTCGATATCATCATGAGACATCGTGCTCAGCGTGATACCAGCAAGTATTTGTTAAAAAATATGACGAACTACCTCTATGGATTGATGAGTTACAAGAGCATTTACAAAATCTTCCTAACTAAAATTGCAAATAGATTGATGAGATTAGGACATGTTCTAAAGAGGTACACGTGCATATTGGAGCAAATGTCGTGGCAAATTGTGTGACTTAGTACAACAAATTGGATCTCCTACAATATTCTTCACATTAAGTGTAGCGAGATATGTAATGGCTCGATTTGCATGTATATTGATGCCGGGTACCTCTCCTACAGGTCCAAAGGAAACAAGAGAATGGGGATGCCCACGAGATGTCATTGATAATCCTCACATTGTAGCAAGTTATGTGCATTTAAGACATACATTGTTTCGAGATGAGATTTTTTCAAAAATTTCATCATGCTACGGATTTTTGGTGTCATGTATGAATGGGAAACATCACGGATCTCCACATATGCATGGGTTTATTAGGCTAAAATATGCTCCCAATATGGACAAATTGAATTGTTTGATCGAATCAAAGTTAGATTTGCAAAAAGAATACTTTGATAGATCCTGTCCATGCATTCAATCCACGCAATGAATATCAAATAAAGATCCCTATTCAACGGAAACGATGATGATCATCCTGTGCAAGAACACCGAAACAAATATTTCAGTTTGATCCTATGATGGACTATGAACGACTTCTCAATTGTGTTGAGTGCCACATCGCCTATGCAATGAGAAGTCATGCCTTAGAAAGAAGGGTGGAAAATTGGTGTGTAGATATAAGGCACCATGGGAGCTATGCAAAATGTCATGGCTTTATGTTGATGAGGGTGGAGAAAAAATATATGAACCTAAGCAAAATGATGATCGATTAAATACACATAATCGTGAAACATTGATGATGTGGCGTACAAATATGGATTGGAAAACTTTGTTCTTTCTGAGCATGTTGTGATTAACTACATAGAAAAATATGCATCAAAAAGCGAGAAAGAAAGAGGTCGAAAGCTTCCATGATATGTTGATGCATATTTCTTCTATTCAAAATCCAAATGAACTAGCGACACGTGCATATAGAACATTGTTGTGTGTGAGACTATCGTTGACAAGGATATAGGAGCACAAGAAACAGTACCATATGCTTTTGGAGCTTCCTCTTAATGAATGTAGTCGTACATTCATTGTTTTGAATGTTGGGATAAATGTTTTCGGAAAAGTAAAATTTGATGAAAATAATGACCATAATGATAATTCTCTTATCGATGCATATAGGAAGAGACCCGTGAGTATGGAGCACCTTTCGTTGATAGAAGCTTCTAGATCTTGGTCATATAAAAAACGTCGTACGTGATGAGAAATGGTTACCACGGGATAATGTAGCCATTGTACGAGTATTTCCTAAGTTTCATTAGGTACCACGCTGCAAATATAATAGTTTTGTTGAGTTTTGTTGATCTGAGTTAGTATTGTACTGAGTCAGTTTCGTGATTTTCATATAGATATTGGTTCTAGAGATGATGACATCATACAAAATTAGGAAAATTTTTCCTATAATCCTTCGGCATATTGATCGTAATACAATGCCTTCAAAGGATCTGGCTCAATGTCCAAATGAGGATGAAGATGTTTTACATGTACAAAATGATTCTAAGCGACATAAGTGGGAGATTATTTCAAGTTTGTATAAGAATAAGTTTATACATGCGAGCGAGTTTGACATGATTGGATTTAGGGATCGTGATGTTATGACAAATTGGAGCTCTAGCTTTGTTGATGAAGAGACATCAAGATGTGTAGTGAACTTCATATCCGATAAGAAAAAAGTGAATGCAATTGTTACTACTAAATCATTAAAAAAATATTCATTTGAAAGTTTAGGAGAAAAGCAAAAAATAGCATTTAATGTAGTTCTTGATCATTACAAAAAGCAGATGACAAGGAAGAACGGGTTGCTTAAGATTATCCAAGGGATAGCGAGTGCTTGGAAAGTCTTACTTGATTGGTGCAATAAAAAAAAGACTTGAAAGCGACTCTCTTCCTCATCAGAGCCCATTGCTTCTTTTGGTCCCTATCGGTGTTGCGGCATTCAACATATACTTGCATCAACAATACGCTCTGCTCTTTATATACCGGTAAGGAACTTCATTGATTTACAAGGGTCGACATTTGCTTACCTTACAAGAGGAGATGAAACATGTTAAGTACATTCTTATTGATGAGATGAGTTTTATAGGGAGACATTTGTTGACACATATTGATTCTCGACTTCGTCAAGCGTTTCCTCATAATAAAGAAGTCTCATTTGGAGGTATATCAATTATATTGGTTGGTGATTTGGGACAACTACCTCCTGTTATGGATAGACCTACATATGCATGTGAAGGTCATGAAAAAATAATTATGGAATTTATTCACAATTGTTGTAACTCTTGATACAATATACGGACAAGATGGACGAGCAATGATCAAAGATTCTTTCGTCATTTATTATAATGAACGTCGGAGATGCGATTCCAACAATAGAAGATTGGAAAGTACTAATGAAGTATAGATTCTAATTTGGATGCTTCAACAAAAGAGTCATTTAATAAGGCTACACATTTTTTCACAACAAATGGTGATGTGCACAATCACAATAAGCGTTGCTTGGTATCCCTAAATCACCCTGTTGCACGTAGTGTTGATACAAGATCAAATAACAACAACAACATGGAAGACGAGATGAGGAAAATTTGGATAATGATATCCTTCTTATTGTTGAGAGCTAGGGTTATGCTAATTCAAATTTATGGACTAATGCGAGACTTGTCAATTGTATCTTGGAGTAGTTGAAGATATTGAGTATAATCTACGGAACATCACCTCCTAATCCTCCTACATATGTTTTAGTAACATTTGATAACTATGTCAAAGTTGTGTGGGATGAATTATTCCTCATACTGTTCCTATTATACCTATTGAAAGAGGCAATAATAGACAAATTCCATTGCGACTTGCTTGGGGATTAAAAATTCATAAGTCCCGAGGGATTGACACTAGAAAAAGGCAACTATTGATATTAGAAGGACAGAGCGACAAGGTCTCACTTTCTACCGCAATATCTCGAGTTAAATCTTTGGATGGTCTTCGATTTCAACCACCATTTCCATATGATCGATATGAAAAGATGGAAAAAATGTGTCGGTGTTTCTAAGAGAAAAAAGAAGTCGAGGGTTAAGGTTAAATACTAAATAAATTATGTATTTTTCATGTATTTTTTCAATATATTCTTTATATCACATTTGAATGATATGATAGGTGTATTTGTTATTTAATATATTAATTATTTCATTTTTATGATCACCAAACATATTTATATTAATAACATTTGCTAGAATTTGTATTTCTAATCTTCAAAATTTCAAAGTATGATGTACAACTCAAAAATATACAAAAATTTTAATAAAGCTTGAAAAAATGTGACGTTGGTGCCTCCAAGCTGGAATCGGGCCTAGATCCATCTAACCTACGGATCTATCATGCGTCGAAGGGATCAAATCTCTCGATGTGAAAACCTTTCCTCATGTTTTGCACTCAAAAAATAGGTTTCACAATTCGAGAGATTTGATCCCTCTCGGCGCATGATAGATCCGAGTTAGATGGATCTAAGCTTTGGTTTATAAAAGGCTCATGTACACTCACATCTAATAACCCATTTTTATATGATTAGTCTAGATGTAAAATAGAACTAAGGAGAACATGGATGGGATTTATGTGAGACTAGTTGTCCATAAATCGTCATATGAGTGTTGGGTGTCAAGCTAAAACAATAGGATAATTTTTTTCTCTTAGTAATTCTCTATATGGATGGCTAGATGGAAACGTAGAACTAAAACAATAGGAAATTTTTTTATTTTTTAATGATAGTGGTTACCTACATAGGTGGGCAGATGGAAACATATCTATGTAACATTTTAGCATAGTTATCATAAATTTATATTTATACGTCAGATATGGTTCATTTTTATGTATTTCATCTAGTTAATGTTTAATAATTTTTTTAATTCTTATGTATTTCATTGTTCAACAATATTTTAATTTTTATGTGTTTAATGTTTAATAATTATTTTAATATTTATAGGATTCATTAATTTTTTAATATTTAATAATTACCATCGCCATTATCTGCAACTGAACTCAACGGGAGATAATTAGCTGGCCATTATCAGCAAGTCAACTCAACCCGAGTTACCTAGCCCGGTATGCGAAATGTCTGTGCCGGCTATGCGATTTCCCTCTGGCGCGAGAGGCCGTTTACGCGAGTAAATTCCGGGCGAGCTGGTACGATATAGGCCTGATTTGCGACTTTGTTTGTGCCTATCTCTGCCGCATATTCGAGTTATCATTCCGGTTATCTCCGGCAGATAACACGCGTATACGGGAATGACAAGTCGCGTTTGAGACGGATAATTCGCATATAGGGAAAAACTTACCCGCATTGCCTAGAAATTAAATAGCGTATCCGGCAAAATTGGTCAGATAGCCAGAAATAAATTAGCGTATTGGAGGAGATAGCTGTCGGAAATGGTTCGCGTTAGGAGAAGATCGCATATCGGCGGAGAAATTTGACATATCTAGCTGCGTATCCTGTGAATAACTGACTTATCAGTACCGCGTTGATAACCAATAACTCACCTATCAACAACGAACATCTATCAACAAACCCTACCCTATCGCGTAGGCATTACCGAAAACAACACAGCGCGGCGAAAATGATTTGCAGAAACATACTAACTGGCAAGATATTCGACCTCCTCACTGTTTTGAAAGATTTTGCAGAAACTCCCCTGAGAAAGTGTGAGAATGGCTTATAAGCTGTATATCTCTGTTTAATATTGCATTTTGCTCTGTAGCTTAAATATTGAATTTCAGAGATTTCAGGTTTTTACGTCACCTTCTAATTTGCTTTTGCTGCACTCATACATGGAAAAAAACTCTAAGCTGTCCAAAACATAACTCTATGTAACACATCCTTAACGCCTATAGCCATCCTCATGTGCATCTTTCTGTTCCAGAACACTCTCTCCAGGGTTCATCAAATCTTCTAATATCACTTTTAACTCTATTATATGTGGCTTTACGCTTGAACCTTGGAATATTAATTTGCATCCCAAATTCTGAAACGACTGTGGAATATTAATTTACACAATCCACAATTCTGAAACAACTGTGTCAAAGATATTAATTACAAGTCCCCAAATTAAAACACAGAAATTAATGCTACATCCTCAGGGCCGTGACAGCATCCTTAATTGGCTCAGGGACTCAACTATATAAAGATGTATCATATTTAAGGTTATTCATATTATAATATAATAAAATAATAATAATATAGCTTTAAATTAAATAATTAATAGCAATATACTTTAATATGTTTTGGATATTACTTACTCTCCTAATTCACTCACCTCCTGTTTTGTTTTATGAGTTGATGATCTGAAGAAGCTGCAATCCGAATAATGAAAAAAACACTTTAATTCCTAATAAAATGTAACCCCTTTTACTTTCCTTTCCGTGCAGAGTGGCTATGACCAACAGCTCTCTGTTATATAATATGTGAGTTAGAGATATTTAATATCTAATATTATTGCTATTATAATATAGAATTAAAATTGTTCTTTAATTTCTTATTTTTATGTTAAATAATATAATTTCTATTATATGTGCAAAAAACTTGGGTCTTAATTAATTAAATCAAATCAACCATATAAAAATTAGAATAATATAGTGAAGTCATAGAATAAAACTGGAATTTAGGATTTGACCTTTGCATATTTTTCTGCTCCTCCTCTCTAATATTTTGTTGAGACTTTGTTTGACTTAGTTCTCAACCAATTGTAGCCTCCTCGTCTCGGGGAGAGAGTGTGCCCCCATCCTAGTGTCTTGTGGTCACAGATGTGAGTCATTCAGTGGCGGCAACAACTCCTCATCAATCCTCCCACCTCCCAGCATTCATCACAAGGAGGTTGAAAATATGCCGCAATCCCGCACACTACATGGCACAAAAATACATCAAGCCATTGTGTTCAAATCATTCAAAACCCCGAGTTGAGGTCAAGTCACATAAAATCTTGGAGCACATAGAATTCATGCCACACCATGCTTTAATTTGCAAATTTATTGGTGCTTTCCCATCAAAACAAGATCTTCGTAGCATGGATCAAGGCTAATTGATAGCCAAAAGTACATGTATATTTGTAGACTCAAGCCAAAGGCTTTTCTTACAATGATCTTCACTATTTTAGAGCATCATTCAAGGGTATTTGAGAATGGACCTTATTTTCTTAACAATGTTAGTCTCTTTATCTCGTTCTCCATGCCTCATTTCACCCCACACAAAGAAACGTTTTTCGCTTAGCAAAGCAAGATTCACATAGCAAGATCCAAAAATTGAACCCTTAGCGAGCAAGATCTTTGCACAACACGATCAAAAGTAGCCCAAGGAATCCTTGCGACAACAACACAATCCCATGCAAGACATTTCTACAAAGAAAAGGCAACGAACCCACGTAACACACTGGAATACATAACTCATACAAACAATAAAATGCATGATGTAAAGACAATGTTGGCAGAAATAATAATAGAGATAAGTTCTCACGTAGGCATAGAAGGCTTGGATTAAATGGAAGTAGAGGAAAAAACCCTCTTTGAGGTATGCTGAGCAAATCTGCAATGCCAAGGACCCAATTACGTTTTCCAGGTACAAATGCCTCTTCGCGAACAATCATATCTCAAGATTCAATTCACCCTTTCCGAAAGAGTCTCAAATCTTACAACTTCTCATCAATGTTCTCATTCTTCCTATCTAGGGAGACCACCTCAAACTAGTAAAATGAGACAAATGATGGGGGAATGAAAACTACATATGAGGTAGTATAATAGGTAGGGAATCTTCTACGCCAAATTTTGTAAAATTACTTTTCTTTCAAGGGTGTTTCATGTCATCCTCCTCCTTAATGAAAGTAATTTTGTGGAATATAAGGGGTCTCAATATCAAGGGAAAATAGAGACTTCTTAAATACAAAATTGTTTGGTTGCTCCTATATGGGTAATTTTGTACACCATACCGATTAAATATTTCAAAGAAATGTTTTTGTGGGAATTGGAAATATCATTGGAACTATGCAAAAAGCCTCATAAATAACCAAATCCAAGAGGTTCACTAAATATGTTAGTATATGCATGTACATGAATGTAACGGATGCACTCTCGGAATCCATAATTATCTTCCCCAATGATGAGGATATCATCCAACCCATTGATTATGAGCATATCCTCTTTTTTGTAGAAGGCTCCATGAATATGGCTAACTCTACAAGGGATTTCCCCCTCACCAATCCCCCCCCAAGATGAAAGAGATAGTAATATAAGCACTAATCGAAAGGTTTCAAAAAATTAGTGGGAAGTAGGAGGATTATAAGCTCTAAAACACTAACCCCAAGGAGCCGCCGAGTCGAAAAACAATGTTTAATCCCTAGTATAGTAAGATACGCTACAACATGATGAAAAGTCACACTAAAGAATCCTTGGGACCACAAACAAAGCCCCATCTATAAGGGAAAAGGAAAACCCCATATAAGACAGTGAGAGGAACAATGGATATGGAGATTGAAATACATGATGCCGAGACAATGATGGAAAAAATCACAATGGAGAAGAGTTCTAAGGTAAGCGAAGAATATTTGGATGAAATGGAAGTAGAGGAGAAAACCCTCTTTGAGAGACTAAAGTTGTTGCATAGGCAAGGAACCGTTTCAATTTCTAAGGTGAAAATGTCTCTTCTTGAACAATCATATATGTACCACACCCCCTTACTAGAAATTAAGCCTAAGGAGGTGGATACTAGGTTGACCGACTATTAGTGTGTGATTATGAAAATGAGGTCTAAAATTTTTTCGCTCTTCTTTATTCATATTTTAGGGTCAAAAGTTATGTTGTCCTATGGTTTCCATCTTCATTTTTTTAAGGTTGCTTAATCAGGCCTCATTACACCCACGTGGAACGCATGTGGTGCCATATGGCATATTACCCTAGGGATTATTCATTGACATTATTTCATTGATTCCTAGGGAAATCCAACCCTATGACCTTGATGGAGGTTCCATCATAGTTAGAGAAAGGGAGGCATCATCTCATGTGAGGGCACTTGAGCCTTTGTGCTTACTATTTCTATTGAAATAGTCACTTTCTACACCCCTTTCACTAAGAAATTGTCAATATAGTGTATCCACTATTCCATGCAACTCCTTATTGTTGGATATTTTATCATATCTTCAAATAATGTCTTCAAGATTATGTTGCGCCACTAAGCATGGATCCCTTGGTACATACCAATATCAAGTTCCACTTGTAATGGTAGTTTTTCTATCACTGTTAGCATAGGTGCATTATAGATTTGTGCCTTCGGTTCATCAATAAATCATTATTCATCTTCCCATTTATTGTATGCATTTTTCTTGGTTAAGGAATTGAAACACAATGAGATGTCAAAGTAATGTGAGGGAGACATGGAATTGGTCATTGAGATAGGTTGGCATTGACAACTTAGTTTATAAACCATATCATCTCTAGGTTTATATACAATATGTAAAACCCTCTTCCCACATATACCCAAGTAACTAGCCAATCAGGGTAAACATGCAACAAGATGCTACTAATATGAGGTTCAACCTCCTAGATGACCTTAATGAAGTGAAAAATACATAAACCTGACAAACGTACCTTACACAACATAAAAAACACCTCTAGGAGGTAACCCAACTTCCCAGACCCCTGAAGCTTGAGGGGGAATTTATTTTTGACCCTTTTGAGCCTTATTCGTGGGAATGTAATGGAAAGGGAGTGGATATGAATATGTAGCTGTGCGAATGCCAAGGCAAGGTCATGATGAGGGCCCCAAAAATTCAGTTCCATGTGCGTAACTCCAAGATTTTTGTTGCCTTTTTATCCACAAAACCTAGGTCACTACCCTACACTTCATGAAACTTTAGGAGATGATAAATAACATTAAGATATGAAAGAAATCATATCATCAAGAACTCATCTATACCCCTCCCAACCATGACATGCATTTCGTTAACCATGTCACAAACATTGCATCTATAGGTATAAACAACATATTTAAACAAGGGGTTCTTTGACTTATCTGAGAATAACTAAGAAGCATTTCTCCCCTACATCATAAGCTACAATACAATCTATTTTATCGTAGATACATTGTGTATTCATTTACAAGTAAAAACATAGATAGAGCCATACATCATCATTGATTGAATACATTCTTATAACCAACATAATAACAACTGAAATACAATAGTTAAAACAACAAGTAAATCAATACATAAATCAATACATTTTCATATTGAATACCATAGGAATGATCTCTACAGTAATGAATGTAAAAACCAACCGGAGATGGGGCTTCCATGTTCCACCTGAACATAGATTGGTTGAGCCAAGTCTCACTTCAGCCAATCACCCCCATGCCATATTCCAAGTCTCCCTTCAACCAATCACCCCCGTGCCATATTCCAAGCATCAATCACAATCAATCCAAGGCTTCCATAGGCCAAATAACCTGCCCCCTTAACTAGTGATTCCACTTATCGGTCAGACATCACAAACATCACAGATTGGTCTCTATAAAAGCTTTTCCATAGCTCCAGAGTGTTTATTCCAACCAGGGCTTCCAGGACTAGTAACTCAATCCCAAATGTTACAGGGCTTCTAGAGAGTTTGTCCAACCAAGGCTTCCAGGACTAGTAACTCAACCCCAGTTGTGCCTGGGTTCTAGAGCATTTTTCCAACCAAGGGTATAGGACTAGTAACTCAATGCACCGAGTGGTCGAGAGAGTTTTTCCAACCTAGGCTCTAGGACTAGTAACTCAACCCAATAGTTGTCTGTTGGACTATAGAGTGTTTGTCCAACAAAGGCTTCCAAGACTATTAACTCAACCCACAATCGTCCACCGGGCTCTAGAGAGTTATCCCAACCAAGGCTCCAAGAACTAATAACTCAACCCATAGCTAAAGGAATCATGAGAACCAACCAAAAAATAATCAATGGAAATAAACCCACAACACCATGGTTATCGAGGAAATGGAAAGGCTAGGAAAATCATATCCAAGATGGTGCTAGCATTCTTTAATGGGGTTTCAAGCCCTCAGGTAAATTTACTATTGAAGATTCTTAAAATGACATGGGAGATTTGGAAAACTTCCTCAAAGAGGAGATATGGAATTACATTTGGAAATAAGTTCTATGGCCCAAGGTATCCTCCTTCCTTTATATTTTTTCTAGGAAACACACTCTAACATGGGAAAGAATTAGAAACAATGAATTTGAAGGAACATCCTCATGTTATCTGTGATATCAACAACAAGAAATAGAAAATCACATTTTTAATGAGTGCCCCTTTTTGGGCTCAATGATTGACCAAATTCCCCAACTAAGTCTTACATTCTGGATGCCCTCTCCATATTCCCCCCCTCATATTAATTTGGAAATATTCTCATCCACCTCATCACTCCACTCAATCCTTTTGGTCCTCTCCTCCTTCGGGCTTCCTTGAATTTAACTTTGATGGTGTCTCAAAGGGAAATGTAGGAAATGAAGGTTTTGGAGGAGTCTTCCACAATCATATTGGCCTTCCAACATACATTGTGATAGGATATTTTGGCCCTAGTATGAACAATGATATATCGATTTCTTCCCTAGAAGAAGGTCTACAAACTACTTCGACAAAACACATCCATAGAATGATCGTTGAGGGTGATTCAAAATTTATCATAAATATTTTCAAGAAAATTCTAAATGGATCCAACCCAAAAAACTCACAATTGGTTTCTAAATCCCTCATCTCTGGAATCAATAAAATTATGCTAGGTATCTTAGCCATCAATCCTATGCATGTAAAAATAGAACGAAACAAAGTGAATGACCTGTTAAATAATATAGGTTGAGAGAAATCACTAATACAAATTTCCTCACACATGGAATATTTTTCAAAATATATATGGGTTAAGGAATGAAATTGTTTATCAAGTAATGATTGGAAAATTATGATGGAAAAACAAATCCTCTCGATCCTCCCACCAATTGAGGTGTCTTGGGATTTAAAAGGTTGAAAGTGTAATGCTATATTTTTTTCTTTTGGATATTACTTGGTATAATTTTGCATTCATTATTATGAAAAAAAATGAAGACCTTGGCTCCCAACATGATGTCTTATATAGCCTTATCTATCAGGATTTTTGTATGTTCATCGGTCTCATAGTTAGTCTAGTATTTTATGATACTTTTTCTGGAGATAAAATAATTTTCTTCCACCATTTTGTTATACATGAAAATAAATCCTCATCATCTCATAGGAGAAGTCCATATTTTTTACTTAATTCACCCCTACTTTAGGACTTTTTCCACTATATGATACCCTACAATACCTAGATAGAGTATGTTAACGCTGGAATCTAACTAGTAATCTCTATTACCCTAGAAATGAACATTTTGTTTATTCATAAGGACTTTGTTATCTGGCTTTCATGTAGCCAAGAAAAAATATAAAGAGCTCACTCGTTTTGGTTCCATTTTTCACTCAAGTGGACTCTAAAAAGGTGGAAAAATATAACTTCAAGATCATTAATTGATGTTGCCTTTCCTAGCCAAGAAACAACATATACCCAAGTAACCGGCCAATCGGGGTAAACATGAAACAAGAGGCTACAAATATGAGATTAAACCTCCTAGATGACCTTAACGAAGTGGAACATACATAAACCTAACAAACGTACCTTACACAACATCAACAACACCTCTAGGAGGTAACCCAAACTCCCGGATCCCTGAAGCCTGAGGGGGAATTTATTTTTGACCCATATGAGCCTTATGTGTGGTAGATCAGTGGACTGAGGGAATTATGCAATTCCCAAGGGCTTACTGAAGTTCATGCATGGAGGATTCATTTAGAACTCAAGTGGCAGAGTTATGACAGAGTTGGAAGAGTAGTTTATGGAGTTGTATTTAGTTTAAGTTAGTTAGACTCAGTTGAGCTAGTTGTATCTAGTCTAACTGAATGATACACTAGTGAGAGTGGAGTGAATTAATTATTTAATTAATTCACAAATAATAACTCATTAATCAACTAAATAATACAACAGTTAACTACAGTGCATGGCATTTCCAGTGGAGACCTAGTGGAGAGATAGGTGAAAGGGTAAGATGGACTATCTGTTGTGACTATAGTGATGCATTGATTGCATCACACACACATTGGAGTTGCCAATGACGATTGCACAGTCAAGGCAAGAGTAATTAGAACTCCTTCAGAGATATTCTTCAGTAGGGATTGTGCAGTGGAGGCAGGCTAGCAGGGGGCAAAGATCAGTGCATGGATTTGCAAGATTGTTCTTGAGTAGTGTATGACGATTGTACTGTACTGAGAGCTTGATAAGCTTTGTATGAGGATTTTCATATGATTCCATGATACATAATATATAGTTGGAGTTTTCATATTTAGGCTTTCTAGGTTAAACACAACTGTGTTATGTGCGATTGATTTTATTTATGCTTCACGTGTGTGCAATTAATTTTCCGCAATAGATTAACATTGGAATGATTCTGTATCTTGAAAGAAGTTAAATATTGTGAGATCAGGGGAATCTAGGACATATGCATGCTTAATGTATATAATTTCTACATGGTATCAGAGCATTTTTAGTTGAAGATTGCAATTGTGAAGTGGGTTTGTGCTGGTGGAAAATTCGAATTTGCTACAGAATATGCCCTTTATGGGAGTATGCCCTTGATGGGAGCTCGAATTACATAGCCTGGAAGGACAGGATGGAGACGATGCTGGGGGATAATGGACTAAAGGAGTTCGTCGATAGCGACATTCCTAAGCCGGGTTCTAGCTATGCTGCATTACTTGACACATGGCAAAAGAAGACAGTAAAGACGAGAAGAATTCTGCTGGAAGGTGTGAAGGACCATATTGTGTCCAGCCTTCATGGGAAAGCCACTCCATTCTTAATGTGGAAGGCTTTGACAGCTTCGTTCCAAAGCAGAATTGACCAGATGAAGTTGGCGCTTAAAGAAAAGCTTAGAAAAATAAAAATGGAGAAGCGCAACAGTATTCCAAAATACCTCACGAAGTTTTTCCATTGCAAGGATGAACTGGGAAGTGTGGGGGTTACTGTTGATGAAGAAGACTTGGTGATCTTGGCTCTCCTTGGGCTTCTAAAGAGTTGGCATAGCTACGAAGACTCTATCAATGGACGAGAGAAACCGCCGGGATGGGAGCAACTTTGGTCGGATCTTGTGCAGGAGGAGATAAGGAAGGGTACCAGGGATGACTCTTCATCGAAGAATGAAGATGAAGAGAATTGTGCTTTGGCTGCCAAAGCAAGGAAAGGGAAAGTGAAGAAATTTCCTTCAAAATCTGAAGCTAAAGGCAAGAACCATGATTTTTCCAAAGTGAAGTGTTTTAACTGTCACGAACATGGGCATTTCACCACTAACTGTCCATAGAAGAAGAATAACAAGAAGGTTGTTGGCGTTGCAGCTGGTAAGGCCTTAGCCTCGCAATTTGAACTTTATTTTTCTTTGATCGCATGCTTGGTTTCAATCTGTATGGGATCGGTGTGGTATCTTTATAGTGGTGCGTATTTCCATATGACAGGAGACAAGGAGTTGTTTAGTGACTTGGAGGAGAAGGACCTCCAGATGCATATAGAGATGGGTGACGATGGTTAGTACAGTGTGACTGGAATTGGGACCATTACCTTTGAGAGGGAGTCTGGTAATCCATTCTTGTTAAAGAATGTTATGCATGCTCCAGGTCTGGAGAAGAACTTGGTCTCGGTCACAATGCTGGAAGACAAAGGTTATGATGTTGTTTTCAGTGAGAGAAAAGCCTTCCTTTGACATAAAACAAAGAGTCAAACCAAGAATGATAGGGGTTTGAATTAAGAATCATCTACAAGCTAGCAGGTAGATGGTTGCGCTGCAATGGTGGGCAAAAGCAGAAGAAGTGGTGATCCGGGATGAGGGCGAATTATGGCACGGAGATTGGGGCCATCTTCACCATGGCGCTTTGAAGATTTTGCAGTGATTTCTACTTGGACTTCCCAAGGGTACTCTTGCATGGTCAGATCGGTGCAAGGGATGTACTATGGGTAAGTTTGTGAAGACCACCTTTCATGAGAAGGAGAACCGTGCTTCGGTGATCCTTGAGAGAATTCACACGGACGTGTGTGGACCTTTTCTCGGTTGCTTCAACGACAAAAACACAAGTATTATGTTATATTTGTTAATGACTATTCTCGTAGATGCTGGATCTTCTTCATGCGAAGAATAGTGAAACGTTCTCAAAGTTCTATGAGTTCAAAGCATTGGTGGAGAAGGAGTCGGGGAAGCAAGTGAAAGCTCTACGGAGCGATAATGGTGGTGAATACATCTCGGGCGAATTCAAAGACTTCTGTAGCAAAGAAGGAATTCGAAGAGAACTCATAGTGCCTCACAACCCACAGCAGAATGGGGTCGCGAGAGGAAGAACGAGAAACAAATCGTGGGATGTTCGCACGAGCGATGCTGCATGACCGGGGCCTACCGATGCACTTGTGGGTGGAAGCATGCAACATTACGGTTTATGTGCAAAACCATTGTCCTCATAGAGTACTTGGCATGAGTACACCGAAGAAGCTTTTTATTGGTAAGAAGCCCGATATTTCTCATTTGAAGATTTTTTGGCTCATCTATTTACATTCATGTGACAAAGGATGCCAGGAAGAAGTCTGGAGCCGATCGCAGAAGTTGGGATATTTGTGGGGTACACATAAGCACCCCATAATTATCGTGTGTATTTTCCAGATAGTCGAATGACTATTGTGTGACGGGATATAAAATTCAATGAGGTGAAAGCCATGAAGTTGTCGCTTGAGAGGGAGCTACACTTGCATGTGGAGGAGGAACTTCTTGTTCCCAAAGATGAGCCTCTAGATGTGGATCAGCCACAGGAGGAGATTCATGGAGTGGAGGAGTCCACTCATGCAGAAACCAAACATCGAAACAAGGCAGAAAGCATACCACAGAAGCTAAGAGACTAAAGCTTGATGCGGCATAGTAATGTAGGAGTCCCTACATCACAGCACAGATCAGAGATAGTCACTCGACCGATTTACTAGATACATGGCTCTTATGAGCAAGTGTATCGTGACAGCAGCCATCTTCTTTTGAAGAAGAAATGCAGGAGCCCACATGGGTAGATGCCATGGTGGAGGAGTATGAATCCATTGTCGGAAAACAATGCTTGGGAGATTGTTCCAAGGCCGATGGGAAAATCGGTTGTAGGATCAAGATGGATCTACAAGGTAAAGCAAGCTGCTGATGGGAGCGTCGAGAAGTATAAGGCAAGATTTGTTGCCCGGGGCTTCTCACAGATTGAGGGGGATTGACTATGAAGAAAGCCTTTGCACTTGTCACAATGCGCATTCTTCCATACGAGCCATCGTGCTCTCTCAATGCGATGGGTTGTGCATTGCCAAATTCGTATATCTATGAAAGAGTGCGTTCCTTTAATGGGATCATTGAGGAAGAGTAGCAGATTGAGCAGATGCACAGAAGGATTTGATAATCTTGGTGGACGTGAGTCGCATGTGTGCGAGCTCCATAGCGCTAGATTGACGCGTGCACACGTGCTTGGTACACTTGGATCGACAAGCTATTTCACTGGACTTGGCTTCACCAAGAGTGAGGCGGATGCAAACCTGTACCAGTTGTGGTGGAGGGTAAGATTTTAATCATTTTTCTTTATGTTGATGATTTAATACTAACGAGGGTGATGAGCGAGTTGATACACTCATGCAAGGTAGATCTTGCAAAGGAGTTTGAGATGAAGGATTTGGGCCTCCTTCATTATTTCCTTGGATTGGAAATATGGCGACAGTGGAAGGTGAACTATTTGTGTCTCCGAGCAAGTATGCCCGGAGATATCGGAGAAGTTTCACATGCAAGGCTACAAGCCTATCGACACTCCTCTTCTAGGGAAATTGGAAGAAAGAGGATGCTACATTGGCAGAGGTGAGTGGATGCTACCGTTTATCAACGATTGGTGGGTTCACTCATGTATTTAGTCAATACAAGACTAGACATATGCTATGCGGTGAACCAGCTTTCACAAGCTATGGTTAAGCCTACCAAGCTCTTTTGAAAGGTAGTCAAGCATGTCCTGAGATATCTCAGGGACACATACGAGTATGGTTTTATGGTACGGACAGATGAATGAGGTGAATTTGCATGGCTTCACGATGCATATTGGGCAAGTAGCCCAACGGACAGAAAAAAGCACATCGAGGGAGGGGATTTTCGATGATCGGATCTACGACGAGTTTCTTGTTACAATAGGAAACAAATATCCATGGCACTCAATTCGGCGAAGTAGAATACATGGCAACAAGTCAAGATGCATGTGAGGCTATCTGGATGAGGAAGATCCCTGGTTGGTTTGTTCGGGTCACATTTAGATCCCACGAGTGATACATTGTGATAATCATAGTTGCATTAAACTCTCGGTTAATCCCTGTGTTTCATGATAGATCTAAACATATTGATATCAGTATCATCATATCAGAGATTGTGTGCGGCGAAGAAGATCATGTTGCTTCGGTACATTCCTACGGAGGATTAGGATGCGGATATTCTGACGAAGGCGCTCACCAGGGAGAAAATTCGAATACCATAGAGGCGAGGGATCGGGGGTGAAAGATAATCCCTATCTTGTTGAGAGGAGTGTTGAGATTCAACAAGATGATGAGCTTAGTGAAAAGAGTCGCCTTCACTAAGTGGGCCCGCGAGGCTATTTTTGGCGCAAGTCTATTTTTAGACTATGTCTATTTTTAGACATGGTGATCATATTTTCGAAGTTGCAGGGATGATATTTGTGGATGATTGATCAAGTTGTAAAAAATAGATGAAATTCTATTTTTAGAATATTAGGGCAAAGTCTATTTATAGATCGTTGATCTAAAAAATAGATGCATGTCGATTATTATTAGCTCTTAATAATAATCGGACACTAAACAACAACTTATTCTCTTGGAGCACTTTGTTTTCGGTGCACGAAATATGGTAGATCGAGGCAATGAGGAATTACGCAATTCCCAAGGGTTTACTGGAGTTCATGCATGGAGGATTTCGGTTAGAACTCAAGTGGTATAGTTATGACATAGTTGGAAGAGTAGTTTATGGAGTTGTATTTAGTTTAACTCGGTTAGACTCGGTTGAGCTAGTTGTATCTAGTCTAACTGAATGATACACTAGTGAGAGTGGAGTGAATTAATTAGTTAATTAATTCACAAAATAATAACTCATTAATCAACTGAATAATACAACGAGTTAACTACGATGCATGGCGAGTTCCGAGTGGAGACCCGGTGGAGAGATAGGTGAAAGGGCAAGATGGACTATCTGTTGTGACTATAGTGATGCATTGATTGCATCAAACACACATTGGAGTTGCCAATGAGGATTGCACAATCAAGGAAATAGTAATCTAAATTCATTCAGAGCTATTCTTCAAAGCGGGGGATTTGCATAGTGGAGGCGAGGCTAGCGTAGGGGGCGAGAGATCGGTGCATGGATTTGCAAGATTGTTCCCTGATTAGTGTATGAATGATTGTATTGTACTGAGAGCTTGATAATATTTGTATGAGGATTGTCATATGATTCCATGATACATAATATATATTTAGGGTTTTTAGACTTCGAGATTTCCTAGTTAAAAACAACTGTGTTATGTGTGATTGATTTTATTTATGCTTCACATGTGTATGCAATTAATTTTCCGCAATAGATTAACAGTGGAATGATTATGTATCTTGAAAGAAGTTAAATATTGTGAGATCAGGGGAATCTAGGACATATGCATGCTTAATGTATATAATTTCTACAAGGTATCGGAGCATTGTTAGTTGAAGATTGCAATTGTGAAGTGAGTTTGTGCAGGTGGACAATTCGAATTTTCTACAGAAGATTCTTTGTGTAGAAGTTGAGTATACATTGAAATGGCCTTCAATGGGTTGTGATTGGAGTATTCCCTTGATGGGAGCTCGAATTACATAGCCTGGAAGGACAGGATGGAGGTGGTGCTGGAGGATAATGGACTAAAGGAGTTCATCGATAGCAATGTTCCTAAGTCGGGATCTAGCGATGTTGCATTACTTGACGCATGGCAAAAGAAGACAAAGCAAAGACGAGAAGAATTCTGTTGGAAGGTGTGAAGGACCTATTGTGTCTAGCCTTCACAGGAAAGCCACTCCATTCTTAATGTGGAAGGCTTTGACAGATTTTTTTCCAAAGCGGAAGTGACCAGAGGAAGTTGGCGCTTAAAGAAAAGCTCGGAAAAAATAAAAATGGAGAAGGGCGACAGTATTCCAAAATACCTCACGAAGTTTGTCCACTGCAAAGGATGAACTAGGAAGCTGTGGGGGTTACTGTTGATGAAGAAGACTTGGTGAGCTTGGATCTCCTTGGGACTTTCTAAAGAGTTGGCATAGCTACGAAGACCATGTCAATGGACGAGAAACTGGTTGGGATGGGAGCGACTTTGGTCGGATCTTGTCGCAGGAGGAGATAAGGTGGGGTACTGAGGGATGGCTCTTCATCGAAAGAATGAAGATGAAGAGAATTTGCGCTTTGAATGCCAAAGCAAGGAAAGGAAGAGGGAAGAAATTTCCTTCAAAATCTAAAGCTAAAGGCAAAGAAGCAAGGATTTGTCCAAAGTGAAGTGTTTTCACTGTCACGAACATGGGCATTTTCTCCCACTAATCGTCCACGGAAAGAAGAAGAATAAGAAGGATGTTGGCACTGTGACTAGAGAGGCCTTAGCCTCACAATTTGAACTTTATTTCTCTTTGATCACATGCTTGTTTTTAAACTGTATTGGATCGGTGTGGTATCTTGATAGTGTTGCGTCTTTCCATATGACGAGAGAGAAGGAGTTGTTTAGTGACTTGGAGGAGAAGGACCTCCAGATGCATATAGAGATGGGTGACCATGGTCGGTACAGTGCGATTGTAATTTCTACCATTACCTTTGAGAGGGAGTCCAATAATCCATCTTGTTAAAGAATGTTATGCATGTTCCAGGTCTGAAGAAGAACTTGGTCTCGGTCGCAATGCTGGAAGAAAAATGTTATGATGTTTTTTTCAGTGAGGGAAAATCCTTCCTTCAACATAAAACAATGGGTCAAACCAAGAAGATAGGGGTTAGAATTAAGAATCGGTACAAGCTGCGGAGGTAGATGGTTGCAATGCAATGGTGGGCGAAAGACAGAAGAAGTGGTGAGCTGGGATGAGGGCGAATTATGGCATAGGAGATTGGGCCATCTTCACCATGGCGCTTTGAATATTTCTGCAGCAGATTTATCTATTGGACTTCCCAAGGGTACTCTTGCACGTCGGATCGGTGCAAGGGATGTACTATGGGTAAGTTTTTGAAGACCACCTTTCATGAGAGGAGAACCATGCTTTGGTGATCCTGGAGAGAATTCACACGGACGTGTGTGGACCTTTCTTGGTTGCTTCAATAGAAAAACACAGTATTATGTTATATTTGTTTATGAATATTCTCGTAGATGATGGATCTTCTTCATGCGTAAGAAGAGTGAAATGTTCTCAAAGTTCTGCTGAGTTCAAAGCATTGTGTGGAGGAGTCGGGGAAGCAAGTGAAATATCTACGGACCGATAATGGTGGTGAATACATCTTGGGCGAATTCAAATACTTCTGTAGGAAAGAAGGAATTCAAAGAGAACTCATAGCGCCTCATAACCCACAGTAGTATGGGGTCACATACAGGAAGAACAGAATGATCGTGGGTGCTGCACAAGCGATACTGTATGACTAGGGTTTATCGATGCACTTGTGGGCAAAAGCTGTTGGCAATATGTTGGAGAGTGTTGTCCTTGATGGCAACCCACTAAATGAAGATGAAGAAATGTGACTGTTGACATGTGTTTTCCTTGATGGAAATCCACCTGATGAAGTTATTCGTGACCTGATGGACTTGGTAAATGATGTAAATCTGATAAGCAATGATGTTTGTTAGCAATATGATGCTGAGTGTTGTCCTTGAATGACAACCCACTTGATGTAGATGATGAAAACTTACTTGATGAAGTTGTGCTTGATAGAATATGCCTTGATGAACCGTGATGTATCCTACGGTGAGTACGGAAGGCAATGCGAAGGAATTCGGCATGTGCTAAATATATGATGAAGAGTATGTCTCAAGGCATACGCGGATTTTCCTAGGAGAAGTCGCGCCATGCACGCGGTAAAGTACGTTCCAAGTCACGTATAGACAACGCTCATAAAGTGCGAAAACCGGGGGTCACCACCATGGTATTGACCCATTGTATTGGGTAATGATTCGTCTAAATGACCCCGTCCGGGAATACCATCGGAAGTAATGTAGTTTTTGGGCTCATGGTATTGAAAAAGGGGCTCATGGTATTGAAAAAAGGAGTAAACCTATATAAGGAGAAGAATTTCATTATGCGAAACGATGAGTGTGGGAGCTAGATGTGTAAGCTTGAATAAGATACTTCTCTATGATATATGTTTGAATGGAAAAGGTAAAGGTTTGATAATAGATCTGAATCTATGTTGCACCTATGAAGAAATGATGAAGCGGAAGATCTAGATGCGGAATATGTTTATATACGCTAGATACGGTACATGGAAGAGTAAGATGCGAAATAGGTGAACATGCGTACGAGAGTAAAAGGGTAAATCTAAGCTGAATATCGTCTGAAAAAGTATGCTACTCTCTATAATGATTGAAGATCTATACGCTACTTCACCGCGGAAGGAAAGCGCGTATATACGCGGCTTAAGCTGAATAGAAAGCGCGTATCACCTTGATAGAAATATGTACGGAGGTATACGCTAGTTTGTGTGGACGAAAGCACGTATATACGAGACATCGGTGAAAGGAAAGTGTATGCAAACTAGGGTTTGTAGAAGCATGGGGTATAGAAACATACGATATGTTCTCTTGTATTACGCACTATACGATCTGTGTTGTACGAATTGATAAGTATACGGTGGTGATGTATGTTTGAGCTTAAAAGTACGGAAAGAGTCCGGTCGGAAAATATGATGAAATGTGGCACACCAAGTGGTGTCCTAAAGGAAGCTTTGGATCCGAGTGTGAAAATTGATGAAATGTGGTTCATAAGTGCGGGGTTGTAGCCTTCGGTCGGGGGGTTGTAGCTCCTTCCCGGAGGTGGTGGCGCGAGGAAACGGGTGGTCGTAGCTCCTTCCGGGAGGAGGCCGGTAAAAGCGAATCGGGGGTTGTAGCTCCCTTCGGAGAAGGCTAGTAAACGGCGCGAGGGTGGGTGCTGTGTCTTTGGTAAGTCTGCACCCGCTTACATATGTTATGGAATGTTTTCTCTATAATAAAATATTGAAGGTGAGGCAAGTTTGCGGTGGTGGTTTTCTCTCGACTTGGGTTTCCACCTAAAAATCCACGGTGTTCATGTGTGATGCTATGTGTGATGGTTTATTCTATTCTTATTGCACATGTTCTGTTTATAGAACATCTAATGAATGAATGATGGAATGATATAAGTGAAGAACTAATGGCATAAATAGATCTCTGTGTATACGCAAGTTTTATGAAGGATATCCGCGTGTATACGCTAGTTGGCTTCGGAAAAGTAGGCGTATGGAGTTTTAGAGCATGAAAATGTAAAAAGTTTTGAATATGCGATGCATCTTGATTCACCCCCCCCCCCCCCCTCTCGAGTATTTTTCCAAACAATTGGTTTCGGAGCAAGTTCTTCTATAGAAGCAGTCGCTTGAAGGAGATCCGTCACTATGGGAAGTCAAGGAGTGATGTCTATAAAGCCACCTCTATTGATGGAAGCAATCGATATTCTAGAAGGTACGAACAAAAGCATATCACGCAGAGTCTTGGTGCGGATGTATGAATTCGATCGTGGAAGAAGGTTATCGATACCGGCAAGTATTCCTAACGTCTTGTTGAAAGAAAGAAGTATGAAATCAATGCCAAACGATTGAATGTCTTATTGGGAAGCATGTTTGAATCGGAATTTGCTAAAGTGATGCGGCTACATTCAATGAAAACAAATACTGGGACAAAATCATTCTAAGCTATGAAGGAGACACAAAGGTAAAAAGTGCAAAACTCCAAACTCTTAGAATTGAATATGAAAATTTGAAGATGCATAGTGATGAGTGTTGCGGGTTTATTTCTTCGTCACCGAGATGATATTGTAAATCAAATGAGAAATTTGGGTGAAACCATAGCGATACTACTGCGGTGGAAAGGTCTTAGGATATGACTTCAAAATTTGACTCTAAAGTTTCGAAGCTATTGAAGAAAGGCAAGATGCAAATGCTTACTATTGTTCAATTACATGGTACTGCATTGCTTTTGAAATGAGACAAGGAGGTCCTTCTCAAATAAGAAGAGCTGCTTTTAAGGCATCTACAAAAGGAAAGAGAGAAAAGGAAGTTGTCAAAGAATCCGGCTATATATCCGATGAAGAAGAAGCGAATTTCGTGAGAAAGCTCCAACTTCGTCTTGGAAAGATTCAAAGAGTAAAAGCTTCCCTTCAAATGTTTAGTGTGAAAAGTTGGTCATTATGCTAAATGTCCTTATAGAGAAAAAGCATGGTAAGGAAACAATTTGAAAAGAAAAGGAGTTATTATGCAAAAGAAGATGATGATGAAGTGTCCGGTGAAGATGAAGAAGATTCTGACCATGATGCGAAAGTGCTCATGGCAAGAAGCAAAAGAAGAAGCCTACTCGAAACAAAGGAGATACCTCGAAATCATGTATATCAAAAATTGAATAGCTATGAACCATGTATTAATCGTTGTTCTTGTCTCTTACTTAATTGCATGTGCAAAGATTATGATAGTGAAAGTGACGATTATGGATCAGTTTTCGACGAAGCTCTACAAATACTCATGCAAGAAGGAAAAGAATAAGGCCACTTGTAATACTCTTCTTTGTGCAAACAATAGTGAGGATAGTAAAGTTGTGGAAGCTATCAAGATCAAAGTTGAAGAACAACAAAAGGAAATTGATACGAAAGATTCTATTTACAAAGATGACCTCTCAAATGAAAGATCAAATAAATGTTGAATGGACGAGGTGGAAAAGTATCAAAGGTTTCATACTTATGCATCAATCGAATTAAAAGACTAGAAGCAGATCTTGAAAAATCAAGCAAGAATGAAGGACTTGAAGCTGCAATCATCTCTGCAAACGGATCGAGAAGCATCAAGTAAGAAAAATGAGGAACCTCTACAATCATTTGAAAAGGAAGGCCTTGAAGCGAAATCATATCTCGAAGATACGGAAAAATCAAACAAGAAGAATGAAAGAGCCAGCAACAAACATGTGAAGACACGAAAATTGGTTGAAGAAGAGATTCTGCACGCGAAAGGATCTAGTAGAAGATGGAAAGTAGGAAAGAAGATAGCCACGACAGAAGCAATGTCAAGCCTTGGAGGTTGCAACACTCTCCAAAGGTAGAATTAGAAGAAAAGGTTAAAACTTTTTGGAGGTTTTCACGATAGTACTAACACTTTTGGACAAATATTCTAAAGTAATCAAAGGTCCTCACACGCTATCAAAACTTGGTCTTGGTTTCACATGAAGCGGTAAAGTGAGACCTAGCTCACAAGGAAGTGCTAAAACATTGAGGAGGATGTCGATACGAAACCCGAAGTGTTGAAAGAGACAAAGGATCGACCAACAATGATGAAATTCTCAAAGGAAATTCACTCAAGAACGTCGAATCGTTTTAAATGTCATAACTATGGGCATGTCACTGCACAGAATTGCGGGAGCGAGATCATTTCAGCCACAAACAAACAGGTTCTACTCGAGAGAAAGGTACTCTAGTTTCTTCCGGGGGATATTGTTTCTCATGTAACATGTATGGACATAAAGGGATCGATTGCAAAAGGAGTGATGATTAGAAATTCTCATACCATGATTCTTATGTATTTTCGTGCGGACATGAGATGTTATGCTTTGTAACAAGTATGGACATGTAGAAAAAGGAATGCAGAGGTTGAACGGATCGCGGGGAGTGGACACTTCCAAAGCACACAGATAGAAAGTTCAAACAAATCTGGAAGAAGGATGGAGGACCGATTTGCAGACGTAAGTCAGACTCACCGTTAGCGATCATCGCTTCTCGAGAAGCTTACTGCTCTGGGATCGCTGCCGGGAATGATGTGGGATACATTATCGAGTTTCTATAGGTAATGTATCGCTCGCTGGAGAGCAATGCATGATGTCTCTCATGGCTGATTTGATTATTCGAGGTTATGTGTACTTTACGACGATTGCATATCTGTGTGAAGAAAAGGACGGGGAACGAAGGTATGTCTGCGAGGAGAGGAGGTGTGAAAATTTTCTATGCTTCACTTTCCATACGTTGGGTTCGATGAAACCAAAGTCGCGTATACACGCGAGTTCTCAGCGAGTACACGCCGCGCATGCATTTGATGATAAGTAGAAACGGTAGCCCGATAGCTTTGAAGTTCCTGAGCACGAGGTCACGTAGCATCGGTTGTTGATAATAATCGTATAGTATTGACTGCTGTATCGAGACTTAGCTTTATCGAGCTCACAAATGATGATGATGATATGATGCTTGGTGTCTTATGTTGAAGTTTAGCAGATGAGTCTATGTTTGTCTATGTTGAATGAAGAGTATGTGATACTGAGATGAAAGTCCTGATAACTGCTGCAGATAAGGACAGAGCCATGCGAGTAGATTGCTGCGCGTGATGCTGGCTTGATGAAAACATATGTCGAGGTTGCACAAGTTAAGGAGGAAACGTCTGGTTTCGAAGCGGCCCGGGTTGAGTACTAATGATTGCATTGTTGGCAATATGAGCGCTTATTCTTGGTCTATTGCGATACTCATGATCAAATGATGATGACTTGAGCAGCATGGTTGATTATGATGAGATTTTGTATCCTCGTTGTCATAAGTATCTCGACTCCCACATAGATGAGTTGGAATGTCATTTGATCTCGGAAATAAGAATAGATCATGCAGAGTGTGTTACTATGGTTGAGAGATCTTTTGTCCTACATATGTTCCTTCATGTCAAATCTCGAAGATCATGGTGATATTGCGACCACATGGACGATTGCTTTGACACCTATGTGAAGATGTTGCTACGATGTGAGAATCTCTCTTGGAGATAATGTATTGATGCGCACGGAAAGAATGAAGGCTTGGTTACTAATGCAGCTGTCCTGCACCATTGGATGACGCTTGAAAGACGCAACTACTGCTTGCTCTATCTATGCTTAGGTCCAGAAAGCGAGTCAACATATCTCGAAAGAAGTCAGAACTACTTTGTCTTTTCCTCACGAGAGGATCCGTATGCGGTCGAAATTCTAGAAGATGGTCGTGGATACGCGGGTCTCTCGAAACACGCGTCACGTGTATACGCGAGTGTCTGCCGTACGTAAAACCGCCGTATGTCCGATTGCTGACAAATTTTTGCTTGGAGTCGACTCTCTTCAAGACGAAATTGCGCCTTTGTTTGGTATCTCTCGATACTGTTTGGTATCTCCGAGTGGTGTTCAGTTCTCATAATTCTGTTTCTACGTTTTGATGAAAGATGCCTTTCGATGGATTATTGGTGAAAAGTGTTCGGGATGCACAAACCTAAGGGGAGCCTTAGGTCATATGGAATAGGTTGCTTGGATGCACGGACTCAAAGAGCATTAGCGTTGCTGAGTATAAATGCAAATGGTTGGCATTATGATGGTCTCCGACATATGATTCTCTTTCTTGAGGACTCTCACATTTGGTGTTGGTCATGAAAAGTCATTTTTGTAGTTTTGATGAAAAGGTCTTGTTGAGACCCATGCTGTAAAATTGTAATATCTGACCGTGTAAGGACTTGTCAATTTTGTGTAAACCCACTCAAGGTAGCTGAGTCACCCTTGTAAACCCACTTGGTTGGGCCGAGTCATTATTGTAAACCCCACCAAGTTGGGTAGCCGAGATGAAATATGTAAACCCACTTGGTTGGGTACTCGAGTCTCATATGTAAATCCACTTGGTTGGATGTTTGATGTGAGCATGAGTCTTTGGTGAGAGGAAGTTCAGTAGAGTCAAGTGTACTTTCATTGAAAAATACGTTTGAAGATTGAGATGAACTCGGTGAGCTTGGTCACTTCGGTAGATAAGCACGATCTCGCCAGACGCCTCTTCCACATGAGGAGAAAAGTGAGTGTGGTGGCTTTGGTCCGCCCGTTGTCTTGATGTCAAAGGGGGAGAGTGACATGGTGTTTGAATGAAGATAATGATGTGCCCTTTGCTCGATGTCAAAGAGAGAGTGACATGGTGTTTGAATGATGCCAAAAATGGAGAGCAGTGACATGGCAATAAGGAGAATGACATGGTGTCATGGTACTCTAATGTACCTATGTATTGTGGTGGTAAACCAAACACCATCGTGGTTGCCATCAAGTCCAAAGGGGAGATTGTTGGCAAATATGTTGCAGAAAGTGCTGTCCTTGGATGGCAACCCACTAAATGAAGATGAAGACATGTGATCTGTTGACATGTGTTGTCCTTGATGGCAACTGCACTGAGTGAAGTTATATTCATGACACGAGTTGGACTTGGTAAATGATGTAAATCCGATGTGCATATGATGTTTGTTGAGCAATATGATGCTTGAGTGTTGTCCTTGAAATGGCAACCCCACTTGATGTAGATGATGACAGTCCTACTCGATGAAAGTTGTGCTTGAGAGAATATAAAGGTCTCGATGAGCTAGACGTGTATCGCGAAAGATGAGCAGAGGCAGAAATGAAGAAAGGAATTCAAGCATGTGCTAAATTTTATGATGAAAAGAGCATGTCTCTAGGCATGACAGCGGACACACTACTAGGTGGGAGTAAACGCGTAGGCACCTTGTGACATGAAAAGTACGTGCCAAGTCGCGTATGGGGCAAAGCGCTCGCAAGAGTCGCAAAACCGAGGGGTCACCACCATGGTATTGACCCATTGTATTGGAGGTAATGATCTCGCTTTAAATTGACGTCCGAAAGTTGCATCGGAAGCTCATGGCATTGCTTTGGGCTCCATGGTATCGAGCTCATGGTATCGACAAAAGGGTAAACCTATGTATAGGAGAAGAAATTTGATTATGCAAACGATGAGTGTGGGAGCAAGATGTCTCTGAGCTTGGACGAATACTTCTGATAGTATATCCGTATGGAAAGGGTAAAGGTTTGATGATAGATCTAAATCTATGTTGCACCTATGAAGAAATGATGAAGCGGAAGATCTTTAGATCCGAATATGTACTCGTATCCGCTAGATGCCTGTTTATGGAAGGACTAGATCCGAGATGCAGGCGAGCATCTAGGCGAACATGCGTCCGCAGTAAAAGGGTAGATCCGAAAGCCGAATATCGATCCGAAGAAGTATGCTGCTCCGTAATGATCTGACGATCTATACGCGGCATCGCCACGTGAGGGGAAGCGCGTATATACGGCAGCATTTCGAATAGAAAGGCAGGCACGCGCAATGAAAATATGCACGGAGGTATACGCCGGTTTGTGTGGACGAAAAGGCGCGTATATACGCGACATCGGTGAGGGAAAGCGCGTATGAAATCCAGCCCTGGCGAAGCATGCGTGTGAAAACATACTTGACACGTCGGTCGCTGTATCCGCTATCGTCTGTGTTATGCCGAGAGTTGATATGTATCACGTCGGTGATGTATATGTTTGTGCTTATAAAGTGTGGAAAGGGTCCAAGGTCGGAAAATATGATGAAATGTGGCCTGCAAGTGGTGTCCTATAGGAAGCTGTGGATCCAAAGGTCGTGGAAAATTGATGAAATGATGGTCCATAGGTGGTGGCTGAGGGTTGTAGCCTTCGACCGGGGGTTGTAGCTCCCTTCCCGGAGTGAGAGTCTGTGCTTGAGAGCGAGCCGTAGCTCCCTTCCGTGGAGAGGCCGGTAAAGCCGAGTCGGGGGTTGGAGCTCCCTTCCCTGTGGAGAGGCTGGATAGCGAGCGTGGTGCTACTGCGTGTCGGGCTGAAATCACAGTCCGCGCGCACATATGTTGTAAGATGTTTTCTACTATAATAAAATATTGAAGGAGCTGAGCAAGC
Organism: Pinus albicaulis; assembly: GCA_034641835.2. Classification (NCBI taxonomy): domain Eukaryota; kingdom Viridiplantae; phylum Streptophyta; class Pinopsida; order Pinales; family Pinaceae; genus Pinus; species Pinus albicaulis. The sequence goes on along the minus strand of CM076577.1, from coordinate 1,054,042,485 downwards.
TCACGGCGGTGGTTTTCTCCCGACTTGGGTTTCCACCAAAATCCCGGTGTTCATGTGTGATGCTTTGTGCGATGGTTATTCCGATTCTTTACCGGGCACTTTGCTGCCATCGCTTTATTGAACATCCGATGAATGAAATGATGGAATGGTTTAAGTGAAGATCTAATGACGATATCTAGATCTCCGTTGTATACGCGAGTTTTTCATAGAGGGGATCGACGTGTATACGCTAGTTGGCTTGAGAAAAAGTAGCGTATGGGTTTTAGAGCATGAAAATGTAAAAAGTTTGAATATCGCATTAAATAGCAGTTCACCCCCCCCCCCCCCCCTCTCGATTATTTTTCCCAACAAAAGCATGCAACACCGCGGTTTATGTGCAAAAACCATTGTCCCTCATAGCAGTACTTGGCATGAGTACACCCGAAGAAGCTTTTTACTTGGTAAGAAGCCCGATATTTCTCATTTGAATATTTTTGGCTCATTTGTTTACATTCATGTGACAAAGGATGCTAGGAAGAAGTTGGAGCCGATCGCAGAAGTTGGGATATTTGTGGGGTACATAGAAACACCCCATAATTATCGTGTGTATTTTCCAGACAGTCGGATGAGCTATTGTGCGATGAGATATAAAATTTCAATGAGGTGAAAGCCATGAAGTTGTCACTTGAGAGGGAGCTACACTTGCATGCGGAGGAGGAACTTCTTGTTCCCAAAGATGAGCCTCTAGATGTGGATCAGCCACAGGAGGAGATTCATGGAGTGCGAGGAGTCCACTCATGCAGAAACCAAACATCGACAAGGCGTAAAGCGTACCACAGAAGTTGAGTGACTCGAAGCTTGATGCGGCATAGAATGTAGGAGTCCCTACACCACAGCGTAGACAGAGAGATAGTACCGACCGATTTACTGGATACATGGCTCTTATGAGCAAGTGTATCGTGACGGAGCCATCTTCTTTTGAAGAAGAAGTGCAGGGAGCCCACATGGGTAGATGCCATGGTGGAGGAGTATGACTCCATTATCGAAAACGATGCTTGGGAGATTGTTCCAAGGCCGGTGGGAAAATCAGTTGTAGGATCAAGATGGATCTACAAGGTAAAGCAAAGGCGTGTGATGGGAGCGTCGAGAAGTATAAGGCAAGATTTTGTTTGCCCGAGGGCTTCTCACGGATCGAGGGGGATTGACTATGAAGAAACCTTTGCACCTGTCGCATGCTATTATTCCATATGGACCATCCTTGCTCTCTCAGCGCAGATGGGTTGGCACATTGATTAGATGGATGTGAAGATTGCGTTCCTTAATGGGATCATTGATGAATAGGTGTACATTGAGCAACCAAAAGGATTTGAGATCTTCAGCAGCGAGTCGCATGTGTGCAGGCTCAAAAGAGCATTGTATGGGCTGAAACAAGCACCACGTGCTTGGTACACTCAGATCGAAAACTATTTCATTGGACTTGGCTTCACCAAGAGTGAGGCGGATGCAAACTCTGTACTCAGTTGTGGTGGAGGGTAAGCTTTTAATTATTGTTCTTTATGTTGATGATTTAATACTAACGGGGATGATGAGCAAGTTGATACACTCATGCAAGGCGGATCTTACAAAGGCATTTTGAGATGAAGGATTTGGGCCTCCTTCATTATTTCCTTGGATTGGAAATATGGCAGCGGGAAGGTGAACTATTTGTGTCTCAAGGCAAGTATGCCCGGGGAAGATACTGGAGAAGTTTCACATGCAAGGCTGCAAGCCTATCTACACTCCTCTTCCGGGGAATTGGAAGAAAGAGGATGCTACATCAACAGAGGTAGTGGATGCCACTGGTTTATCGACAGTTTGGTGGGTTCACTGATGTATTTAGTCAATACAAGACCGGACATATGCTATGCGGTGAACCAACTTTCACAAGCTATGGTTAAGCCTACCAAGCTCTTTTTGGAAGGCGAGGAAAGCATGTCTTGAGATATCTTAGGGGCACATACGAGTATGGTTTATGCTACGGATAGATGGATGAGGTGAAGTTGCATGGCTTCACGGATGCATATTGGGCGGAGTAGCCCAATAGATAGAAAGAGCACATACGGAGGGGATTTTCGGTATCGGATCTACAACGAGTTTCTTGGTACAAAGCAGGGAAACAAAGATCCATGGCACTCATTTCAGTGAAGCGGAATACATGGCTACAAGTCAAGCTACATGCGAGGCTATCTAGATGAGGAAGATCCTGGTTGGTTTGTTTGGTTCACATTTAGATCACATAGTGATACATTGTGATAATCGTAGTTGCATTAAACTCTCGGTTAATCCTGTGTTTCATGATAGATCTAAACATATTGATATACGGTATCATCATATCGGAGATTGTGTGCAGTGGAAGATCATGTTGCTTTCAGTACATTCCTACGGAGGATCGGGATGTAGATATTCTGACGAAGGCGCTCACCAGGAGAAAATTCGAATACCATAGAGGCGGGGATCGGGTGAAAGATAATCCCTATCTTGTTGAGAGGAGTGTTGAGATTCAACAAGATGATGAGCTTAGTGAAAAGAGTCGCCTTCACTAAGTGGGCTCGCGTAGGCTATTTTTGGCGCAAGTCTATTTTTAGACTATGTCTATTTTTTAAACATGGTGATCATATTTTCAGAAGTTGCATGATGCTATTTGTGGATGGTTGATCAAGTTGGAAAAATAGATGAAATTCTATTTTTAGAAGATTGGGCGAAAGTCTATTTATAGATCTTCGATCTAAAAATAGATGCATGTCGATTATTATTAGCTCTTAATAATAATCGGACACTAAACAACAACTTATTCTCTTGGAGCGACTTTGTTTCAAAGGTACGAGATGTGGTAGATCAGTGGATCGAGGGGAATTACACAATTCCCAAGGGTTTACTGGAGTTCATTCATGGAGGATTTAGTTAGAACTCAAGTGGCAGAGTTATGACAGAGTTGGAAGAGTAGTTTATGGAGTTGTATTTAGTTTAACTCGCTTAGACTCGGTTGAGCTAGTTGTATCTAGTCTAACTGAATGATACACTAGTGAGAGTGGAGTGAATTAATTAGTTAATTAATTTCAAAAATAATAACTCATTAATCAACTGAATAATACAACGAGTTAACTACGAGTGCATGGCGAGTTCCGGTGGAGACCCAGTGGAGAGATAGGTGAAAGGGCAAGATGGACTATCTCATTTGTGACTATAGTGATGCATTGATTGCATCACACACACATTGGAGTTGCCAATGAGGATTTTATAGTCAAGGCAAGAGTAATTTGAATTCATTCAGAGCTATTCTTCGGTGAGGATTGTGCGAGTGGAGCGAGCTAGTAGGGGGCGAAAGATCGGTGCATGGATTTTCCAAGATTGTTCACTGATTAGTGTATGATGATTGTATTGTATCGAGAGCTTGATAAGCTTTGTATGAGGATTTTCATATGATTCCATGATACATAATATATAGTTTGGGGTTTTCAGCTTCAGGATTTCTGCGTTAAAAAAACAATCGTGTTATGTGTGATTGATTTTATTTATGCTTCACATGTGTGTGCAATTAATTTTCCACAATAGATTAACAGTGGAATGATTCTGTATCTTTCAAGAAGTTAAATATTGTGAGATCAGGGGAATCTAGGAAATATGCATGCTTAATTTATATAATTTCTACAAAGTGCATGATGCAGAGACAATGTTGGCAGAAATAATAATAGAGACAAGTTCTCATGTAAGCATAGAAGGCTTGGATTAAATGGAAGTAGAGGAGAAAACCCTCTTCGAGATACTGGAGCAACTGCAATGCCAAGGACCCAATTACGTTTTCGAGGCGCAAATGCCTCTTCGCGAACAATCATATCTCAAGATTCAATTCACCCTTTCTGAAAGAGTCTCAAATCTTACAACTTCTCATCAGTGTTCTCATTCTTCCTATCTCGGAGACCACCTCAAACTAGTAAAACAAGACAAATGATGGGCATGAAAACCACATATGGGGTAGTACAATAGGTAGGGAATCTTCTCGAAAAATTTTGTAAACTTGCTTTGCTTTCAAGGGTGTGTCACGTCATCCCTCCTTCTTAATGAAAGTGATTTTGTGGAACATAAGGGGTATCAATATCAAGGGAAAATAGAGAATTTTTAAAGACACAATTGTTTGGTTGGCCCTATATGGTAATTTTGTACACCATACCAATTAAATATTTAAAAGAAATGTTTTAGTGGGAATTGTAAATATCATTGGAATTATGCAAAAGCCTCATAAATAACCAAATCCAAGAGGTTCACTAAATATGTTAGTATATGTGTGTACATGAATGTATTGGATGCACTATCAGAATCCATACTTATCTTCCCCAATGGTGAGGATATCATCCAATCCATTGATTATGAGCATATCCTCTTTTTTATAGAAGGCTCCATGAATATGGCTAACTCTATAGGTATTTCCCCCTCACCAATCTCCCCAAGATGAAAGAGATAGTAATATAAGAACTAATCAGAAAAGTTTCAAAAATTAGTGGGAAGTAGGAGGAATCTAGGCCCTAAAACAATAACCCCAAGGAACCGCTTCAGTCGAAAAACAAGTTTGAATCCCTCGTATAGTAAGATACACTACAACATGATGAAAAGTCACACTGAGGAATCCTTGGGACCATAAACAAGGCCCCATCTATAAGGAAAAGGAAACCCCCATATAAGACAATGAGAGGAACAATGGATATGGAGATTGAAATGCATGATGCCGATACAATGATGGAAAAAATCACAATGGAGACAAGTTCTAAGGTAAGCGAAGAATATTTGGATAAAATGGAAGTAGAGGAGAAAACCATCTTCAAGAGACTAAAGTTGTTGCATAGGCATGGAACTGTTTCATTTTCTTAGGTGAAAATGTCTCTTCTTGAACAATCGTATATGTACCACATCCCTTTACTAGAAATTAAGCCTAAGGAGGTGGATAGTAGGTAGACCGACTATTAGTGTGTGATTATAAAAATGAGGTCTAAACCTTTTTCGCTCTTCTCTACTCATATTTCAGGGTCAAAAGTTATGTTTTCCTATGGTTTTCATCTTCATTTTTTAAGGTTGCTTAATCAAGCCTCATTAGACCCACGTTGAACGCATGTGGTTCCATATGGCATATTACCCTATGGATTCTTCATTGACATAATTTCATTGATTCCTAGGGAAATCCAACCCTATGACCTTGAGGGAGGTTCCATCACAGTTAGATAAAGGGAGGTATGATCTCATGTGAGGGCACTTGAGCCTTTGTGCTTAGTATTTCTATTGAAATAGTCACTATAATACACCCCTTTTGCTAAGAAATTGTCAATATAGTGTATCCACTATTCCATGCAAACTCCTTACGGTTGGATATTTTATCATGCAATTCAAATAATGTCTTCAAGATTTTTGTTGCACCACTAAGCATGGATCCCTTGGTACATATCAATTTCAAGATCCACTTGCAATGGTTTCTCTAGCACTCGTTAGCATAGGTGCATTATAGATTTGTGCCTTGGGTTCATCAAAAGATCATTATTCATCTTCCCATTTATTGTATGTATTTTTCTTGGTTAAGGAATTGAAACACAATGAGATTCCAAATTAATGTGAGGGAGACGTGGAATTGGTCATTGAGATAGGTTGGCATTGAAAACTTAGTTTATGAACATATCATCTCTAGGTTTATATACAATA